>JAYKKI010000002.1:6002500-6567500 GCA_039881145.1 Druceiella hillmani
TACTTACCTATATTTACTAAAACATCATAACAATTACAAAATCAAACTTATCGCTATCTGCCACTTTAAACTGAAGTATAGGTCTATCACTTTAAATTGAAGTATAATTAAAGGACCGTGAGGATTCCTCGTACGTCTCGTTGTAACGCGTTTATGGAGTGCGTCACCCGCTATCATTAACCAAACCAAATGGGCAAGCAAACGATGATAAATGTTTTACATGTTAATTGTTAACACTTTACAGCCATGTTCTAAATTATGAATAAGTAGCGGACGTTACCACTTTATCCTATTTCAATTCTTTTTTAATTTACTCTACCAAACATTTTATTTAGAAAATTTAAATTTTTCGACAGATACAACAATTCATGAAGAAAAATTTCATCTTCTAATATCTAGCTTTATGATTCTAAGACAGATTTGTTTTTAAGGGTGTAATTTGTCTCAAGTATTTACGTTAGTTAATATTTTGAAACAATGGAAACAACAAAAAATATATATTTTTGAATACAATCTCTCAAAAATATTTATATTTGACCTATTCGAAAAATTACAAGTTTCGAAAAAAAAAATCTAAGAACAATGTTGGGGTACTCGTACATTGTAAACAAAAACTATTTACCCTTGAAACACTGGTTACGCTTGTTACTAAACTGTATTTATAAATTAAATTTTTCATCGATAACCAATTTATTAATATTTTTAAGACTAAGATTTCTTATCGTATTTCGTATTTGTTCTTCGAATTCGTTTGTCAGCATTTTGTTTATCATGCATTCATTTGAACTCATCATGATTACTTATATATTTAGATTTCTTTATAAAATTTTAATATAGTTTACATTCCTATGATAATGTAACTATATTTCATCGTGCATTGACATAACACCAGCAAAAAACCGTACAACTTAATATTTCGATCAAAGAAAGATTTCCCATTTATATTTTTGCATTGTAATGTTAATTAAACAGTGAAAAGCAACTATATTGAAAGTAAAACATTAACAATAGCTGAATGTAACGTAAGTACTCTAAATGCATCTCAAACACTCGTGGTGTGTTACACTGATTCTTGAAATTTTCAAGTTCGGAACAGATTTTTAAATTTTTTAATGAAATTAAGATGGTAAAGAAAAAAATAATGTAGAGTTTTCATTGAAATAGAATAGTTTCAATTGAAACTCATATGTTTGGCTATACCTCTAAAGTTATAATGCTAACATCACTATATTACTAATAAGCACATTGACTAAATATTTATACCGATAAATGTTGTTTATGTCCCAAACCACGTATTAATTCTAATAGCAGTTTAAAAATTTATGACACATTTTGAATCGGAGGAATGAGGTAAAGATATCGTGATGATTTCAAAAATTAATTTTCAGAAATTAATTCAATTTATCATTCTTTCCTCGTCTGGAGAAAATTGTAAAATAAAAAGTGCTAGTGTTTCAAAGCCGGTGAAAAAATATTAACAATATGTTAATTAAATAAAGTATAATTTTCGATTTGTATTTAAAAATACTTCGTACGACTGAATAAATTAGTTTCTGCTAGTGACAACATTACCAAAGTGACAAAACGAAGTTTTAAAAATTCTCACTCAATTAAAAAGAATCACTTGTAAAGTAAGTGAACTTTTGTCTTTAGGTACCTACATTACCTATTACTGACAAATCTAAAGTAATAAATACTACTAAACAAATGTTTCTAACATCAGCTACAAAGAGATACGATTTTTATTTGTCTCAAAAATGAAAGATTTCGAAAGTTCAACTTTTGTTGACAGTTAGTAATAATTATGCAAAACAAAAATGTCCTTATAATCGGGATAGAATTAAAATTTATCCATTTTTACTTAACAATTATAATAATTACAATACTAAGCTAGATAACGAAATCAGTAATCGATTTTTTATCAACAATTACTATGCAGACGAAGACACATTTTAATTAATTAGATTAATAAAAATTTTATTTTACTATGCGAGTCTGATTTTGTATAGATTAAAATTATTGTCTACTTGCTCTAATTCACTAACTCGCAACAATGTCTCAATTGCATAAAATTTCTATATTTATTCTTGACAAAATTACTTTTAGTATATATAGATATAACTGTTCATAATCGGACTAGAAATATTACGCGCATTAATAGAGCATCTAGTCTTTAAGTTGTCTTTTCTATATCTCGTAAAAGCAAACACTTCACGTAATTTGGAAGTCGGTAAAATTATCGTACACAATATGACAGAAAATCGTCTAAAAAATCTAAATATCTAATAAAAACCACATTAAATCAAAATACCAAAATATTTCCTAAATATTTGCATAATATTCTTATTTATTTTTTCTCTCATTTTAAATGTCCTACAAAGTTAATATCAAACTTAAATAAATTCATAATAAAATCAACTTTTATTTATTTCCAAAAACACTTTTTTAACTAAACCTAAATTCAAAGCTAGTAATAGAATAAGTAGCGCAAACTAATAAACTAAGAACATAACTCAAATTGTAAACCAACACTCAAAACGAACATTTGAAATGTTTGCACAAAGTACTACTGACGCGACAGGACGCGCATAGCTGGCATTCTTTATGGAGTAACTGATAACAACATGACTCCAGGAGAAACAGTCGCAATGGTCGCAAACACTACAAGGCCTGTCGACGACGCCGCCACACACGTCACGACCAAAATAAGCAGCATCACAAGCTGTTCCGAGATTATGTAACGATAAGTGCAGAGTCGGTACGATTGCGCCACATGGACTCTCTCGGACAGAGGCAAATTTCTGATACTACTTTACCACCATCCCTGGAATACTGTCTGAAAAGTGTAAAATTTTAAGTTCAATATTTAATTCGAATAGAGATTACATATATTAACGCTTAGCGCTATAATAAGTTGTTAGTGAGCACAACACGTAAAATCCTAACGTTATGTCTTAGTGTTTAGGGGGCCATCAAACCAGCCCAGGGTAATTTATCATATTTAATGTATGCCATATACAACACCATTAGAAAAGTAATGATGGATAATATATCAACACAATTAAACTTATCCATAAGCTCTGGTCTATAACTCAAAACATTATTGTTGGCGAATAAGTTTTTAGATAGATTATTAACAAAAGAGGGTTAGTGAAAAGCTCTAACCTTCTCCTTCACGACAGCCTTCGCTATCCAATGAACTGAATTATTTGACCCTCTCTTACTCCGTCAGTAGATTTGAAACCACATCTGCAATGTATAACCGATTAAGGTCAAAACTAATTTAGTTTCTGAGTCAGTGTATATCAACTCATTTAAGTAAATAGCCATTTTACGGGTTTAATTTACAATTTATTTGTCCTCTATGCCATAGAGAAATGTATAATTTTTTTTGTTATATATCTCACAATAGACGACTTTTCGCCTTTTAAAACCCATTCAGGATAAGAAAAAATAACCATAAAAATGTTCCGCCACAAGAGAACAGTTATTTCTTAGTTCTTCTTGAACTCAAAATTTTGTACGAAAACCTGGCTGATATGCTTGAAAACATAGAAAAAAGAAAACGTATTTTTGTTTTTTTTTTCGTTTAACGCATGGCATTAAACTTGAAATAAAACATGTTTGTGTGACATTTTCCATCTTATGGGCTGTTATTAAAGGGATCTTTTTGAAGGCTATCGAACATGTCTAGCAATATTTTTAAAACGACGTCTTCTTTCCGAAATATCAGTTTCCAAAGTATTTCACAGTACCTCCTTCTCTTTTCAATGAATAAGTTCGGAAATAAGTTCGTCAGCAACATGATTTCAATCATATTTCCTTTAGTCTGCTCTTTCGTCCATCTTCCGTACGTCGTACTTCGTTCCGTACGTATCGTTCCATCGTTCGTATAATTTCTTGTAATCAAACTTTATAAGTGGACTACACTTATTGAATTGAAATTAAATTTAATTCTTAAAAGTAAGATTTTATACAGACAAAGAAATTTCCTGTTTATTTATTTATGTCCTTTAATGTATACTTTTAATGCATACGGTGCGCTTATTGCTACAATATTAATCTCTTACAGCTAACCAGAACACTAGTCCAGCTTCACTCGATGAGCGGTCGGGAATCGAACCTGGATCCCTGCAGTGCGCCGTGCTGTCAAAGGCTATATGTGTTGCGATCAATCCGACACACCACGGTGACGACAAAAAATATAAATTTCTCCAAAAAAATATTTTCCATGAGATTGTACTTAACATGAGATTATTGTTTGTAAATAATTAAATACGCAAGACAACGATTTGACAGAGTGTTAGTTATTCCAATGTCCCAACTAATATTATAAATACAAAATATGTTTGTTCTTCTTTCATGTTACAAAGAAGCAACGAGTCAACGTAAATTTTGTACAGAGAGAGTCGGTAGGCCAGCAAATAATATAGGCTATTTTTATTGCAGGAAATACACTCCTAACTAATTTTTCTAATATAATAAATACAAAAGTTGATTTGTTTGTTCTCCTTTTATGTCGCAACGAAGCAACAGATCAAACTTACTTGTTGCAAAAATATATGTAGAGGACCAGGATATGACAGGCTACTTTTTGTCACGAAAACCCTTTTGAAAAAAATTTATTTAAAATAAAAAGTACATAAATGGGAAAATGAAGCAATGGTCAATCGGAATAAAGTATGGACGCAAAACTTTGAAACGCCAAATAATGAAGCAAGAAAAACATTCCCTTTAACCCTAATCCGGAGAGAGATATTTTTGTTTTCCTTGACGTTTTTATTATAAAGATAGAAAATGAAGACTCACTATTTCATTTTTTATCCCTCTAGACAACCCTGCATGTTTTAATTTCTGCATTAATTTATAACTATAACCACGGGAGTGAAGCCACGGGTAAAACCTAATGTAATAAAAAGTTAAAACAGTAAAGGGTTATAAATATACTTGAGAAAAATTTGGCTGAGCCAGATTTGTTCCTGTAGTAATTTATTCACTCACTATCAATTAATAAGAGCCTCGAAGTGAAATGTTGAAAAGTGTTCATATATTATTAAAAAAATAAAACCCAGTTGAATATGAATTAATTATCGCACTATTTTTGTAATAATATAAATTATTATATAAATAAAAAAAATAAACATTGTTCAATATGTTAATATTTTTATATTTTCATCGTACTCAAATTAAAGGTACAAAATAGAAATAATGTTATGAATTCGGATCTGTAATTAATTTACATTTGTATTATTGTTATTAAAAGGTTTAGTTTTTTTTATTTATTATCAATTAAAAATTGGATTCCGCCTCATGTTTATTTTTTATTTTTAAATAATAAGCAATTTGGTAACTTACTACATTTTGTTTCGATGACTTTGACGCCATTATACATTTCGGAATTTTACAAATTTTCTCGTCAATAACAAATACATAGTAAAAGTCAATTTTTTTTATTGAGTACATACGTATTGCATAACTGTTTAAAATTTAAAAAAAACTTCACGTAACTTCACGCTATTATCAACCATATTAATTTCATAAGTGTATCTTTTTTCTGAGTAAAGTATGGAAAATTAACAATATTTTTCTGACATGGCAGAATAAGTTTACAATGAATAGTTTACACGCAAGTGCATATGAAATATCAGAGAGAAGAAATTGGAAAATTGTTAATATTACAAAAGATATTAGAACACATTTATTATGTTCGGTTCAAATAAAATATTTTAAAGAATTCGAATATAAATCAACGCCACTTGTATAATAACTATTCACCAGCTTCACAATAAATAAAAATATACAAATTAATTTCTGTTTAATTATATAAACATGTGTTATTTAAGTCCATATTTTTGAGTGCTTATTTTCATTAAAAGACCCATAAATATTTCCAAATTCACTGATGCCAGATGACTTTTGATGAAGCCGGCATGTTGTTTAAAATATAATTATTTTTCGAAGAAATTACTTTAATTTTAAACACCGTAAAATCCAAAGTATTTCCACAAATAAACTATCATGCTCAACAACACTCAAAGCATCAATTAAAAATATGTACGTGCATGAGTACATGCGTGCCTGCGTACGTGGGTGAGCGGGCGCGCGGGCCGACGGACGGGCATGCGTGCGTGCGTGCGCCTGCCCGCCCACCCGAATTTTATGAAGCAGTAATACTATTACAGATCTTAGATACGCTACATTAGGATGCATTAATTGGATGACACTAAACGTAAAATAATAGAATTGTAAATTATTTCATAAATAAGCACATATATGCATATCCATACACGCACACATACGCACATACAGAAATTTCGTTAATGATGTCGAGGAAGCAGAGAAAGAGCCATACCGTTTATAAATTTACAATTATATATCGACATTCACTCGCTAGAGTTGCCACAAACGGTAAATCGAAATTTTCCGCCCCTCCGGGCGATATAAAGACCCGGTAATGGCGTAAAATTAACTTCGTAGTTCAACAAACAACTTACTCGCAAGTTTGTTTACAAACGCCACTCAGAATTCAAATACGTTTGAAATTGACTAACGTTGATCCAGATAACGTAAGTACCTGTGTACTCGAGGTACCTGTCAATTTCAAATTTATATCCTATTCGATACAAGAGACGTAACTGAGCCCTCTTAATTATTATATACTCCGTGGCAAGATCGCCTCGATTCCTCAAAATAATTATCTTTCAAAAAAAAATAAAATGCATTTATGGCTATAGCAACTTTACCGCACAATATCCGTGAACAATTACGATTTATTATTTTTCAGTGCTTTCATTATTTTGAAATTCTCAATTCATTAGATAATTCTTAATACAATTTCGTCTATCCTTACTAATAATATTGTAATCAATATGAAAAATGAATAAAGCAATTTATTGAGTTTTTTTATTAAGCAATTTTACTCATTTTTACTATAAAAGACTAGAGAAAAATTTAAAAAAACATTTATTATGACATGAAAATGAAAAAATACGAGAATACTAAATTCAGTATCCTCGTTTTTTTACTTCTAAATAAATAGAAGGTTGTAATTTTATATTCTAAACCAAAACATTGTTAACTATTGTTGATCATCTTGCCAAATTTGTTACCACATTTGAAAGAGCATATAAATTAAGACACAGTATAAATATATTGTTAACTGTACATATCTACTGGAATGAACAGAAAGCTCACGGTCTTGATGTAAAACTAAATACAGATACAGATATTTACGAAATTATTTTCATTTCTTAACAAAGTCACCACCTTGTTCTCTGCACTTCTTCTATTTTACTTCCTATGCCACTTTAAAAAAAAAATTCCTTAAAATCCCCAATATATGCATTGACCGCAGCTTCAGCTCCTATATTTAATGTAAATTTCTGGCCACCTAAAAGTTTTTTTTAATTGAGAAAGATATGAAAGTCATACAGTATAAGATTACATGCAAATAGGGGGAGGGGGAATTCGAATTCCTAAATATGAATTTAAATCACGATTTCAAAGGATGCATGAGCCCTTGATTTGTTCTAATGAAACCGTACTCTTAGTTAATATTATTGGCCATTTTTTCTCTATTTCATCTCGCAATCGCCGTAAAAGGATGCAGCAGTAAGTAGAGCTTATGCAGGTTTTCTATGGTATGTAATCAAATAAAACGAATCCCTTAAAGTTGCAAAATTTGATGTCATTACTTTATTTGCCGACAAAATTACTTTTAATTTATGGGATTGGTCTTTTTTCGTCTCTACGCTTTTGCTGGTTATTATCTGGCGTAGATGGACTCTAGAGTATAGAGGTAAACCCTAGTTTCAAAAATGTATACAAACCTGCTCAAAAATTCTTAAAAATTAACTTCAAATAACTCCAAATAAACTTGAGAAATCGTGATTCAGGTTTGTCTCCGTTTAACTGAAAAGAACATCGGTACCCGTCCCACAGACACCTTATAAATTTCAATTAATTGGAAAAAATAATTTTGTTTGTGTGATAAATCTATATTCTTGAATATGTCTATTAAATTTAGTATACAGTCTATCATTACCAAATCGCTTATTTTTTCAACGTTTTTCTTTTTTCAGTAGCCGCATTTGAACCTCTGGAAAAAGGGTCATCTCCAATTCTCTGCTGACCACATGTAAATTCAGCTAACCACATTTAATTATCGTAAACTGTGAAACAAATTCTTCTAGTATCAGTATCACATCTTCATTAATCTATTTCGGTGTTAAGCATTGTCTCAATAGGCACTTAATAACGGAAAGATGTTCAATTCTAAGCCTTTTCAAGAAATCCGTCAGTTATTTTTAATGAATTAAATTTGAACTCCGAACCGTAAGCAACAAAAAAATTAAACTTTGCATAGTGACAAGTAAAAAATTGCTGAACGAGAGTAGTACTTAATAACATTATAATTATTTCTGCACGAGACCGCAACCTTTTCAATCTATCCTTGTATACTCGTATACTATGTTACTAAAACCGATTTAATTTGCGATATGCCAGAACAAACTTCCAGAAATTGTTCCCAATGCCATTACTAACCAGACAATACTACTTTATGAATCAGGAATAAGATATTGAAGATGGGGGTTTACTATTCGTGTAAGGTGTATGAATTATTTATTCAAATATTATGAATTTCACTTATCTTTCTGTAAATAAATGTAATAGAGGTCGTTGCTATGATTTATTTGCTACAAAGAACAAGAATAACAACTTTGAATTGTTACCGTCCCCAGTAGAGCATAGGTTTTATTCATACAATTTATACAGATGTATGATGATTATGTATAATCTATTAATAAGGGAATATATTTTCAATCACCACAGTTATATATCTTCATGAATAGCACTTTTTATAGTTTCATAATTTGTTTATTTATTTACAAAAACGTTTAAAGACAATATACTACAGGATATATTACGGACAATATACAGTAATGTTGGATAATTTAAAAAAATACATTTAATGAAAACAGGGAGAATATAGTAAGTTACTTTGCAATTATAAATAAGTGGTTTAATATACTCTCACATAATTATTACAAAAAGGTTAAGTATTACAAAAAAATATGGTAGTATGGGAGCAAATATTTACTGTGCTAATTCAGGATATTATTTTTTTCATGTATCAATAGTTTTGTACATTTCACAAGGTCAACATTTCTTCTGAATTAAAAAAACTATAACGTTTATAAAATGCAAAAAATGGCATGAAATATAAATAAGAAACAGTCGTAACATCTCTTATATAAATTCTATAAGAATATTTCTGCCATTCTAAGTGATAAAATACCATTCATCAAATATTATAATCGACATGTGTAAATAGCTTAAGAATATCTCTACCATTCTAAGTGATAAAATATATATATAACATATCATAATCTACATGTGTAAATACCATGAGAATGTCTCTACCATTCAAAGTGATAAAATATCATAGGTAACATGTCATAATCTACATGTGTAAATACCATAAGAATTTCTCTACCATTCTGAGTGATAAAATATTTTACATAATATATCACAATCGACATGTGTAAATACCATAAAAATGTTTCTACTATTCTAAGTGATAAAATATCATACATAACATATCAAAATTTACATGTGTAGATACCATAAGAATGTCTCTACTTTTCTTAGGGAAAGAATATCATATATAACATATGATAATCTACATGTGTAAATACCATGAGAATGTCTCTACCATTCAAAGTGATAAAATATCATAGGTAACATGTCATAATCTACGTGTGTAAATACCATAAGAATTTCTCTACCATTCTGAGTGATAAAATATTATACATAATATATCACAATCTACATGTGTAAATACCATAAGAATGTTTCTACTATTCTAAGTGAGAAAATATCATACATAACATATCATAATTTACATGTGTAGATACCATAAGAATGTCTCTACCTTTCTTAGGGAAAGAATATCATATATAACATATTATAATCTACATTTGTAAATACCATAAGAATGTCTCTACCATTCAAAGTGATAAAATATCATGTGTAAAATATCATAATCTACATGTGTAAATACCATAAGAATTTCGCTACCATTCTGAGCAATAAAATATTATACATAAAATATCACAATCTACATGTGTAAATACCATAAGAATGTTTCTACTATTCTAAGTGAGAAAATATCATACATAACATATCATAATTTACATGTGTAGATACCATAAGAATGTCTCTACCTTTCTTAGGGATAAAATATCATATATAATATAGATATCGTAATCTACATGTATAAATACCATAAAGTAAGATGGATCGTAATAATTATATTTTCAACAAACTGACGTCACCCATTGAAAGTACCAACTGCACAAGACAAAACCAAGAATTTGAAGTGAACTTTTGATCACATCCTGCATTTAATAACAAACACTAGCCGCGAATTGACACCCAAAATCAATGATATCGCTAAGCCGATACAAGGGTCATATAAAATATATTTAAATTCAATAACAATGTATTTGCATTAAGATATTAGCAGCTTGTCATATTCTTTTCCATAATGGTGTCGATATAGCTTTGTAGACGCATGTAATCTGCTAAATTTCTGACGAAAAAAAATATTCAGCTAATAACGAAGATCGAACAGCTTTTACAACGCGCCAAAATATCTTATTATAAACGTGAATAACAAAGGCCTTAGATTTTGACCTCAATCCGCTCCCGATCGCGTAAAATAATTATCATGTTTAAAGGAATCCATGTTCCTTGGAAAAATTAATGCAACATTATAAGTTAGGAATTATTCCTTCGAAAAATTCATTCTATATTATAAATTATATATTATAATTTCCATTCATGCACATTTGCAGACGGAGTAGTGAAAATCAATCGACACAAGATCTTTTGACATCTACATCGTGTGATCGTAAATTGTGCCATATAACTTCTGAAGCCCTTGACTGTATACATCAACCCTAACTATCATGCATTTTATTTATATTATAATGGATAATACCCATGCAGTAGTATCACCATCTCTCGCTTAGATTTCTGTGCTTATGAAAACCGGAATTCAAATATTGACACAAATATTTTTACGATCTTCATACAAAATCCTCTATTTATCAAGATTCCATTCAAAGTTCCATATTGTTATGTTTACTCATTTGACCCAAACGACTAAATCTTATTAGGATATTGGCCTCAAGTACCACAACTAGCTACCACAGTTGTAATGTAAGAGACAGATCTATAATTCGTTTTATCATCAAATTTATTTCCACAGATAAACTTTAGTCTCCACGCGCCCGCAAGACTCCTTTTAAGGCAAAAAAAATTGAAATAGGAATCAATCGATTCAATAGCATACCATCCATTATTTTTCGTTAATTTGATCAGTATACATTTTTCACTTTGCCTAAGTTACTTCCGTAAGTTACTGCTACGATAGAAATAACATAAAAATAACCTTAACTTTCAATATCCTCAAATTAGTATACGTGACAAAATTTAAATCATAATCACACAGATGGTGACTGACTTTAAAAAAAATACCGTAGTTTTGTTGAAAAACGAACTCAAGTATGAAATTCGACTTAAAAAATCGACTGGAAATTCATAGCTAAACTTAGATTAGAACCCTGAATCATTTAGATTATTATTTTTTATAGCTATAATCGAGTTTCCTGACCTTTCTTACACAATCACAACCTAAGGTAACAATTATTATACAATCGATACTAAGTTAGATTTTTCTAACATAAATAGACAAATAGATCGAAAGAGCTATCGACTTTCGCTTATAATTGTAATAATTTTAAATAGAATTCAAACAATGACTTCCCATGGTTTTCTTGAGAAAATACATTTGTTTAGATGTCATACATATTCTAGATACAATGTTACACATGTAATTGATTTGATTGTTTAATATTATTATTGTTTCAGTCCTAGGAATAATATAATAGCTTCGGATTTACGTTAACAGTACTACCGTTTTGCGTCTGAAATTTAGAGAATTGATTGCGTACTAAATTTTCATAACAATCATGCGTCCCGTAATTTATTATTATTTGTTTAAAATACGATATGTTAGGTTTTTTAGAATCATTCGCCTTAACACTCACGATACTATTTAAACAGTCAGTCATAATCACGGTTTAGTTCAGGTTCATTTCCAATCAAACCTATCATGGTTTCTAGGTGGCTCGGGCTGTCTGAAAATAAGAAAAGTTAGCGAATCACAGATTACTCAGTGTATTTAATATTTTAGGACCACGATTTCTAAAATCCAGTATAGCAATGCAAATATACCCTTATTTGTGGAAAGCGCACACAAAGAAAGCCAAATATGAGTTAATACGATTACATCAAAAGAACAGCTGGAGTGAAATTGTTGGAAAAAACACAACATCGATAGAAATAGTATAAAATTAAGGAGTCTTATACGGCTGTTATAGAACATGGTTAAATAAATAAAGAAGAATGTTATGCTTTAGAATTGGACAGGCCGCCCAACAAGCAGGCCCGCCCAAATGTAATGCAAATTTCAATAAAGAACGAAAATTTCTTAATGATGAGTACGATATATTATGGTTGAAAATTGAGAGTAATCTACTATCAGGATTCTTACAATCAAGTTCGCCATAACTACTAATCTTTTTCTTTTTAGTTCATTTTTTTCACACAGTCCTGTTTTTGCAGCCATTTTCTTATTTACAAATTATCCTGCTCAAACCCTTTCATTTGAATTCTTAATTTGAGTTCATTTGAATTCTTAATTTCTTTTATGTGTGTCGTATATGAATATAAATTTCTTATAACTGGTGCTGCCAAAAGCGTAACGCGCTAGAGTCGCATAGTCCACTCCGCGCATACTCACCGTTTGCAACCGCATATCAAAGGGAAATCTATAATATCTGCTCACTAGTGGCATCGGTTATTAGTAAATAATAACTCTGACTAACATTCGTCAAAAACAATATTTTATTTTCTATAACTCACCATTACATGGGTGATATTTTGTAGCAGAATTTAGCAATGGGAAAAATAAAAAACGCAATTTCCCGTTTTTGAAGTTTCCGTATTCCAAACAAAGAGGTATTGTAAAAAGCAAATTATTGTATCAGTAACCGTGTTATTTCTGCCAAAATAAATAATATGTTTTATTTTGTGTTTGAACTTCACTTTATATTTCATGCGTTTAAAAATTTTAAAGATTTAAACAAATTCATATTTAATATCATGGTCGGTTTAAGAGGCAAGTATGTTATAAATTAATATTTTAATCAGAGAAGAATTTATATTCTCTATTTTTTTAAATTAGATGCATAAAATATAATCTATTATACGTTTCCTATTAATTTTAAATATATCCTCTATATATTTAATTAATATTTAATAAAAATCCCAACCCAAATTTTATAAAATAAGGTATGTGAGTCGAGATTTCCATTAAATCCCAAGATTTTATCAAAATAATTTGAATAAAAGTAGATCAGATATTTATATACCTGATGAAGCATGCCGTTTTTTTTTAATTAAATATTGGAATCGTAGATATGAATAAAATATTTGATAAAACCGTTACGTGCCCTTTGACATGGACACTGGTTACTAATTGGCTGGAGCACTACTTTTCCATTTGCCGTCCGCTACGTTTGCGCCGCATATATCATTGTGCTCCCAGCCATGAAGAATAATATCCAGGAGCCACCATATGCACAAGTATAAGTATTCCTACGCTTTATAGAAATATATAATTATATTGTATTGACTGGACAAATTTAAATTTATATTGTATACGAATATATTTATTCAACCTATCTCACAGATACTTTAGACGTTGTAATTGAAATTCAATCCTTGTCTCCCAAACAAAAATGTATATTCATTATTTCTTAAACTAGAATATGTGTGATATATGTATATGTATCTGTATATATATATATATATATATATATATATATATATATATATATACATATACATATATATATATGCTCCATCGCACGCAAACTTTCAATAGGCATGAATGACTTTCAATGACAATGTAAGCATAAATATGAATGCTGTTTCGTTTATAATAAGGTACTAATCCAGGCTTTTACATTGTATAAATTCTCAAGAATTGAACATATATAGTTATTTCTAATTACAAACTAAGATAATTTAATGAAAAATATGAATAGAATATCTGATTATTTCAAAGTTAATATTTGGTTTTGAATTAATAAAATTAATAGATTTACTCTTTAATACATTCAAGAAATTAAATGCTTATAAATCTTATCTGCTTAAGATTTATTTAAAAATAAACTTAAACTTATTTACAACTTCAGTTTTCAGTGAAATACCAAAGGTAAACTTAAAAAATTCAAAAAAAGAATTTAAAAAATCCAAAATAAATATGGGCCATTATAATAGTCACAGGGCTGTTGAAATTATGAAAAATATATTTTATAATAATAATTGTTTATAAACTGCCCGAAATCTTAGTTTATTAAAATAAACTAAGTTTCGTAGTTGTTTTTACCTCTTGAAATTATTGAGGTAGTTTCTAAACAATTATTTTAATAGAGAATTTTAATAAAATTTAGAATTCCGTCAAATTTTCCAAACTAAAGGTAAATGCTCCCTAATGAAAATCAGTTTGAAGCTTGATATTTTGAAACGAATTTCAAAATAAAAAAATTATATCTAAAACCATTTTTTTAAATACCTTTATAATGATACCGCTTTCAATAGGATACAAATATTTGCTCCCGCTTTATATATATATATAGGAAACCATATTAATTTTTTTTAACAAATTAAGATCTATGTATAAAGCATCTTGCACTTGCTGAGTATAGTAAAATATACCAGGTGGATGGAAATAACGAAAATATAAGAGCTTCATTCGCCTCGGAACCCCAAAAATTTGTTTAATATTTACTATCCTTTACGAATTTACATAAAACAAATGAAATACCTTGTAATGTATAAAGATATTTTATATACAAGAAACAAGGCTGCGTCACTC
This sequence comes from Druceiella hillmani, assembly GCA_039881145.1. Lineage (NCBI taxonomy): Eukaryota > Metazoa > Arthropoda > Insecta > Lepidoptera > Hepialidae > Druceiella > Druceiella hillmani. The sequence continues at coordinate 6,017,514 of JAYKKI010000002.1, forward strand.
TCTTATGTCACATCTCGTATCAAACAAGCAAAAATGATTCCTTACTACTGAAATGCTAATTGCATCATCGTTCATAAACAAAGCTAATTAAGTCCTAAATAGATTATAAAACACTCAGAAACAGAAACAGAATATCTGTAGCACATACACCAGATTTATGATGCTTGTGGGCCCACGTTTTCCTACACATGTAGGTCACACAAGCAACAAAAGTACTTCACTTAGACTAAAGTTAATTAAATAAATACAACATACCGCTACTTTCTTACGATTCGGCATCTCTACGATCAACTAGAATGAAAGAGCTTTTTTTTGTAACTGACTTCATGGTAAGCACTTGTCCCCAGTACGTACTTAATCAGTTTACCATCGATAGAGCATAATAGCCGCATTTTCGGATTTGCATTTCTTCAGCTAATAGTAGCTGAAATGAAACATGCATACTATTTCCCGTGTCATATATAACTATCCATGAGTGTAATGTATGCAATATATAATATAATATCAATCAAAATATAAATAAAAAAAATAGGAAAATATAATATCTGCCATAAAGAGAAAAAATTTATTAACATGTTCATCAGGATTCGACACAAAAATTACTTATTCTGAAAAAACTTTCACCGTCGTGAAACTTCCAACATCCCGCATAACTTGTAGTGCCAGATGGAACCGGATACGCAATATTTTTAAACTTTTGCCTAAACTTTGGTGGAAAGTGTCATCTACGATAGATGAAAATCAATAAAAAAGCGGTAAATCTTTTAAATTTTTTAGAATATTGTCATAATACATTTTCTGCAAAATAGAACAATTCTTTATCAATCATCAATCAAAGTATTCTTTAGGCGTACAATCTGGACAGTTACAGAAACACGAAATAAATGTTTTAATTAATCACACATAACAGATTGTTTATCGGCGTTTCTATGTTACGAGATTTGGCAGTATAGTCCTGTACTCGGTTAGTTCACTCAGAAGCACGAAATAAACAGCCAACCCGTTTAGAATACCACTAATAAATTGACAGTTAATAACGATTATATAAAAATGATTCAAATAAAATAAAATCATGGTCCCTTTTTTGCTTGGGGAAAGCTAAATCGGACAGTATCATTTGTATATAAACATGAGGCCCATGCAGCCGATATTTGCCCGTAATCTACGCATCTGGCATCTAGTCACTCAAATTCTGTGCCTTATTTCCTCTGTTATATTCCATCTGTTTCCTTTCCTGTATCAACACGTAGTTTTTTGAAAATTATTTCCAATATTTTCCTGTAATGAATAACTAGGTGTTAATTTCCGTTATTAGAAATTAGTATAACTTAAAAAAAACGGTTTCGGCGAAACTTAGAATTTGTACGAATATATCATAAAATTACGGTAACTAATTTACAGTAAATTTAAATGACTTATACGAAAACGTGATTATAATCGGGATGACCCGACCACTTTCTATCAATCCATGTAATCGCAATTGAAATGTTCCACATAGTACAACACGCACAAAACACATCAACGAGGAAATTGTGATTAATGTATTATATTAAGAAATTATACACATTTTTAATATTTTTCAGGTAAGTTTTTTAAATTTATTAAGGAAAAAACTGACTAAATAAAAAAGGCAAGTAAAATCCACAAATGTTTTAAAAAACTTTGTTTACGTAAACTCGCAGAACATTATATTATATATGTAAAATATGAACCGATCCAACGTTATCGGGTGAAACGTTTCATCCAAACGGCAAATGTTTTTCCATTTTCATACCCCGGTGATATTTCTTTTCAATTTAGGTTATGTAAATGTGTGAAAAGTTTTATTTTCTCTGCGAAATTTCATTTTTTTGTCTAAGGCGAATTTGGATAAAAGAAGAAAATATAATACAATGGAGTAAGAAAAAGCGTCGAAAAATCAGTGTTACATTTGATATCGAATTGTATTATTTTAGAATTTTGTTACCTGATTTATTTTATAATTAATATGTATTAATTTTATTTCTTTGGTTTAATGGTCTCAAAAAAATGGAGTACCAAGCAAAATGAGCTCGCGCATCATGTAAACAAGGATGAAAGCCATTTTTTTATATATAACTACAAAATTAATTGAAAATTAAAAAATGTATGCTATCTCTTGATAACAATAATTTGAATTTTGTAACAAGTTTAAGTTATGTACATTTAAATATAATTAAAATTTCCTTTACTGAAAATAAGGGAGTTTTATTATCACGATATTAAGAAAAGATACATAATCATTACAATTTCTGAAAAACAGAGAGTTTATTCTATTCCATTTCGTTACTAAACAGTTATTTAAAAGAAACATTGGACGACTAATTATAAGATACCCGGAAATACACATCATCATGTCATGTTTGTATAGTGTTATTAAGTGTTTATTTAGTATACCATATATCTTGAAAAAATTTCTATACTACATATGTACATTAATATTAGAGTGAAGAACTGAATACCGCTATTATGCAATAACAATGATGATTGGTTTTTTCAGCTTTGAAAAGATCTGTCATTTCGTGAGACATAAAAAAATTTAAACAATTTTCACCTTCACAATTGGGACAGTTATTTTTAAAACGTATTAAATATCTGTAGACACTTTCAACTCGTTAATAAAACTGTAAAATAATTAAACATTAATATGAATAATAATGAAATATTTCATGTTTACTATTTGACTACGAAACTGTAAAACGGTATTCACAAAAACCAACGTTATCCTATGAAAAATAACCAGAATATTTCTTTCATTATGTCAAGCATTTAACTTGAGCTTTTGAAAAATTGGTTATTTCGCTATATTTCCGAAGTACAATGCAAAGATAATAACATCAATTAGAATTCCAAAAGAGCAAGGCGCTATCTTTGTACAAAAAAAAAATCGCGCTTAACTTATGCAGTAACTTGCAATGTGTGAAGTAAAACACAAAGTAATATATGACAAAACAATTTTTCCAATTTTCTTTCTTCCGTACATTTCTTTCTACAACCGCTCGTTAATTATTTTATTATTTATTCTACAAAACGATCAAGTGTAAAAAATTTTCTTCGGGTAAACAAAAATATTTCTCAATTTCGTTACAACTTCTATCTAGTAAAAAATATAATAAATGAATGTCCCCTTTCCAGAAATAGGTACGTCACTCCTTTCATACTTTTCCGTAATATAAACTTTTACAACAATGATAAGTATCTGAAATATTGAAATATTCAGCGTGTCAAATAAGCATCATAATTTCTTGTGTGTTCATTTCTCACTGCGATTATTACATGTGGAAAACCATAGTCAGTTTTTTCTCTTAAGTGATTCATACATTACGTTCTTCTTTATTTTAGTCATTCTAATCCTACGGCAAATTTTTTAATCTTTTACGTTTCATTTCCCATTACCACTTCTAAATATACCGTTTTGTCGATCTCTCACAACCCTTATGTTCAATATTTTCATACAAATTTCGTTGTTATTGCGAAAGCATTTTTAATGTCTCATTCTTGTGAAATGTTCTCATTTTTTAGTTTCCGTAGTGTCATTATCATATCATATCTTCAGGAATATACTGAAAATATGCAATAAATATCTCCCCTTCCCCTATTTTGAAAAGCAACAATATTAAAATTATGAAAAAAAATTATTTTTCGATGCACACGCATGATTATAGGAAAACTAAAGCAAATGATTCTAGAATTCGTAATTTCTGGTATATGTAGCGTTTTTACCCTGTAAAATATAACAAGATTTCTCAGAAATTGTATAAAACTTGGCATAATAATACACCTTATATTTCTCATAGTATATTTTAGCTGTTTTTTTTTAAACTTTCATATAAGAATTAAAGAGAAAATAAAGAAAGGTCTCAAGAAAATTTGTCTTTTTTTAAATTTTATATATTACTTGGGATGTGATATGGAAAGTAATATTTTGCAAATTTAAAAAGCAAATTCAAAAATATACAAGAATGGAACAATATCATCTCTCACCCCTCCCTCTCTCCTTATTCCCCAAACTATTATGCCAAAACCCATAAAAAAATCAAGGTTGGTAAAAACTAACTAGAAAATTAGAAAAAAGCTATAACGATTATCCTAGATCTTGTAATCCTTGAAAAGATGCACGATGTTTTTATACCTATGAAAGATATAGCAGGCAATGCACATATTGCCTTTTGCCATTGTAAAAAAATTATATTTGTGAATATTTCAATCAAATACTATGTAACTTAAATATTTGTTATTGAATTTTTATTTATAGAACCCTCTTAGCACGATTTCCATTCATGCCTAACAGGTTTATTTATTATTTTTTAACTTTCATTTGCAAAATATTAAGCTTTATACTGACCTGAATTATCTGTCACACAGCTATCTTTACAGTTCCTTTTCAAACTTTTAGCGATCAGAAAAAAATGTAAAAATCTAAATACTAACATTTGAATAGAAGTTTCAATTTAAATTACTTTATACATCAACAATTCCGAAAAATATAAGCAACGATACCACCATATTTTGTGTGTGTTGCGAAACGCTGAATTTACTAATTCTATCACCTTTAAATAGAGCTACTGTTATATTAATTTTGTCAGTATATACATAACAAATATTAATAAGTAAGTTAGAAACGACAGCATTTATATATGAATATCTAAATGTACACACACACTCACACACACACACACACACACACACACACACACACATATATATATATATATATATATATATATATACACACATATATATATACGTGCCTAACTGTATCAACTCTAAGCTGATGAACTCTCTGGATGATAAAACATTACCAAACGTTGGAAGACCAAGGAGTTATTAACATAGTTATTTAATAGTTTAAAAAATACACGTTCAAAATCAATTCAATCGCTTCGCTTCCTGGTCAAATGCCTTCTTCCAACCAAAATAACCCGCAAAATCTGTCCTCCGCAACTCCCTAAGGATGGATAAATTTCGGAATTTAAGAATAATTTTGCCCACAATTAAATGAAACTACGTGATGTAGTATTATTTCTACTTTCTTTAAGTTCTTTACCACGGCCTAGGTTTCGCTGTATTACATTTTCAGGTGGGATATTAAGGATAAATAAGGATAGTTTTATTTTAAATGTAATCGGTTTGATGAAGATGTGAGAGCAGACCCTGATTAAGTGCAGGGATAGGCTATCTGACCAGGGGGATAGTTTTGGCTGGAACTTTAGAATAATCTACCCTTTGTGTATCTAGTTACTGAAGTACCTCGCAAAAAATTCAATTACTAACTAGTATGTCGAAAGTCAAAAATCTGCAAACGTCGGTATATTGTGTATAAGGCCATATAATCTCAATAATAATATGATTAATGAGCTTAATTAGATCCAAATCTCTTCGGTGCTTATGAACTGGTACATTTGTAACGTATCATTTTATAACTGAGAAATAAATTTTTAATAATAACAACGTAAGGGAACAGCCACCTCAATAAATTCGCCAGGTTGCTTATAATACGGATATAGTCCTAGAAGGGCATTTTAAACAAATTAAGAAGTGTAAATGTCTAGGAAATTATGAAAATATCCTAAAAATAAAATTATCATGTTTACATGTGGAATAATGTCTCTACATAATAAAATGAATGAAAATATATTAAATGAAAATAGATAATTAAATAAAAATACTGAATCAAACATATAATACAAAATAAGCATCACGCACGACATTACAAAACTAAAAATGCCTGTTGTTTTTAAATTAGTTGGAGACATTGTAGATATACATTAATTTCAATAGTATATAATTTCTCAAATATAATATAGCAACTATTTATCAAAAAAGTGTTTGTTGAATATATTTAAATTAACTCATATCAATAAATCACTAAAAAACTGGCACTATGGGGTTTCGTATGCATTTAAGTATATATAAGAGTTTAGACGTTCAAGAGTTCATAGTTTTACTATTACATTACTAGTGTTTCTATTGTATGATAATTATAATCTTTAAAGTATTAATATATCTTTATTTAGCTAAATATATCATTAAAAGGTACAAGGAAAATAAATGTACAAAGACGATTTCCTCTAAACAAAACAAAATTTCCAAATGACACTTATTTTACAATTATTACAATTAAACAATTTTTTTTCCATTCAAAATACTTTTTTAGTACATAAATAAGTCATTATTTGTTGGTACTAGAGCCATAGCTAGAAACTTGTTTTACCAAATTTTAATTCGGCTCTAGCTTAGCGCATTATTCTACATAAACTATATAGTTTTAGTTACGTAGTATTTAGGGCTTAAAAACTATGATAGACAGACAGGCAGAAAACCAAATGAGATCAACAGGGTTCGGTTCAGACCCTTCGGTTACGACACCATAAAAGCTCACCATTGCATTTGAATATAGGCCAAAAAGTAAAGCTAAACGAGAAGTAAAAAAGTAACAATCGAAATGCTGAACCTTCTATATAAACAAGCCCCTCCCCGATATTTTATTCGCTTTACAACTTTCAGGTGTGGAGCAAAGCGCATAAATAGTCGTAACAAAAACAACGGTGTCAAGAGTCGTAAAATGATATAAAATTTGGCCACTGCTTGCGTTGACGTCACTCCTTTATAAAACTAAAGCAATATCAGGGGTTTTATATAGAATGGTATTTTTACTGACATGTATAGCAATTCTTAAATAAAAGATTGGGTCACGCCACACACACTTTTTCGCGTGGCGGAAACAGTTTGTGCACTATTTTTGTGTTAGATCAAACTTTATAAGTTTCTCCTGGTTAAAATATATTATGTTGTTAAAAACATTAATTTTACCTAAAGGTGTGAAAAATTTTAACTTATTTAATTGTTGATCTTCTTTTTTGAGTTCTTTTTCAAAGAAATGGAATTTTTAGCAATTTTTCAACCAAAATATACAGCACTAAATTAAAGAAATAAACTCTTATAATCAACGCTTTTAACACAAAAATTTCCAACAATGATAAATACGCGTACCATCATGTTTTCCAGACAAATGTGGCATGTCAATATCGCACTGCAGTTCTTTTACAAGTACGTACATTCTCATGGTGTAACTAATGCGCTTTGGCATCATGTAAATACTAAAACTAATTATTCGAAGAAGAAAAAACTTAAATAGATATATAGTACATAGTATTCCATATTGTACAGTCTATGTGACATCAAACTTTGTTGAAAGTAAAACACTCGTAAAATAATTTGCGAGCTCTTGCCTGCCTAGTGGTCGCAATTTGTATAGACGGTTGAAGGGGAGTACCGTTGTGGGTGATGGAGGGAGAATCATTGTTTAGAGTATTGACGCTTTTGCAACACGTGTCTATTTCTGACAATTAATGATTACCACGCGTGCGTTACGCCATTGTGAATCCCATCATTGCCATAACCAGATCTGTCCTAGTGTGTTAGTGCTCAACCACGGATTCGGCCTTGTACTGCAAGTCGTTACAAAGAGTCTTCATTTCTCTAAATAAGGTCGAAGTGCTTTAGAAAAGTGGTTGCAGGCCTTATGAGTGTCTTTTTTTAATATTCCGCTCTATCCGAATGGACATATTTACACAAAATTCGATCCAGTATAACGTTCAAGATGTTTCTACTTAACATCTCCAATGCATATATCTTCTAGCTGTTTCTCATCTCTTCGCTGAAAAAAATCCGGAAGGCTAATTAAAATTGAAATTTGTTTTTATTTGTCCATATTTTAGGATTTCCTCAAGTTTTTTTAAAGTAAATCTTGTCACAGCATACCGTCTTATGATTTCTTCTCCACAACCACCTGCATTAAAAATAATTAAACTGAGAGAACTATAGCGGTTCAAAACTCACAACGCTCTGAATATACTGAAGATACGGTCATCTTATAAACAAGAATAAGAATATCTTCAGTGCATCGTAAGTTGTGCATGTTATGGATGTTGAATAGCAACGAGGATAAAATGCATCGTTGTCGAACTTCAGCCTCAGTCATCCAGACGTACTGCCGCCGTCTCTTCTTCGAAAGAAGCAAATTATATTTTCGAAAAGTATGTTTTATTTTTCCCATTGCCGTACGAAAAAAAGGAGGAGACGACGCAGTTAAAATAATCTATAATGAAATATAATGAAAATGGAAAATAATACACTTTTTTAGACGGAATTCCGCCAACAATCTGCAGTAGGGATTTTCGCCAACACCAGTAATTATTTTATTCAAAAAATTAATTGAATTTTAATATCGTGTCTATGAATTAAAAGAGTTTCAATTGAAGGAGTGTTTAGTACCAATCGAATATATTATACATGAATTTGATTAATCAAGCTTCGGATTTAACTCTTTCTCGGCTCTTTCAATTTCTCTCCTATTTAAGAAACGTGACATTATAATGTTACATGTGTATTAAATGGAACTCATACGCAAACCGAGTTCTTAGAAATTTAAACCTTTGGATTGTTTGAAAATATATTTATCAAAATAATACGATACTTCTCGCATAAAACTTTACATAACGTTATGATACCTATATCAAACGAAAAGCAATCTTTATGAATATTTATTTTATTTTTATAACATAATCCCTTTCTTATAAATGACATTAATTAATGTTAAAATATAGCATCGTCAAACTATTATATTAAATTAACTGACCCAACAGACGTTGTCCTGTTTTAGCTATGAATATTAAATTCAAACTGGAATAAATAATAAAAAAAGAATAATTCAAAAACATAGTGTTTATTGTAATGCTTTTTAATATACAACATTGCTAGTTTTGTTTTCTGGCGGGTAAATAAATAATGATGATTGTTTCCGACATGAGAATAGGTCACATATAATTGCCATGTGGAAACATGAATTTTCAAGATTGATGCCACAGACACTTAACGACTGCCCTTGCGATTTATTTATTAACATTGCAAATGCAAGCCGCACTGGACATTGTAACCGTTTAAAGTCGAATGGAATGCCGTTCGGAATCATAGGTATACGTGGAATCAAAAAATCGCCTTTTTAATTCCCGTTCAAAATTGTGGCTTCCATGATGTTCATTAATTTCTTCACCGTAGGCCGAGTGCCATTACAAAGACGTGGCTGGTTTATGTTCCGCAACATAATGATTACCAATCCGACTTTTAATTGCAGATTATTAGGTGGTAATCCGAGCAATTCCAGCGAATTTAAAAATTCCGTTGGATAGTTGACATCATCTTGGTTAGTAACGGAATCAACCGATTTGTAAGTCATCAATTCGCCAGCTCTCTTGTTTTGCAGCCGTTTTTTGCAGCCATCATAATACGTTCACTCAATCAAACATGATTTTTGTAGTTTTGAGCAATGTTTGGGGACACCATCTCGATAAGTTCGGTCTTTGATATAGTAAAATGACAAAAATTGGCAGGGAATATAATGTGACCAGACAATGTGTCAACATGAATTTTGCCATTACCAAGGTCGAGCAATTGTTTGGAAAAAACTTTTCCAGATTTTTCAAAAGGTTGCAAGTTGGAGTTTCATTAGTTTGCATGTTTGACGACAAATTGGGCGCTGAATAAGCTGTTCGTCCTCCTTCCAACAACGTAGCTGTAATACCTGATGAAGCAAATGCAAGTGCAATTCCATTTTACGATCGAATTGTTGCCAAAATAAATGACATTAAAAACGTTTTTCCAGTTTCACGGGCAACATCTAAGAAAATAATCCGTCAGTTCCATCGTTCACTACTTTCATGAGCGTATCGTAGGCATATTTTTGCTGCTAATTTAAAAGGGAAACGTTTCTTTGAACGGTTTCTCTCAATGCCTCGGAATCGTATTGGGTTTCACATCTCAAATCTTTATTAAATGCGTCGTGCATTGGGCGATTAGGCGTTGTAATTCCTAATTGTATTAATCCTTTGTTGGTAAGCATCAAGCACATCTCCTGAATTAACATTAATGCTTCATTGTGAATTTCATCGTTCATTTGCAAATCTACTTTCAATATTCTAAGACGCATCTGATGCAATTTATCTTCGACTATATGATATTTATATTTGTTCCATAAATAAATCGGTATTGATGGGAAGCAAATAGATAAAATTATAGAAAAGAATGTTCGTATTTGTTTAGCATGTGACAAAATCACAGATTTTTCGAGAGTGTGGTCCCGATGAGTGTCATTCTCTAGCAATCCCAAACGTTGACAGTTTTCTCTGTATGTGTCGCACAATACACCATTAACTATTCGCAGATATTGGAATAATGTTGGACCACGAACATTGACTAACAGTAAACGCAAATAAAAACACTCGTCTTGGCTGAGATGGACCGGGTAAGGACGTCTTAGTGCATCAGTGGAAAATACTTTTGGGTAACCTAGAACTGGCTGTCCTTGTTTCCGTCGTTGAAATTTCTTTGTTGATTGATTCCAGATATATTACCTTGGCATTTCGGTGTAAAGCAATGTTCGGACAAAATCATCATTCTGGCACATTTCAAAGAAGCTGGACAATGTTGTCGATGGTGGCCTGTCATCTCGTTGTAATAAGTTCTCCGCTGTAAAATACACTCTTTGACCATTTTCCAAATGTACGACTAAGCGAACAACAGTGGAGTATCTTTCATGTATAGCGAATGAAAATATACGCCACATAGCTTCGTTAATACTAACATAACGGGCCATTTGAAATTGAGTGATTTCATCGTTGAAATTTTAGGCAGCAACTTCGAACACAGCCATGTCACTAGGTTTGTTCCCGTACTTGCAAAAGTAATTAATAGACTTTATGGAATGGCAAAATTTCACATTTCTGGATGCTTTAAATGTCTTGGAGGGTAACGGCAAAAACGGAACAAACCAACTATTATCAACTTCAATATCCTGTTGACTCACTTTGACTATTGTTGACCTTCTATTGTCATCAGTGAATCGGCTGCGTTAAAGTGGATAACCATGATGGTTATGGATGGATGGCCAGTAATAGTTTCTGTGACTAATTGTCTTGGAAAACGTCTTGAACATTTTCCATCAACCATACATGGAGAATTGGGATTTAATTTTCCACAGGACAATGAATCATATTTTTTGTAACAACCTCGTGTAACAGTCTCCTTCATTATCGGGAATTTCCGCTGATATTACATCATCGATTTCATTCGGTCTTATTCTCTCAACCAACCAATGAGGATATGTGCATGTGGCAATCCGCGCTTTTTGCCACTCGACTGAATACATCCAATAGTACATCTCGGTGAACAAGCGATGCTTAAAAATAAAATCTATGAGTGATTTTTTTTTTTAACAATGGGCCAGGATATAATTCTTGTCAAATTTCTGTCCACTGTTGATTGCACGTGAACGTGATAAACAAATCTGGTGTGCCATAATGACATACATACGACATAGCATCTTGAACGTATTCATACATATGTAGCGGTCTTCCGACGTATGTTGCTGGGAGAAAAGTCATTCTGCCGCCATTATGTGCATTTCCGTCAGAGTTGATGGCATCCCGAAGATGAATGTATTCCTCGGAACGGAGTTTTGCCTGGTTCAACCTGATAAATGTCAATCGTTCAGTTTCAACTTTTATGTACAACTGATGGGTATCCAAAGCATATTGATGAAATAGACGCCGACATTTTAAGATGTGATTGTCCTCATTTTCCCAAACTATCAGTTTGTATGAATAATAATTCATTGAATTAACTTTTTTGTTAGTTTCAGCCCCCATAAATAAATTTTTGTTTTAACAAGATAAAGTAACGTTGTGATTGAGGTTATAAAGGTAGATCGGTTATTTACCTGTAAGTGGATTTATAATATTTTTTGAAAAGTGATACCCATCTTCACATTACCAAAATAAGACAGGATATGGTTACGAACACACTTTGCAATTGATCGTTCCGCCTATGTAAAACAATATCTCGGTTTTCCAAATTTTCACCCATGATGACAATGGCAACTTCATCAATTGTTAGTACATTAAAACGTGTTGCGTGTTGTCTTATCGGCTCTGATGACAATTTTGTGGTTATCAGATGGCATGCGGTGTTGAATAATGCAACCAATTCGTTGTGTTGATAGAAAAATGTTTGGACTTGTCCCATAATTGATCTTTTCACCAAATTGTTATGCGCACATCGACTTGTCTTGCTGAATCACCCAAAAATAAATTTGCAAAAATTTGTAGTCACTATCCGGCATTGGCAATAAGGAACCCGTTCGATGATATATTTGACCCTGAATCTGCAAGAGTAAATTTATTTAATATCCACAATTAAATGAAACTGCGTGATGTAGTATTATTTCTACTTTCTTTAATTTCTTTACCACGACCTAGGTTTCGTTGTATTACAACATCTTCAGGTGGGATATTAGCAAAGATTCAATTCAATCTGTGCTAATATCCCACCTAAATATGTTGTAATACAACGAAGCCTAAGTCGTGGTAAACAAATTAAAGAAAGTAGAAATAATACTACATCACGTAGTTTCATTTAATTGTGAATAATGAATTTCTACAAAATTAACACCAAACATATTCAATATCAATTATTTAATATAGGTAATTGTGTAGCGAACTGTTTGTACTGCCATGTGGCTAGCAAAATACGATGGCAGCACTGCCATTCGCACATCATCTTCTGAAAACAAGTCACGGCTTGTTGCTTTTAACAATTCAGAACTACCAAACTACTTTACACCATGTCAGTTGCAAGCTGCTAACATATTTTCCACCAGCCACATGGTGGTAAAAGTTTATTGTTTCCCATTATACTTACTTTGATAGTAGGCATAAAATTATCTCGAAAAACTTTTGTTACGCCAAATGACGTCATTTGAAAGCAATTATTGTATTGCCAGACTCTATACATTTTTGACTCATATCTAATGACTCAAAAAATGTAGGGAATCTGGCCTATTTCCGGAAACCAATGAATGTAGTGGCTCTGGTGACAGTACCAGTGGTGTCAATTCGACTTGGCCACTGGCACAACACAATCCACAGAGGCTTCATTTTTAAACTTAAATACCTTGCAATGTAGACACACAACGTATATTCGTCCAACAGCAATGATTCGCTGTGAACTGTAATTGATTGCCACGTTATAACTGAATACAGCTCGATGTAAATTAAACGCGACATTTCTACGTTGTTTATTTCGATTCCATCGATTCCGTTCAACTTCATTTCGCGCTTCGCGTTGCATTTTGACTTGCTCGTGTATATCTTTGACTTTTGACTTTTTAATGCTGCAAAATTGCGAGTTCTGCGACCTAAGTTGGTGGCATTTTTAAGAACAAAAATTCAACTGAAAATAAAAAAATTCCTCCCTTAATGTTTCTGTATAACCGTGTATATCACATGTTAGTTTATCAAAACTTAAACTTATTTAACTTTTAATATAAGGAGTGATCGCGGTGAACTAACGGCGAAACTCACTGAATAAACTTAAAACTGGATAAATGTTCCGATGCAGCAAGAAATGAATAAATTAATTTTTTTGGTCGATAGATGCCGACCGATGCAGCCGTCAAACGACATTTGGGGCGCACGAACTGTCAAACGCGCAAACTTTTAAACGAGCAAAGTTTAAATAATATTTTCATGATTACATAAATGTTTCATGATTGCGTAATAGTAAATAATATGCGTAATAATTAGCAATACAATAGACGTATAATTTGATGTTATTCAATTAAATTCAAAAAAATCTACATGAATGTTTTCTAGTCAGATTTCACCCATGTAGTATTGAGTTTTAGCTATTATGATATGTTTAAGTTAATATGTTTTATTTAAATACAATTTCAAACTTCTGCCTCAGGCGATTTCTGAAAAAAAAAGTCTATGACACAAATAACGAGAGACATGTGAGTTATCTTATAATGGTTCCGTTTTTGTGTTTAAGGCACAGAAACCTAAAACTAAGTCAAGGTATTCCAGAAACTAATGAACGGAAAATATAATTAGAGGTTATAGTTTAAAAAAGTTAGGGTATGAGTAAATGAACCAATTAACTGGGAGTGAAACTCCCACGAAAAGGGTGTGGTGGAATTTCAGACCCAATTGTCACTACTTAATTGTCCAGCATAATTAGGTGGTGCTAACTGTATGTGAAAGTCTTATAGTACGAGTTTCACTTATAGATAATAACTAATAGTTTCTGACACTGGCCTCCCACTTCTGAGACATTTTTTTCTTCCCTTTCTTAACTCCATCAACCACTGTCTTCCAGTATCTTTTATTACGTCATATCAAACGCAGCCACTGTATTCTTTAATAACATTTTACATTCGACGTCGGATATAATGAACCACATAGATTGCACCATTACTTAAACAGTTTTTATTTACAGGTACTATTGCTTTATCGACTGTGAAAAAATATTTTTGCTTGTCCAAATATTTTGAGAACATCTTCCATGTTTGTTACATTTGATTATATCAAACATAAAATTCGAAAGTCAACAAAATTAAAATTACTTAAACATTCAATTAAAATGCAATATTTTAAATTTTTAATAATATTAACAATTTGAATTATTATGTAATGCCTAGCATAAAATAAACGCTTTTAGATTTAAGTAGAACCCACAATAAGAGAGTTCTGTACATCCTTAAGTACATACGAAATTGGAAATATATCATTCTTTTAACCTATTCCCAAATATTGATAGCTTTTGCTTTTTTTTAAATTGCCTAGGATATACTTTACAAAGGTAACATTATCGGTAATTTCATAAGTATAACATATTTAACAAATACCGGAAAACTATAGTAATTTAATTAATCTCTAATAATCCCCTTTCCTTCATAATTTTAACCTGACAGTTTCGGAGATGAGGGATAGTAAATATTTTCATGAATATTTCAATAATAGTTTTAGGATTGTCTTCCATAAAATTATGTGTACCATATGCACCGCTATCCAAGTTTTTCAGACAAAGTTTTTTAAGTTGAAATTATTATATATTAAAACATGTGAACCAATGAGCTCCATATTATTTTTTTTTTTTAAATTACCAAGTATATATTTTTCGGATGTAAAACTACCGCTAATTCCATAAAAATGAAATATTTGAAAATTACGTTATAGTTTTCCTATATTTCATACATTACCTTCTAGTAACCCAATTATTTTCATAATATTATCTTTAACAGTTTCAGAGATAAAGGATAGAACATATTTTCATGACTATTTCAGCAATATTTCTAGAATTGTCTCCCATTGAATACCAGTCTAAACCACTATCCAAAATTTTCAGATAAAACTAGTTTTTTAGGTTCAAACTTTTGATTTTGATCTCATGAGAGTTCTGCTTTTTTATTTAAATTACAGCATTTAATAATTTTAAAAAGAATAACACTAGGTGGTATTGTTATTTTTCATCAATCATATAAGACATATGTAAATGTCTTTCGTGAATTATCAATTTAATAAAGTAGAAACTAAAAAAGCAGAAAGTTTGTCATAAAGGTATTCATCCTGAGCATAAATAAAACGTTGTTAACAGAAAAATTTGTAAAAAATATCATATAACATAATCTAATAATTAACAACCTTTTATAACTACTAGTGCTTCGTCGTAACAAAATGATTTTCATATATGGCAAATGGCTTTATGTTAAGGTAAAAATAATTGGCTAAACCATTAACCAAATTGTTATTTTAACACGATGATGTTATTTTAACAGATGCGGTATGACAGTCAAAATTTAATTTTCCGAGCAACTATAATGAAAAATAATTTACAATTAGTATCCATCGTTCAAAACATTGAGCTTAAATTAACTCTTCAAGTAATGAGGAACCATTACGTGAACAAAGCGGGCACAAAGCCTGAATAAAGCGAACGATTTAAAATCGTTTCTGCCAAGAAAAAGCTTTCACTTACTCAAAGAGATAAGAAAGATTATAATCCCAACACAACTGTATAATACTTGTAAATATAAAGACGAACCTATACAAAAAGTCGATGTCAGCGTAAATTTCAAATATCTTATTTTGGGAAGGTTTAAAAGTTATATAAATATTTCAAAAGCAATATTTTTATATTAATATGTAGACAAAAACATAGCGTTTCACATTAAGGCAAAATTTATATCACTGACTTTCGGTTTACAAGATTAACTTTTTCACTTGATTAAAAGTCGTCTTTCCAGAACCAAATATTATTTGAAATTTACTCGGCGGCATTTTCAAACAAAATATAAATACAATATTAAAATAAACCAAATTAAACTGGATAGCTATAAGTTATCAAAACCAAATTAAACTGGATAGCTATAAGCTATAAGTTATCAGTCATTGGTCATTAAAAGATAAGTACAGTGTCTCCGTCGTCAGAAATAGATATTTCTCGCTATTTCACTTCTCGCTATGTCTTCGTACGATACACGAAAGCCCAAAAAATGCTTTCGTGTATTATACAAAGAAGGAGTTACAGATTATAGAGCTACATTTTAGCAGTAAAATCGTCTTCAAAATGGCAAGATGTCTATCACTCTAAATCTACCCCGATTTTCATGAATACAGTCTATTTCTTTTAGACAAAGGGAAATCTGATACTAAATATTCAAATATTTTATATTAGATGCGTTAATATTCATTTGCAAACATTTTATTATAACGATCTTTTTTAACGAAAAATTCGAGTTTGATATACCAATATTTATAATTTTATAAATAGTGTCGAAAAAACTAAGACATAAATGATAATCCTAAATATAAATTATAGTCAGATACATTGTAAAAAACAGGGTTGGTTAAGTTTTAAGAGGAGAGAAATGTCGCCGGTGTTTATATGTAAATTGGGCACTTATCACAATTTTAAAGATATACGCCATTCAAAAAAAATATTCTTATCTGTATTATGACCTCAAATAGCTGTATTTGAAGGGTCCTCACAATACTGTACACCGATGATATTTGGACTAGAAATAATCAGTTTTGAACCAATTCTCGATAACAAATCGTGACCAAATGTAGTAAATCTAAATGTGATATATTTTAATTGTATGAAGAAAATTCTTTCTCGCCCAGAGGAATTAAATATTAGATTCTATGGATCAAATAAGCAATTACAATTCAAATGTTTACATTTTTAAACTACAGCAAAAACAAATGTATTATTATATAAATAAAACTGATTTTTGTATAAATAAAATTAAATAAAAGTAATATGTACCTGGAAATGTCATTACACTTTATTGCGACTCTTCTATGAACATTTGTAAGAAACAATTGTGAATATCAATTTTTTTTATTTGACAAGGAACTCCAGTGGACAAAGCACTAAATATTTTTTTTATTTCTATACACTCAATACAACAACAATCCCTGCTAATATTTTAAATATTAGAATTGTTTTTATTTTCACACATAAACACTCTAATTATACAATGACTTTCTAATAAAATAACATCGATTTCGCATACTAAGAATTCTGATTCCACAAATAGTGTGTTTGGATATTTTCAACACAGTCACGCCTAAACGGCTGGATATCTCATCATGGAACATAGTTGACTAATTGTTTATGATAATATACAGGTTATTGCTTAATTTAAAAAACATGGCGTACTCTCTAGGATATAATACGGTATTTTCCTCAAGAAATGTTCAGTATAGGTAGGTGCCAAAGACAAATTCAATCGCCTCAATCGAAAATCCAAGAAAACAAAAGTTCATTATAGATATTAGAAAATATTTTTTTGTCACTGTTTCTAAAACGCTAGTACAAATCAGTGTTGTAACGCTAAAAATAAAACTGCCATTTAACATGAGTAAAAGGAACTACAGACTAGCATATAACTTACATTCAATAACCTGATATGCATACAATAATGACAGCTAGGTACTAGTTCTGCAGACCGTCCTTAAAGATAGGTTATATTTTTTTTAATTTTTTACATGTTTACTTTAGCTAAATGTTTAACTCAAACAACTCTAACTCAAGTTGTGCATTAGTCCCGCGCTGAATCAAACTCTTACAACTGGCAATTTCACCTTAAGTTAGGTTCGAAGAAAAAATTACACTCCTGATTCATTGACGTTAAACACCGTACTGTGGAGAACCTGCACGTTATACCTCCTAATACTTTCATTTGTTTGCTTGTGTCTTGACAGATTTATAAAGAAAGAACTGATTTTTACCATTTTTTTTTTTAAATTAATGGAATTAATAACATTATGAAGAAAATTACATGAATAATAACATTACGAACGAATAACATTACTGAGATGAAAGAAACTGAGAGTTCCCGAGCACCAATATAAAAGATAAGGGAATTAAAACTGAGCAAATTCATTTCACTTTTTAACAATTTACCACTTTCACAAAACTAATGAAACACTGAATTGAATTTGACTTGTAATAAAATAAACTGTATACGTTTTAAATAACTTGGAACGTAGAAAAACACATAATTCCTTAAGGAATAATGAAAAATTACCTATAAAATCCTTATCGCTAAAAATTATAATTTTCTATTGTTTAGTATACATCTATTCTATTTTTATATTTACCTAGTTAGTAGCCTTTTAATAATCATTTGTAATCTACAACGACACTACCAGTATATACTAGTTAAATTGTGATTAGCTGGAAGGATCATTCTTCAGATAGTACAGATATTTAGGTGCTCAATTATCTAGCGACGGGTATATCACTTTGGCATGTTTTATTAAAAATACGATTGCAGAAATATTTAAATGTACAAATCAGTATTCAGACGTACATGCACGTCTGCATCTTTATTAAAATACCTACACATTTCATTACACGCATTTATTTCAGAAAAGTTTTCACTAACTTTTGTATTACTCTTTTTCTAATTTAAGAGACAAAGAAGTGAAAGGATGAAAATTGTCTTATGAAAATTCATGTTCTCTTTTCTACGCTCGACTTCTAAATGTTTCCTTTTTAAATTGAATACATAATTGGCCACTTGTAACTATTTTTATTGAAGCATCGTTTCCATTTCAATTAGTTTTCTTTAAGTCACAACATTATGAATAACAGCTGTCTGTTAGCAACTCAATTCTAACAAGTCTATAAATTTTGTAGGTGACATTGACTTAGATTCGTCTGCGAATTTATTTTATAGTATAGAGAAAATAGCATCACATCGTTATGGGTAACCGCCTGAACGATATTTATTAAATAGTTAAATATGCTTTTATTCATAATACATGCTTTGCTTTTATTCATGCTTTTATTCATAATATAAGATGATTAAAATTTAACTTAGTATTTATTACAATGAAAAAGTGGTGATAAAATATCACTTCCTCCTGTCTCAGATGATTTCAATTGACATTTTCTAGCATGTTATAAGTTTTATTTATTACTATTCATTCAATTTTTATTTATATACAAATAACACCGATATATAATCCAATGCAAACAAACGTGCACCGCCAGGTATTGAGACCATTTTATTTTTCAAGCACCGTATTTCACAAACATGAAAAGATGAACCCGGTCGGGTTGCACAAGACTTAAGTACTTTTTCACATTACGTGATATTAAGCAAGCAATATAATATTCTACGTAAGACACATAAAATGAATCTTTTTATAGTGAAATATATAATATATATATAAAAACAGGAAAATGTAGAGCACACGGTGACGTTATCTTTAACAATCATTGAAATGTGCTAAACTGGGTCATTCCAAAAATCACGTTCATTCACAATGTATATCCATTCACTTCATATGGATTTACTCAAATAACACAGTTATATGGTCATTCAATGGTTAATTAAAATTTATAAAAATATTATATGTATAAAATCATATTTCATAAAATTATTGGGTCAACTTCAAATAATGCCGAACAACTAAAAATTCTAGATGTTTACTGCCATAATATTTTACTTGTAATGGAAGGAAATTAAATTCGATATTTCTTAGAACAAGTATCGACCTGTATTTTATTATACAGAACACATAAATTGTTCTAGATAAAAAATAAAATTATGACATGATCTTGTAGCTTCTCGTAGAATCCACGTTTTATAATAAATTTGGAAACCGTTTATAAATCCGATTAAGGTAGTGTCACTATTATTTAAAATTTAAATTAATTTTTCGTTATCTGTTCAGCTACGATGTATCTATTCCTTGAAAAGTAAATATTCGACTATTTGCATACATAAAAATTCAACAACTTTACCTATCGCCAAATTAGAATTACCAAACTATATTATGAATTTATTCTATATTTTGCTACACTCGAGATAGCAGTTAAAAATTCTTTATTATTAAAGCTAAATTAGAATCCAAACCTGATAACAAACTTAAATATTTCCTTTATAGATTAATCATTTCAACAGAATATTGAAGGGAAAGTTTCGGTAAATAAATATAATATTATTGTATTCCTAAAAATGTGTCTTGAACTATTGGGTACCCTATTCGCATAATAAGTGTCACGTGATATTTAGGATATTAAATAGATATTTTACACAATCAGAAATGAAACCGCAAAATATCGTATCAAACTACAAAATAGATAGCATGTTATGTTAGAATCCAACGTCAGTATGTAAATTTGAGTTTTCTTGTGAACTTGACTTGTGAAGATAAATGGCGGGTCTAGCAATCAGTGTCAAGTGAAGCGAACGTCAAAAAATGTTAACCCTTAAATTATACGCACTTTGTGCGTATAATTTGTTTGAGTTTTTACCCCCTTCAAACTCGTGAGCCTCATTGTATATTCTTATTGTGTTATACTGACTTTATTAGAGAATTAATTACTATACTATTTCAAAATAATATTTGCTTTTCGGCTTGTAGTTTTTACTATAAAAACTCTTTAAGTTTATACTTTGCGGAACGCTAAATAACTTCTTATATAAGTTATCTTTATAATACATCGTATTCTTCGTATAAAAATAAGAAAAAGAATTTTGTGATAAAAGATAAAAGCCCTGTGCCAATATCATACATATGAACGATCAAGAATATATTATAAACTACAAAAATATGAAAATTAAACAAAAGCAATAACGAAAATTAACGTAAGAAAAGGTCACAAATCACTGAAATGCTAATTTCTCTGAAATTCTAAATAAAACTTAAAAATGGCTCAAAAACAAAGCGATGTATTAACACGTAAAAAGAAAAAAGAATAAATTAGCTACGCCCAGAAAATTAATCACAAAATATGAGTAATGTTACATACAAGTACGTAAGAGAAAAATAAGGCAATTAACTTTATTAAGACTATGTTTAAGACCCTCGTTCGTAGCATATTCGAAACGAATTCAAATGTTTGGTTTCCACATAAAATTCGTCCGTAAAATTAAATCAATTTAATATTGCCTATCGTTCTGTCGTTTCAGTTGCAACTCTAGAATCTCTTGTGAACATTAGAATCATTGTTATTTAAGTTTTGTATTGGTTATATTTGTAGTTTACATTTTTTTTCTGTTTATTCGTTCATTGTTCTCAATATATTTTATTTTTCACTAACTTTCTCAAATCATTGATAAAAAAGGTGTAAGCTAAGCAAAGAGTTTACTGGGAAAACAAATTAAAAAATGTATGTATTATTTGTGATCAAAATTCATGCGGATTCTTAACACTGTTCATTTTATTAACCATCAATATAATCTGTTTTAATTTCTATGAAAAAGCTAGACAAATATAACGTATTGAAAATAAACTTATTACCATATATTATTAAATAAAAGCTGTCAGATATAAACAGGTATTAACATTTTATATTATTACCGTTATTATCTCCATGGCACTGAAGCAAATAAGAACCTTCCTTGAGTCTCAGGCGGAATCAATATGCCTGATATGTACACATTAAACGGTGCATACGACAGGCTAATGGTACCTATAAGAAACATACTGTGGGTACATAAGATGTTATAGTTACCTCCCACTTGTATTCTATCTGGGAGTACTAAATTTTCACTCATCACAGTTCAACAAAGGTGAAACCTTGGAATATTTGTGCACTGGTTATACGTAGGCAACAACTTTTTATGTTTGAGCAATTACTAACTTTCTATGGAATTATCGTCTCGAATATGATTATACTAGAATTAACAACTTTTATATAAAATTAAACCACCAAACCACGATCGTATTAGAGTATGATATTTTTCTGTTAGTGTTATCATTATTTGCATTGAATTCAAACCGTGTAAAATCATTGAGAGCTCTTAATTGTTATAAACCTTGATTGTTTTTATTATAACTTTTCCAATTTAATTGTTAATTCACTAAGTAATTATTAGATTCTAAGGGTTATTTTCGATATATGTATGTAGTTATACACTAAAATCTTGCCATTGTTTGTTGCAGTGGGTCGTCTACACTGGAAAGGTGCGTGCGTCTTCATACCGTGCACAAAACGCATGATAACAACACGAACACCATTCGCACGCAAAAACAAAATTGACAATTTATACTAAACTTAAGTATTCAATATCTGTAGACTTTTCGGATTTAAAACTCCCTTTTCGGATTTAAAATTCCAAATCATGGAACTTTAAATCTGAAAAGGGAGTTTTATTCCGCAAATAAATGAGCGTGCAATCAACAGTACAACCAAGCCAAAAAAATACTCTAGATATCTCTTTATTTGACATATTATAAATTAATACTGAAATTAAAACTTTACAAAAAACAACCAAATAAGTTTTAAAATACGTATAAAAAGAGTTCTTTAGTTGTCAAGATTTAGAATTCCCTCGAAATGAAGTTTCAACCACAAACTTGAAATAATTAAGAACCCTATTTTATGCATGCACTTGACCGAATTTTAAATTATAAAATTCTTGAACAACTAATACATGTTACATCTAAAAATATGTGTTCAAATCGCTTTAAAAATTCGTAATCTAATAGAGTCCTCAAAAACCATCAAAAACGTTCTTAGTAAATGAACTCATAATGGAGTAATATCAATATTAAATCATTTGTCGCATCGGAAATACCAATAATTAATATATTCTATACTAAATTTCAGTGGCATAAAAAAATGCTAAAAATTATATAGGTACAATTTTAATTAGATTGCACTAAACCACTCAAGATATATATTATTTAAGTGAATAAACATTACATCATATTCAACTTTTATCTATTTCTCCTATTTAAAAAAAGGGGAGTGTAATCCTCTACTAGGTCTCACAAACTATTTTTTTATGAATAGAAATAGATATAGAATAGAAATAGATAGAATAGATACGAGAGAGATGTAAACATATGGATCCCTCTTTAGGAATCAAAATCATAAAAAAGGTAACATAAGTGTATTTTTAACAACTAAACACATAAACATTTACAGCCCGATACAAAAAATAAATGTTCCTTATATAATTGCTTGTCTAATCCATCCACAGAAATAGATACAGTCCAATTACCAGCCACATCGATCACTCTCACATACACTGCCAATGGCAAACTATCGACCGGACACAACTACCGTTTCACGAAACCAACATTAACAGAAGGACGAACACAAAGGCATCCAGTTCCGCAGCACGACCTTAACTTCACCCGCCCTCGATCTTGTTACTGGGCAACGGTTCACCGACCGACTATATTGACACGACGCTATTTAGTCCCACCCAGCTATTCAAACCACTTTATTCATTGATAGTCATATACAAAGAGTTTCGCGACTTTACATTAGCCAAAATAACGAGTCAAGTTTGGCTGGTAATTTCTCATTGTAAAAAGTAACGATATTTTCACAGTTAATGGATTTTGGTGTTGAATTTTGGTATTAGCTTGCAAAATCGTGGCGTGAAAGTTAAAGTACCTACAAGATGCATGTCGCAAGATATCAAGAAATTGCAAACTGTTGGTAATTCAGAAACAGCAGTTTACCGTTACTCAATTTTAATAAGTTAGTTTTTTTATAATGAAATATACTTCCATGCCATCTTGTACATAACTTATAAATAAGCAACAATAAGGGAATGACGTATTTCTTTCTAATTCCTTTTCTCACAAAGTTTCATACGCTCTCAACTTATTTCGCACATCGTTTAATAAAACCGAACAATTATTGCAGAAAAATTAAAGACAGGAGTGCATGACAAAAGTGAACAAAGATTTTCAGTAAACTTAATATTAAAAATCTTAACAGTGAACTGTTTTAACTTTCAATCAAGACATATCATAATCATTACATGAAAATGTATGTCCTTAGATTGAAATCTGCGTCACATTTGGAGCCTTTCCGATACAATATGGGTCCAAATTCTCAAGTATAATATATCTTACCAACTCTAAAGAGATAATCTGTTTTAATTAATTCGCATAGCAGTCATGGGCTCTACAATAGAACGTCGTGGATTTTATTCAAATATTATATAAAAACACACGGCTTCTATAAAAATTTAATTAAATAAATTATGAGCTTGAAATATAACATGTTCAAACAAGCCTCCCAAATGTGATGCAAATTTTAATCAATGAACAATAATGTCCTGGTGATGGTACAATATGTTCTGATTGAAAATTAAAAGCAGTCTACTAATAGGATTTTAATGACAAGTCTCCTGTAGCTCCCTATTTTTACTTTTTACATAATTTTTTTTACGTAGTCGTCTTTTTAATTTCCGTAGTTATTTGTTTTTATTGGTATTCTTTCCGCAACAACTTGAAATTCTTAAAATTTTATCTTTAATTGCTTTCCTCTGCGTACAACGTATGTTAATTTTTCATGGCTCTCCACGTTTAACACACAGGTGGAAATTATAAAAAAAAAATATTAAACTGGAAAAAATACATAAATAATCGATAGATTTTTTAAGCCGTTCAAATCTTCAAGTAGTTTTAACTGTAGCTCTCATATTCGGTTTTTTTGTTAAAAAAATCTAAATATGAGGCCCACAAAATAAAATTTTAACGTAACTTTTGTAACTAATACCTACACAAGTAATTATCAATATTCATACAACTAAAACGATAAGCCTCTTAACGTAAAACTAAAGGCAATGAAATAGAAATAAGATTTTCATTCATAATTGTGAAATGAAATAAACGCTTAAAGAGGTTCATTCACAATAAAGTGGGTGCAATGTGGAATGGTGCGCGTTCCGCCGACTGAGCTATAATTAGTTACTTGCGATTATTATTTTTATACAATAATTTTTGAAGCTTATTTTTTAGTTTAAAATCATAAATACCAGCGGAGATTATCAACGGAATATTTATTATTCGTTTATTGGATTTCATGTAGGACGTTCATTGATCATGAACCTCGTATATCTCCTTGACTATATCAGGTTAGTCTCGGACTCCAAGTAGATGTGGCATATTTTGACTATCAGAAAGTTTTTGATCGTTTAGAAAACGGTATATTCCTAAATCGTCTTGGAAAGGTGAGATTCTTCGTTCCACTTTTGTCATTTTTCTCTTTGTATCTCACGGTTAGAAATCCTTGGCTACGAGCGGGAAACTTTACATCCTAGCCTTAGTTTACACGATCATGAGCAAGTCAGGCTACAAATATCGGTCTTCTGTTATTCACTATTCTGGTAATCGATGTTGGTTGCGCAGTAAAAACTGCGTATTATTAGTTATATGCGGATGACGTAAAACTTGTTATAGATGTAGTATGTCTCACTTTATAACACAAACAAATGTTCAATAGTCAATTATAGTTGAGCATGTACTCCCATTAAATGCAAATAGGCGGAGAAAGAAACCTCACTGCATCGATTGGATGAAATCGCCGATTTCGAAGTCAGATAAGAAACTATTGATGCTTCGTGGGAACATGGCGATCATAATGAAAAGATTGTTTCGAAAACTTGGATTCGCGTTGCATAATTCAAAGGATTTTCAATGCAGGTCATAGATTCACTTCTGTACGGTTCTTTAGTGAAAAGCTGCTTATAATTCGACCCAATCACTAGGAGACCTCACGAAGCCAGTCACAGCTTGATGAACAAACATGTGTAAAAGACATTTCTACGGTTTTTGTACATGAGACAGTATTATGTCACTATCTTTTCCATTTTCTACCGTCTTATTTCTGGGTACGCTTAGGTTTCCTTTCTTTGTACCTCAGAAGAAACACGACAGTTATTAAATGAATCTCGTGTAACTAGATAAATTTACATTCCCCGTGCCTTATAATTTCTTGCGTTCAGGTAATCATGACTTTTTCATTGCTATATTCTCTATAATCAAATTATACCGAAACACTCCTGTCTCTCTTATTATTCAACTGCTTAACATTCTGATCGGTGCCGCACCAGAATGTGATTTGCTTAGGAGAAGTGAAAACAAATTTATGGAAATTTATCGTCTTTATCTTTTGTAATTCTTTTCTAGCTTATATTCAAGTTCAATCTATAAATTTAAATTTTGTTAAGCCATTGATTCTTCATTGTTACGAGTTAGTTATGCTTAATCTATAAATAGGTACGATGAATAAATAAAAGAAATAATTGTTTTTATGTTTATGTTGATATGATGGCGTTTACTAGGAGTAAGCCGATTATATTGATGGGAATCGTCTAAAACACTACACAAAACGATGTTTTAAGTCAAATGTTTGTGTACAGAAATCTTAATTTGAAAGAATAGCTAACAATCATTTAAAATTTTAGTAATTCCAGCGTTATCTTCTGTCAATCAAACGAATTTATGTTTTAATTGTTTTACGATATTTTATGAAAATATTATTGAAATCTATTCCCTTTTTAACTAAACAAAGGGGTTTGGTATATGGATGTGACTGGAGCGATTTTAGCGAATGGTTTGTCGTTGGATTTGTCCTGACTTCAAAAATGTTATAGACTATATAAATCAAATAATAGAATATGGTGGCCAATGGCTGCCATATTGTCTGAGATGAATTAAAAATTGCCTTTAAACCATATGAAAACGGGTATCAAAACAAAAATAGAAAAGAGAAAAATAATTAAATACACGTACATATAAACGAAAAAAATATATATTAAAAATCATCTTTGCATCTACTATCTAGAGTCGCACTGTAGTGGGTAAAGTCCCATATTCTTCAGAAAATAATATTTCAAAAATTCCAACTATTATTTTTTCTCATTTTCCGACCGCAGCCAAAACACTATGAACTAAAAAATTAAAGTGAAAAAAGTTCAAAACCTTATTGGGTTAAAAATAAGAAATAATCTTTAAAAGCACTCAATAAACTATCTAAATATCTTAAAACTAAAAACGGTGAAGGGGGAAATCTTTTTCAAAATAATGTTTTTTCCATAATCGAATGTCTGACTACATCTGTAATAAAAATATGCCTTCAATTAAAAAAAATAACATTATTGTGCGAAATGTTTTTTTTTATTTTATTGTTTTTTTATTTTAAGATGTATAGATAATTTGTTACCCGCAATAGTTTTATATAAACTATTCAATAAAACAACCCAAGTCATGTTTTGACCAATGGTATGTCTTGACGCCCTTTAAGATATTGTCTTTTGCCAACAACAAACCTAAATCCTAAGCAGTATCGATGGAGCAATGGAAGATATAATGTTTTTTTGTGTCATCATACACTCTAGAGTATACGATAATATCATTCGCTTCTGTCAAGTGTTCGATCCGTCTTTACTTCATTGCACTCTTTATACACTTTCACCGGAAGTTTCCAATATAAAAGAAATAAACTGAATAATTTCGCTGAGGCGATTTAGGAATTCTCGAAACAAAATTATTGCAACGAGAACGTAATACAGAAAAAAATAATATTACCAAAATTATTTTCAATTTATCCTTATTGAAACAACACGTTATATAATAACATGATAACAAAGTATATAAATAAGCAAGAAATGTATGACAAAAATGTTGCATAAAATGCACACAACATGAAACGAGTAATAATGTGAGAAGTAATAATACCTAGTATACTAAAGTATAAAAATAGCACTTGCATGAGATTGAGTGCAACAGAGTATGAGGTAAAAGAATTACGTCTGCATAGTTTTACGGCGACTCATTTTAATATCTGCATAAAAGCGTCAAGGAACGTAAGCTTCAGAATAATATGTTACGAAACGTACACATTAAATTCGAATAAAAAGTTAATATGTGTTCTAAAATGCATAAATAGAATACATAATCTTCAAAACATTTTATCTATTTAACTTTGCAAAGAATTATATTTCATTCTAAATTACAATGTTCCAGAAAGACATATCAGAAAACCTTACCAAATTATTACTAATATATCTTAGTCTTTTCAACAAGCATAATGCTTATTGAAAGACTATGCTGGCAAATTTATATTCTATTTTACAAATTATGTTAAATAAGATAAATATATATGAATAT
Organism: Druceiella hillmani; assembly: GCA_039881145.1. Classification (NCBI taxonomy): domain Eukaryota; kingdom Metazoa; phylum Arthropoda; class Insecta; order Lepidoptera; family Hepialidae; genus Druceiella; species Druceiella hillmani. The sequence goes on from JAYKKI010000002.1 coordinate 6,045,815, forward strand.
GTATAAATGTATATATATATATATATATATATATATATATATATATATAATATATATATATATATATATATATACATATATATATATATATATATATAAATATATATATATATATATATATATATATATATATATATATATATATATATATATATATATATATATATATCGTGGCATTGATCGCATCATAAAATAATCAACCATGGAAATTATTACATTTTGTTAAATATTACAACGTGATCTTGAGGATATAATCAACTAAACACACGGCTATTTCATGATATAGTCAAACACTGTATGACCATATCGTAAAATAGTCGATAATCATGACGGCGGTGAAAGATGCCGAATCTCTTGTTTTCAAAGCGAATAATAAAGCGATAATAATAAATTGTCCTATTATGTTCAATATAATTTATGAATCGATTAGTTGATTACTACATAATTTTAGTGCAATATATTCTAATTCTAAAGAGCCTTAATTCTTTCATCTGCAAATAATTACTAACCATATTTTGCATTATTCTAAAATAGAGATTCAAGCTCACACACCTTATTAAGGTTACCAACTCATAACTATTTATACAAACTGAATACTCTGGTAATTATATAATTACTTCGTTCGCGTGTGAATCCTTAAAAAATATTATTAAATGAACTGTAAGGTTAATAAACTTAATACTTAAAACTTTTTAAATAAATACACGTTCTATTCAACGGCTAAATTGCTACGTCTTCTTTTTAGTCAATCGATTGCAAATAAACATAATCTATATGTTACTTTAGATCAATAGACTCCATCAACAATACTCGCGCGAATAAATAAACTGGCTATAAATATATTGATATTTTATTACTTTTGTTATGTTCCTAAATATTTCTTTCGTAAATACCTTCAATGTATTATAGACATCCATATACTCGAGTTATATTATATATACAGACTAAACTAATCCTAACAAAAATAATTATGAATATTTACCGATCATAATAGTATCTTAAAATTTATATTGGAGAGTTAAATTCAAATACAAATTCCAATCAAATTAATTAACATGATAAACATTAACTCTGTATAATATAAACCTAAATCTAAATGTGCAAGATTAAACCTTTGATGACTACATGATCTGTGAATGGTGTATGGAAGTATTATCATTAAAATTTCATTTCCATTGAATTAACGATTCTATAATGAAAAATACAGCTAACGAATATGTGCTTTGAAACTAAAATTCAAACAGATTGTAATAGATATAAATTTTGAAAAAAATGTATTCAATTAAATAGATCAAAACAAGAGAAGGTTTTCTTGTTATTTAAAGGAAAAATCTTCTAATCATGTTCAAAATAGTCAAGTTTATTATTCGACCTGACTCCGAAATTCAATTTTGCTGCTTCAAACCCCACTTAGTGTATAATTAAACACATTTTCGATTTAAAACAGAAATTACCGTCGAACCACTATAAATTCGTTTTTTGAGATGAAATTCGTTTTTTTTAATGATAAATTTTGCATGTAATTCTATTTAAATTTACTTCTATACAAACAACTAAGCTTCATTATTATTTGATAATATCAGAACATCGTATTAAATCGAACTATATTAAATCGATAAATGAAAAAGAAGAGACATAATATTTACCGTAATATTTTCGAGACTCTTATAAACGATACCCCACACTGTATATGGAATTCTAATTTTTTTTTAACATTTAATTTTTCGCCCTAGAATTTCCATTTGAAAGTTTTTAAACATTAGCTATTGAGATAGGTACTGGTTAATATGGTTTACTACTGTGACAAATTTCAAGTTTCTACTTCATATGGATTCTGAAAAAAACTTAGGACAGACGAATACGCTTTTAATCCTGTAAGGATTCCATTTTCCCTATTAGGTACAGAACTTTTAAAATAAAATTCTTATGTTAATATGTATTACATATATTTGACATTGACACGAAAGAAATAAAAAAGAAACAAGAAATCAAATATTGGTTACAACGACGTAAGGAAAAATAATGTTCTTGACTGGAAAAATTCAAAATGTCTTTAAAACCGATTCTTGAAGTATATCGAGTTAAACTTTAATAAAGGAAGATATCACGTTACGAATACATAAACGAAACCAAGAAATTATCAAGCCCCAAGAAATAACATTGTCGACGTTAACTAAATTATTTTGTGTAAAGTCGGTGCAGATGAAACGTGCATTTCAGTTCTTAGTAGAAAGAAATCGCATATTTTATGTTTGGTATTAAAAGTAGCGGACGACAAATTAATTTGTTCATTTCTTCTTCCTTGAAAATGTATATTATTAAATCCCTCTCACAGACAAAGCAAAGGATCACATTGTATGTTTGGTATTAAAAGTAGCGGACGACAAATTAATTTTTTCATTTCTTCTTCCTTGAAAATGTATATTATTAAATCCCTCTCACAGACAAAGCAAAGGATCACATTGTATGTTTGGTATTAAAAGTAGCGGACGACAAATTAATTGTTTCATTTCTTCTTCCTTGAAAATGTATATTATTAAATCCCTCTCACAGATAAACCAAAGGTTCACATTGTATGTTTGGTATTAAAAGTAGCGGATCACAAATTAAATTTCTTCTTCCTTTAAAATGAATATTATTAAATCCCTCTCACAGACAAAGCAAAGGATCACATTATGTTTAGCTTACAAATATAATTTGCTTATTTTACTGACAAACTTGTCCGCACAGATGCGCCTTTGTAAATTGAAACTTTCCATCAGTCGCTTCCTCTTGTATCTAAGTTCGCCAGTCGTTTGTTGTTATTTGTAGAGGTAATAGAGAAAGCAGTTTAATTTAATTTAAAATTTTAGGTATATTTCTGAAATTGTTTGTAAAGTTTCCCCCATTTCCACGCCGTTTAATGTAGAGAATATCTGCATAATCGCACTTCGTAATTTTTCAGTTAAACGTGTTTCTCAAACTTTTTCACTTATACCATAATAATAATTTTACTAAACTAGAATATTTCATGTATCTAATATGAAAATTAATATTGTATCTTATCTAAACAGTAAATGTGCTTTGTTCTTTAATTTCATCCTGTATTTTCTAGTTGTAACAATTAAATGTAGAACGTTCATTTACTTCATCATCTGCGTACATCTTTCATCATTTTGTGTTTTGAATTTACCTTATGATGATTATTAAAAATTTATAAGTTTTATACAGTATTGTAGTAAACGGCTTTAACAAATAACGAATATTTAAAACACCTTAATACAGTAGTTAAAATTATATCCGACACAATTTTAATCTTTACAACATTTATTTTCTAGCCAACTTTTATACTTACGGGTATATTTAAATAACCCTTTATACAGGCCATTGAAAAAAATAAAGTTAGTCAAATAAGAAGAAAACATTCGATTTCTCCTTATTTAGTGAATTTTTTTCCGTTAATGATTCAATTATGAAAATTTCTTAATCATTAATGAAATTTCTGATTCGTTAATGAAAATTTGATTCTTTTTGCTGTTAAAAACAATACAAATTTATTTCCCATCTAATTTATATCTAGATAAACACGCTCGATTCTTGTTCACAGTAAATCCAACTTAAAAATTCCACGTTCCACTTATCATGCTATTTTAACTACATTTAATATAATGTTAATTTACACGCTTATACTTTTACCGTCACATTTAATCGTTATAACAATGTAATAATTATTTCATTCAAAAATATTTTTGACCATATTTAATTCTTATTGTCCTACTTTTATTGTCAATCTAAAGAAACCCCTTGCCACAATTTTTATTTATGTTTAAGTTTAGCATACTTCGGCGATGAAACTTCTTATTAATTTTCTTCGAATAAATACCTTCTTTAGATTAAAATGTAAAACACCTCTAACTGTATTTAAATCACGTAAATATAATATAATAACGATTATTACGAATTAACAATTATAACGAATACAATAACGATTATTTTTCAATAATCCCCATTAAACTCATGCTCTGTTACTTTACGCGAGAAAAATCCTAAGATTGAAATATACTCGTTATGTAAGTCGCTGGAAAAACCACCTCAGAGAAATAGTTACGATAAAGATATAAATATATACACTATCTATTATATTGGAGAAAAGAGCTACTACTAGATAGATTACATCAATACTTAAACAAACATTTCATCAACAGGATTTAAAATTTTTAAAAAGTGTAAATAAGACCTCAACTTAATTTTAAACAACCTATCTAATAGAATCCCACTCGACGAGAAGAGCTAAAAGAAAGTTTTCGCCACCATTTAAAAAAAAAAAAAAATATATATATATATATATATATATATATATATATTTATATTTTTTTAAATCTGGCTACATTTTAATTAAGACAATTAAAATGATGATATTAGAAACACCTTCGGTGTTACGTAATCGCAAGCACTATTCAACCGCGCGTTATCGTTAATATATTAAAATTATAATTAATGATATTACGTTCCTCATTAATCCTATTTCAGAACATAAATAAACTTAATTATATAATGTTTGATTGGAATTTACATTCATATTTATAAGAAGAAGCCGATTCTCTCTTCTTCAAATTCAGTTCGAGTTCATTTAATCAGTTAGCTAGACAGTGATTGATAACGTTGAATTAAAAAACAATATTTTAGTTTCGGTATACAAAAACTCATAGTTAAAAATAACTTTTTTAATCATATTATTTATACAAGGATATCAATATCACATTCCGTCACATGACGATATATTGATTGTATTGGTAATATATTGACCAATATTTTGTCACTGTGTAAAAAGCGTGACAGAATTAGCGCGTACATCATTTGTTGATTATAATTTATAACAAATTTAATAATTTATTTAATTCGCTGTTTGCCAGAGCATACACACCACTGCGTTAATATATTGCTTAAGGAATAACCTCGTGAAGAAATAAATTTCATGTGTAAATTCAATAATTTTATAAGGTCTAATAATTAAGAAAAATTATCAAGAAAGTGAATCAATATATTCATCAGAAAAAAAACAGTATATATACATATATATATATATATATATATATATATATATATATATATATATATATATATATATATATATATATATATATATATATATATATATATATATAATACACCAGATGCGTTCTTATACCCTAAGGTACTTGACAATGTACAATGATTTTTTATTCTAAACACAATGCTGATAGAAATATTTTTAGCATTACAATTTATTTTCACAGAATATTTTCTAATCAAAATAAAAAAGGCGCCTGATTAAATGTGCGTTTTCTTGTTTTAGTAAATTGATCGCTTTTTAAAAATATATTGTATTCATACATTTTGAAGACTTACTAATTTATTAAGCAATTAGCCAGTAAATCCGAATATCCCACGTCCCTATGGTAAAGTTAATAAAATATATTAACAGAATTGAATTTTAGCATTAAGAGGAGTGACTCTTTGCCGACCTTTTAGAAAGTGTGTTCTGTCGATAATTCGACGTTTGAAATTATCTACTGAGGACAGCCAACCCAGATTTTGATCGCTCGTTAGGCCTGCGTCCTTTACAGTGGTAGAGAAGTATATAACAGGTTTGTTTATTGTCAGCTGCAGCAAATAATTTCTGGTGATAAAAAGGTAAACTTCTGTGATAAATAACAATAATTTATATTTTGATTCAATTAGTTAATGGACCCATCTTTTGAACTCATTAATTGATCAAATGAAAGTACAAATTTGGAGAGTTAATGCAGTTTAAATGTTATAAAACAGAGAATCAGAATCCCTAAAAAATTATAGATCATCTGCATAAAAGTTATTTTACACATTCAGGTTTATTAGTAAAATATGAATAACAATTTAAAAAACAGTGAGAAAATCACAAAGCTAAACATTGCGATGCACCACCTTCCAACTAGTTTATTAAGAGAAGATGTTTAATTTTTTTTTACTTCAAATGTACATAACATTTAAATCTTTCTTAAGCTGATTGCGAAACGTTGTCTAAGTACCAAAATAATAAAATTAATAAATACTGACAGAACTAAATAATTGACTGAAACCTATGAGAATGTAAGTAGTTGAGTCTCATTCGTAGCTAAACAAGATATCGCTACGTTTATATGGTTGAAAGTTGAGAGTAACATTCACTAAATTACAGCAAGTTATAGTTTGATTCTTTAGAAGCACATTGAAAAGATTTTAAAAAGTATTCCTCGCCTGAAAAATTCACGAACATCGTGAATAACAAACTTTTTTTCCAAAAAGAAAGAGCATAGTATTGCATTGGATTTATGAAATATATTTGTGATGGTGGGTTTTGGACTTTATCGTAAGTGACTTTGAGTTTGAATTCACTAATTTCAGATATCAAAAATGGATAGTTATTTATCATTTTTAGAGTTAATACTATTCAGGATAACGAAAACGATAACGGAATGATATATGGTTAGTGAGCGAGCCAAAGAAAATAAGGCGGTGAAAACAAATTTAAGGGGCGAGAAAACTACAATCAAGATTCAATAAAGAAATAAAATCAATGAGAAAAAAGCACATAATTAGCGCTTACGATATAACACAAGTTTGCAAATCGAAAGGTGGATTTCAACTGTCTCACATAGCAAACGTTTTGTATTTACTGATGACATACAAAAAAATAATATAAAATAAATATTTAAAAAAATAAAAATCAAGACTTAAAAATTTAACAAAAAATTAAAAAGCAATGAAGATTTGTGATTAAAAATTATGATAATAGATTTCTCTCTACTTTATATCTTTACATAAAAGAGGCAATTAATATTCTCTTATTGAAATTTGCATCACATTAATGAGGCTTATATGATAAAAAACATATTTAAATTTTGAAGCGTAACGTATGGTACTCTAAATAAAAAAATATTTTGATTAAACTTTCATAGCATTCGTGAGTCCTTATATTAAATTTAAATCCATGACGTTCTATTGTAAAGCCAACGAATGTATAACTTCCTTTTTCGAACTTGCACGCGGCGGATTTCTTCGAACAATTTCTATCTGAATGTACAAATGATGAAAAATTAAATTTGACTTAACTTAATTGTTCACGATGAAGGTACATTATCGTGCTGCGATTAAACATGCACAAAACAGTTCATCAAAATGTAATGAAACATCACTCGTCACTTCCGAAAACTAATATAAAAAAAATAATAGCAAAAAAGTAATATCACTCCGGAATATCAATCATCACCTTAGATATTACTCGACACGTCACGTGATATCTATCACTTTGTACGAAATATTATCCCACTTCAACATATACTCCATACCTATTACTATTTCTTAAACATTATTAAAGATCGTGTATGAAATGTGTCACTTTGTACAAAATATTACTCCATATCAGTACTTATTAGTATTTCATAAACATTACTTAAGATCGTGTATGAAATATATCACTTTATACGAAATATTACACCATATCAATACCTATTATTACGATCTCTTAAACATTACTTGAGATGGTGTATGAAATGTATCACTTCGAACGGAATATTAGGTACATGTTTTAAGGCATTTCATCGAGTAATATTCGAACAAATTTTATTATTGTTGTAAAGTATACATGGTAAGAATAAAAACATGTGAGGTAGTAAGTTGATGTTCCTTCATACTTAGGCCCAATTATAGATACATAGTAAATTGCAAAAATTGAAGTGTATTTTTAAAACAATTTTTCAAAAAAACTAATTAAATTTCTATTTGAAAAACCTATATATATTTGCCCATTTGTAACACGTAAACATAAAGAAACTAATATAATTAAACAAAGATAATATACGGTAATTTACTTAAACATTCGAGACATGATTTTTCGGAGTATGAATACAATAAAATAATTTCTAAATACTTTATTTATTTGACTTTTTCTGGAAATAGAAAATTTGGCGCCACACACCATAGTCTACTCCATTTATTTTCAAAAGAAAATGTTTATAGTCAAACTAACTTAACAAGACTATGGCTGACACAAAAGTGTATTCAATGAATCGTTCAGAATTTACAAAACTCATACTATTTATGAAACTTCATCCACAATGTTATTAAACAATTTATTGTAATCACTGAATTAACTTAACAAACTGTCACAATGAATGATGCAAATATAAGAATTACACTATTATTATACGAATATGAATTGCCAACCTTGTTTTTAATCATGCAAAATTCAGAGATATAAAACATTTTGGGAAAATAATCGAAATTTTAAAGTAATCGTAAAACGTATATACCTTAAATATTACTTACACGAAATTTATTTCATATCGTGTTGGAGTGATATAGATTTATCTTGTTTATATCTAACTCGATTTAAACATGATAGCTATGCGTAAAAGCGATGTCTTAATTATACTGAAATAAACCTTGACAAGTATACTTATGAGTAAATAAATTATATTGTATACCTAATGATAAACAACTTGTCACATATTATTTTCTTTTCAAATAAGTGTTGCCATTATTTTTCCACATAGGATACATAGTTTACATGTAGGTACTACACAACATTGTCATTTTACAATAACTAAGCTTTTACACTTATTTCACTGGAAAACTTTAATTATTGTTTTTAATGTTAGAGATTTTCATTTAAAAATGAAACTTCGGCATTACATGTACCCGCCGATATTAGCACCCATCCAAAATGCTCCGGCAAGGTGTTTAAACATTCAAAAATCATTTATCTAATGGTATTTGGCCGAAATGTCAAATTAGACGGACGGCGACTCATTATATTTAGCCTCACCGAAATTCTCTCGTCAGAACAATACCTTTTATAATAGGAATTATTCATTGATTGCCCCGGATGCCAATCCCGATATCTGAAAGATACAAAATGCTCATGTAGTGATTCGCTAGTATGCATTTAATAGTTTTTCCAAGAAATGCGTTATATGCGACATTTTGTACTAAGCGGGAAACAGTATAATAACTGAAACATTACTCTGAAAAAAAACATAAATACGCTTGTAGTTTTGTACAAGTAGTAAAACATTAATCATTCGAGAAGCAAGCGTAACATTTGCTTCGTCTTTAAATACTGAACAAAGGATGATTAAATATTTATTTAATATTGACATACCTACATTAGTCGTCATATTCTATAATCTGAAAAACATTCAAATGAACATTAGAAAGGGAAGGAAAGTAAAATCATATTTTATGGTCAATATTCTTCAAGACTTAGTTAATAATATAACAGTAACACCGTACTTTCATGAGATAAGGATACCTACCTATTTAGCTTATAAACATAATGGATTAAGTGACGCTGACATAAAGTAAAAACGACGCGACCTGCCAACACAATACAAGTACATACACTGTTCGAGTATTATAAGCGAGACATTTTAATATACCAGTCTTGTAAGACGACCTTTTTAAATTAGCCACTCTATTAAAAATTACCAGTCTCAAGTGTGAAATTACCAGTGAAGGAAAAAATATGAGAGAAAATTTGTTGTTATTATAATTTTTGTAGGTAACAATTATTTTCACATTTTTTTAATAGATTTCGTCTTATTTATTTGTATTTCTATTAAATGTAATAAAATATAACCTATGTAATATAAGTTACGTCTGTATATTAAGTAAATATGCACGTCCATAACAAATTATATGTTTTATCACAAATATCCCACAAATCCATATAAAATTACTAACGTGACTGTAAGAAAAAGGTTTACAATACCAGAACTACCAAATCAGTTTATTTACAAACATTCCTTTTTGAAATTAAATGGAGCATAGTGAGATGTAGAGAGAGAAAGTAAACGGTATGTTCTCAATCCGTAGGTTTCAAATTTTAAATGAACGAATCCACTCATCCTTACCCTAATATCTCTTCGCGTAATGTGCACGGCTGCCTGGGTCAAGCGGACCACATTGTATTATGAAACGCACATCGTGTCATCACTTATAATATATATGAACAGAAACGATACTAACCGAACTTTGCCAAATTAAATTGAGAGGTGAAGCGTGATGATTATAATACTCGCGTAATACGTAATGTTAGAATCTCCGAGTAACATTTCATTTGTCTCCGAATAACATTATATGTATCACGTACCCATGTCTAACGGCAATGGCACGAGTACTTTTGCTGGAAAGCCGCGCATTTTCTTCGAATTATTTCACGCAATCGAAGCCCATATTTTTAATAGTTCTCCATTTCTAAATCAAAATTTAATGCAATTTTTTCTCCTTTTTTCACAAATCAAAAATCGCCACTACAAACGCTGCAAATTATAAATTAAGCGTTTAGTGTGGGAGCCATTGTCAAGATATGTTAAAACAATTACCCAATTTTCTAACTCAAGTAAAATATTCCGTGTATTTTTATCAACCATCATATATGGTTTCTGAAATGTGAAAGTTGAATTGATTGAATTTGTGAAAGTTTTTAAAATATACATGTAAATGATCATTATTAATATCACTCATTTAATTCCAAGTAACTATTAATTTCAATTTCCTTGTAGTCAAATTTAAATCATTTATATAAAATAAAATACTTTTAGCTTCATATTAAATAATTCAATCGATAAAAATTAAAGCCAATATTTATAATGACTGGGGGTAGATACCCTTGAAATAAAAATCATACTTGTGTATATCAATATATGGATACACTAGATAAAATTACTGTAAACTAAAGTAACGTAAGGTAAGAACAATATCAACATAATAGTACTGCCTAAATAAAACGAACCAATAATTTTATAATATTGTTAACCTCCTTATTTTTATTCCATATGTAATAAGGAAAAATGAAATGCTTATGGAATTAATACGACGCTTGCCTGTCATGACACTTAGTTTGGGAACATGATTAATGATAACGCATTGAATTTATTTATATTTTGTCCAGCAACTCTGAGTTACTCCAGTAATGGCAAAGTATAAGCTTTGACATTAATATCGGTGACAGTAAACTGAATTTCCGGAAAATGCTCTTAACTGAGTATTAACAAAACTTTTCCTATCTCTACATCTCTTTATCTTTCATTAATAAGGGAAAATCGGGAATACCGATTGTCACGTCGTATTTCGTTTCACATTTTTCTTGTCGCCTTTATCGTATAAAGGCACGCAGGCTCACTAGTATTAATTAATCTTTTAGTATTTACTACCCATGTCTTAAGTCTTTGAAGAACTGTGCTGTAAATAATTCGATGTTTAATCAATGTTTTCTATAAAATAATTTTGCACCATTTAAAAAACTGTTACCTAAATACATTTGTTTTATCTTTTGTTTAAAATTTACACGATTCTGCCTCGTTAAATGAAGAAAATGTATTACTATTTTAGATCAGTTAGGTTTCACTTAACATTATTTTATAGTGCATTCGCGCTTTGAATCTCCCATTTAAAGTAGATTAGAAAATATATTAATTTGTATACGTATTGGTTACTCATAAACAAGCAAATGTTGAATCTATATAGACATACATCAAGTAAATGTATTACTATATTAGCAAGCAATTCCAATCAATCAAAACGCTACATTTTGAGAATTTAATATTGTAAAATTCTATACTGCACTCTCAACGAAAATCAATAATTATATAAATTTTCATAATTATATACAAACAATTTAATTATAAGTAAGGAAGTGATAACTAGTGAGAAATAAATAGTGAGAAGAATAAGAAATGGCTAATTAAGTCGTTTTTATGAAGCTGTCGCCATCGTAGTTTAAAAAGTTGCCATTTATATTTTCACACGACAATTACCTATCTCTAAATGAAATCTTGGAGGTTGTTCAAATGGCTAGCAATAAAGCTACAATAAAAAAGTGCATCAAATCTCAAAAAATAAAATATTTTTATATTTTATCTCTTGAACCAAATTATTAGCCATACGTTCAGATTAAGTAACCGCTAACAGATACTTTGTTTTTTTTATGCTGTTACAAAGAAATAGAATAATGGACAAACTGTTTAATTATAATTCTATGTTAGAAAGGTGAACTGAATGTAATTATAATCGAACATACAATAAGAGGGACGTTTTCACCACTCCGTATGTTTTAAATTAACCTTCCGTGTACAAGACGGAGGTCCCCAGTCGTTAAAAAATTGTATTTTTTCCAAAATTAAAAATGAGCTTGCTTATGTTTTCCATATAGCCTAGAAATTCAACGTTACCGCCCTGATTAGTGATGTTTAGCTAGTCCGGCGACTGCCGCCAAGCAAGTTACACGCGTGCAAAGCACGCTTGGGTGTCGCACACCCCACTTCGTGTGGCGCGTAACTAAAAAGGCACGTCTCTCGATTGATGGTTGTTGTTCCATTTTGTTTGTTTTGTGTTGTATTTTAAGTGGAAATATTTCTTTACACATATTATTTATGTAGAAATGTCTACGTTAAGGGAAGCCAATACAATAAGTGCACTTTTAGTCGAAGGCGAGGAATTTGACTCAGAATGTACAGGCGAAGGACAATCTGATAGTGAGTCTGATCATCTGAGCTTCAAAGAGACACGAATAGCAAAGTCGAAGCTATTTGTTTTGAATTATATTGTTCTGAGTTTTATAGTGATGATGATGTACCGCTTTCATATCTACACCATTCCAGAATTAGATATTACAGGAGTAAAGATGGTGTAATACAATGGTAAAAAGATCCAGACAGAAGTAATGAACACCGTCGAGCTGAAAATATTATTACACATCTTCCAGGTGTGAAAATGGTTGGGAAAGGCAAAGTACCACCTCTTCAGTGTTTTGAGTTGTTCATATCTAATGATAGGATGGATGAGATTGTAGTAATTAGAAAGTACTAACGAAGAAAAACTGGAATAGAAGTGCACTAATGAAAAAATTCTAGTTCAAGCAATTAGTAATCCTTAAAAATTTTTGACAACAAAAGAGGAAATAAAAGCGTTGCTTAGATTATTTCTTATATCACGTTTGCCCCGTCGTCAAAGTACAATCGATGTATGGGCTACTGATGGCACAGGTATGGACATTTTTAGAGACACGATGAGTAGAAACAACTTGAGGTTTGACAGCTCAGCCGCACAACGCGAGAAAATAAAGACTAATCAATTGGCCCCATTTAGAAATATTTTTGATAATTTTATAAAAAATGACCACGACGCCTATATTCCACATGAAAATCTCACTTTAGATGAAAAGTTGGTTGCTTTTAGAGGACGATGTCCTTTCCGCCAGTATATCCCATCGAAACCAACTAAATACGACTTAAAAAGTTATGCATTAGTAGACAGCAAAACGTATTACACTCTAAATATGGAAATATATTGTGGGAAACAGCTGAAAAACAGTCCTTTCCCTGTAAGTAACAAATTAAAAATTCGAACTACTACATAGAAATACCATTTCATGTAGTAGTTCGATTAGTAAATGCGTAAGCGAAGCGGCGTAAAATGGTATACCTGATGTCTTCATTGCGTCATTCAACTGGAAGTCAACAAAAACCTCCTATTCCCTCCACTCTATAATCAAACTAAAAGTGATATTGATGTAGTTCACGAGTTATCCAGAACTTAGAATGTTTCACGAAATTCTAAACTTTGGCAGCTAACGATTTTTATTGCGTTACTAAACCATGCAGCCAGAAATGGTATGATTATCCATGTGTTAAATAAAGGAATTGAAAAAACAAAACAAATTTTAAGAGGAAAATTTATTCGTAACTTGCGCATTTATTTAGTAAAAGAACATTTGAATACAAGACAAAACCAAAAGCTTCCGAAAGACCTGCGCAGTAGATTAGAAAAATATTTTAAATACTCCCAAAAATTTGCCAGAAGCTCCTATGAAAACATCTAATACGATACAGATATATACAAATTGTCCTAGAAAAAAAGACAAAATGTTGTCACGGCGATATGTACGAAGCATGCTGAATTTGTTTGCGACGACTGTGGTAAATATGATAACAGTGATCTCGATTAATATTTGTATTTTTTAATTTAGTTATTAGTTTTATTTGAAGCAAATTTATTTAAGTTTCTTTAATTAAACCCATTATGATGATTCTATGGGCCATTTAATACAATTACTAGTGAATAAAGTCTTTATTTTTACAAAGTTAACAAGAGTTGCATTATTTTTCATTTCTTTTCTAAAAAACAATAAACGTGTTAATTATATCAGAGTTTTATATTAATTCACTTAATATTAGGTATATTGTACGCTATATGCCTCTAAATCACAAATAAATGTAATCTACCAGTTTAATCGCAGATCAAATTTTCGAATATATCACACCCCACCTAGTACAAGTGTAACTTTTAGTCATCTGGGACACGTAAGGTTAAATCCATTTAAGTATTATTATTCTATTGTTTCCCATGCTTATATATATATATATATATATATATATATATATATATATATATATATATATATATATATAAACGCTTGTAGTAGAAAACCGCAGCTTAATGTTAGGATATCATGTAAAGGTCACACATTTATGCAATTTATAAATTAACACTTTTATTGTTAACATTATCCATTTTAAATCCATGTAAAATAAGACAGGACAGGATTGAAAAGAAAGGGAGAAATTTGTGGTTAAGAATTAAGATGCTAAGTAAACTTTGAAAACGTAAACTAGAAATACTTTTCGGTCGTCAAAATCAAATTTAATGCAGAATTTCGCAGCATAAATTGTAAACGAATTCTCATAAAAGGCGGTACGTGGTTGAACATCAGTAGAGTGAGGTGAGAGTTAGAAGGTAATAGTTAGTAGGTCAAGTTCATGGGTAACTAAAAAATTTAAGCAACTTTATTAACCGAGATCAGCCTGAGCACTTGTTATCATTAATCCTATACGTCATAGTTAAAAAGTTGTAGAGAGCAAAATAAAATCGTCATGAAATTTAACTAAAAATAACTAGGGTAAAAAAGAAAAATATAATCCAAATCAATAAGAATAGACAGATATCGACAGGTTTATCAGTTGAATGCTACACAAAAAACGGAAATAGATCTACTCATATGAGTTTTACTAGAACCCGATTTCGAGTATCAGTCTAGATAACTATCTACAAATCCCCTTATATCATTACGCTTTTTAGAGTAAATTGCACTTGAATGAGGATGGCCAACATTATACATTCTCAGCTTACCTTACTGACATCTTTATAATTTTGAATACATGTTTGCAAGCTAATTCCATATAACATGTGGTAAAAGAAAAAAATATTCAATGGTTTCATTTCTTTTTTTTTTTTGTTAAAACTTCGTTTTAAGTGACCGAACTATCTGAAAAATCTTTAAGCATTATTTAATACCAGTATATAAATATAAACGTGTGAGTATATACATAATAATGTTTAACTCGTGGATTGAGACTGATTTTGAAATATGAATTCTGATAAATAGTCAAACATCTTATTCAACCTCATGTCCTTAACTTCTCTCATTCTTATAGTTTCATTAATGTATTATCATCAATATCAATATCATCATTGTGTTTTGTGGTTATTTTAATTGACATTTGTCTATGTAAATTCATATGAAGATTTTATTAGATATTTACAACGATTTATAATGACATTTTATTAATTTTTCTGAATGTATAATTTTCAAATCTTCTTACACAAATTTAATATAATATATGAATTTACATTTAATATTTTCTCTCTCTCTCTCTCTGCCATTAAACCTTACTATATTCTTACAAATCAAGGTTTAAATCGCCAAAGAAGTGATAGATCACGTATTTTACAGTAAGCGATTAATTTTTTTTTTCAAAGACTTTAGTACGAGTTTAAATGAGAATAGTACGCTATCTAATATTTGTAGTAACGGGTTGGTTTCCTTTGTGGACTCAATTAGATTTACAAACACACACACACACACGCCTTCTTTTAGGTCCTTGATATTTTTTCCATCGAATTTTATCCACTTAAGATTTTCCAAATGATTTAATGTCTTAAAATATACATATTCATATTATACAAGGGTTATTGTCATTTCAATACGAGATAAATAATACTGCAAAACTTTCATAAATTAACGCAGTTTTCAGTATATTTTATCACATTTCTCTTGTCCCTATTTCTGTCATATGAATTTGTTTTCTTACTTGACGTATATTATCCATTCAGAGTAAAATAACACACATTTAAATTTACTCGACAAATGGAAGAGACAATTTAATGTAGGTTTCCGTGAAAATTGCTCTTAGAAGGATTTAAATGAATATTCATGTGTAATAAATTTAAAGTATTCACATTTTTAAACACAGTTCGCATTTGGAATAGTTAGAAATGTATAATTGAGGCCATACAACTTTCCTTTATTGTTAATAATCCACAGATATCAAATCGCCTGTGATATCCGTAAACTATTTACAATAATCCACAAACATTAAAATTTATTATCGTATTAAATTAATTAATTAATTGAAAGAAAATTTTCTACACAAATATACCTTTGCTTACAAAAAGTCATATCTTCGGTTCCATTCTTAAAAACATTGTCGTTCTACTTAACCTCGCAGAACATGTGATATAAGAAAATTTATATTCAATACTCCAAGTATTGACGTTTCTCCGATCCCTTCACCTATAACTTATTCTTGACATATGTCCTAGAAAGTGGAAATTCATTGTAAAAATGAAAACCCTTTTCTTCCAAAAAGATCTCGCGTCAATGTCGATAATTCTGCGTTATACCTCAATTTAGTATATGTTTTTTTTTCTTAAAAATAAAATTATTTCTTTTTTATTTTTACAGTAACATTTACCTCGACGTCTTATCAAATATTTATCAAATTGTTGTGTTTCTAATTTGGCCTAAACTTTTTGACATTAATTCCAAAATGATATCACTTCAACTACCGATGTCCATAATATACTTAATTTCTTCAATAACACATGATGAACTAGTTGTTTTTTATTATCTACTGTCTTTTAATTCCTCCACAATGATTTATATATTTGCTACCTATTTGGTCTACCAGCTGTGCCCCACGATTTCACTCGCTTAAAATTACGGTATCACTGTCGAAACTGTTATTGCTATTATTACTATTATTAATATTATTATTATTATATTTACTATAATTAAGAATTCTAATAGATGTTATAGGTAATATTACGAAGTTGTAGCCATAATATTCACAAAGTCAGGTTTTTTTTTAATATATAGTATCCTTAATATAAAAAATAGCCTATATGTTCGAAGGTATAAGCTATTACCGTATCAAAATTCATCAAAGTCCGTCTAGTAGATTTCGCGTGATTGACGCAAAAATTAACATACAGGCGGATAACAGACAATAATTCTAAAAACAGGTTTTCTGTCTTGTATTATCATTCTCAATCATCAATCATTCTTTTTGAAATATTTTCCACGTACAGAATTCATTTTGTTACAATTCTATTTTCACATACCTTTTTTGATAATTTTTGCAACAGGATTCACATGGTTTATAAATGAAGTCGTATTATTAGTCGTAACTTTAAAGCTACAGCAACGTTAATACATAAAAATCGGTCCTAAAAGAGGGAACGAGTGAAATAAAGAACATTGCAAGAACTTTGGTAAACAGAGACACATACAGATATATACAAAACAACACAGGGGCTGATGGATAGAAACTGAGTGTGAGAAGAAAAATGAGGGTTAGAAAATCACATTACGAGTGATATAGTCCTTTGAGACGGTTCTTGAAAGTGTACGTAGACGTACTCATTTGTAGGTTGGGCATATAATTTATTTCATAGTTTAGTAGAGTATACTCTAAATGAACTTTAACAGAATTTAAAATAATATTGGAGAATGAGACTAAAAATAATCTTTGAAAACATAATCGGAGGCCATGTATAACTTAGGCGGTAAATCTAAACTGGCAATTCCATTAAGATGTACTGGAATTATCTATCAATATTTAAAAAAATAAATGAATATGAGTATTATACCGGGTGAATTTGAATTGAAACCTAAACTCAGAAATGCTGTTCTCTTTTGTAAGGCCGATTACATACAGGTATAGAAATTTTGAAGATTATCCTTTTATACTTTTAAAAATATGTCTATAAAATATCATGTTGAAATTTAAATAATTAAATTCTGAAATGAAAGGAAAGGCGTGTAGAACAGCCCACACTAGTCGCGCAAACGCAAGTTCAATACATTCCTTCCCAACTATTGATCGCCAATGTATTAAGAAAAATCCAAATCCTTTTCTTTCATCACATAATTCTTCGCTTAGAAATATAAAATGGTAAAAATTGTCGAAAGATAATTGGAACACGCAGCATGCACGTTTAGTCGCAAAACAACTTTAATATAAAAACAGCAACACAATTTAAAAATGATTTAAATATTGACACAAACGCTTTAATAAATTATCAAACTTCTTTCTGTTTTCATAAATTTTAATAATTATATGTACTTGTACGACAAAAAAAATATTATGACTTTACTTATCGTGAAGAGAATGTGTGCTCATTAGGATTTACGTTTGCATATAAATATGCCAATGACTTAATCATTAACTTTTTGCCAAAACCTATTTTCTGCATCAGGGGTCCTCTGTGATAGAAATTGGAGAAAATAAAGTCTTTTATAAATCCGTTATTTATGAAGTATTTAAATTAATTAATTTAGCATTTCTGCATGAAACACAAACTTCAAACCTTAATTGTATTTTATTTTCAAAGTTACTTTTTGAACTAGGCCACATCATATCTCGGACACCAATTTTCGACACCGAAATATTTTAATGAAAATGTAATTTTATAAAAAAAACAGTTGACTATAACATAAACTTTAATAATATCATCGGTTATCTAATTTAAGGAACAATAAATCGTGAACTTTCTTCTTTGGAGTGACTTTTCGTCGGTATAGACCTTTTCGAAACATAATCCGAAAGTAGTAAACTATAATTTTTAATGAAAAAAATATATTTATTTATGTTACTTCACAATATAAATAATGACATATAATTTTTTTAATAATATCAACTGTATTAAATCCTTGAAAAAATCTACCAAATTCCGTTGTATTTTTTTGGATACCCACAGGTAAAACACATCTCCATAACCAAGTAAAGAAAGTAAGAATATTTTGCAAAAGTAGATATTAATTTTAATTGAATGTCGTTTCATTAAGGGTATTCGATTGAAATTTTGACAATTGAAATAATTTATCTCGATTGTCAATTCAAATGTCTATTAATTGACCGATTATTTTTTCACAATTGAAAAAAAATAATTACGGCAAAAAAAGAAAATGACCTGTCGTTACAGTTTGATAGTAATAATATTCGTGGTTCATAATCGAGACACCAACGTAAGACAAATCAAAAATTAGAATCATTAAATTAAATTAAATAAAAAATAGAATATTTATACATAGCATGGCTTTACTTATAAGTTCAACACAAATCAAAAAGATTTGTTGAATTGACTGACGGGCTTTGATAATGCTACGCACCGCAGAATCCCGGGTTTAATTCCCGATGACTTGTCGAGCGAAGCTGACGTTTGTAATTGCGTAGACACAACGTCACAGAGCAATGACGGACAGCAGCTCCAATGATGCGAAAAGATTTACTCAATGTGTTCCCCAGCTCAGCCTGCCCGGCGTAGTCACTTATCTCCAATAATGATGCATTGGGAGAGGCTAATTTCCAGCTGTGAATGGTGAGAGGCTGCGATGCTTGAGCGTGTATGAAGCCCTCGTTGGGCGAATTCTACTCGTACTTAGTTGGTTTTTCTTAGTAACTTTAACTTAGCAGTTTCGGAGATAGAGAGCATGTTTTTATACAAAATATCAACAATATTTATAAAACTATTTTACACAATACATATATGCACATACATATATATATACATATATATATATATATATATATATATATATATATATATATATATATATATATATATATATTGATCATATTAATTGTCATCCCAAACAAGAAAATAGTTTAACAAAATTTTTTTTCAGTTTTTTCTGCTTCCATTCTATGTATGTTAATAGGTAAATGAAACTACGTGATGTAGTATTATTTCTACTTTCTTTAATTTCTTTACCACGACCTAGGTTTCATTGTATTACAATATTTTCAGGTGCGATATTAGCAAAGATATCTTTGCTAATATACCACCTGAAGATGTTGTAATACAACGAAACCTGGGTCGTGGTAAAGAAATTAAAGAAAGTAGAAATAATACTACATCACATAGTTTCATTTAATTGTGAATAATGAATTTCAACAAAATTAACGCCAAATATATTCAATATGTTAATAGACTTCATAACTCCACAGAATTTCCAGTTTGTCTGTCGAAGGATTTTTAAGAGAAACGACTAATTTAAATGATTTCTGTGGTTACGTAAGTAATATTACAACAGTCACATTGTTTTTCTTTACGGTAGGTACAATATCCTTATGTTGGTGTGTTTGGGGTTAGATTCAAAGTAAGATAAATTCAAATATGCTTAAGTGACATACCATATTTCACAAATCCGTAACCAATATAAAAGTTAACGCAAATTTCGAAGAATATAGCATAAAGTTTGATGGAATAGTATATTGATAACCCAATAGTTAAATATATTTAAAGACCACGTAGTAATTGTAAATTTTTACAATTACTACGTGGTCTTTAAATATATTTTAAATAAATGAGTAATTGTAGAAAAATTGCAAAGCAACGATTGTCAAATAATTATCAATTAAATATTAATCATCTATTGATTAAGTAACTATTGAAATATTTTAGAATTTATTTTTATAATTTGTGTAAGTTATTTGACAATGGTCTCTTTGCAATTTTGACATACTTATGCATGCAGCTTCATTTAGATTTTAATATGACCTTTATAATATATTTTCAATTCAAATATATATTCTTAAAAGACACACGAATGATAAATCCCTTACAGCATATAACTATTAACAAACGAAAAATTAGGCGTCATAACTATTCAAGCGTGTAATATTCTAAATTATTTTTCCGTAAATACACCCAAATAAATAAATGCGTTTTGTCATATAATCACAGAAAATAGGGAGATTTTGCATTTTTATAATTTTTTCCACGTTTTTCACTATGAAAAGAACACATGAGATTTTTACTTGCAGTGCAAATTGTAATCTTATAGTGGACTGATTTAAAACTCACAGTTAAAGTCGGATTAAAATTGAATACTATTAAAACACAGAAAATATTATTTTAGATTTGACAGCCATTGAACCACATTATTCGCGATTCGACATTTAATCGTGATTTAAATTAAGATCTACTAAACAATTTCTAGGATATCTATGATATGATCCTTACCAAGTAGTATACACTAAGAAAAATGTTACAATGTATAGAGTAATGATGTGCTCGGATAACGTACACTTTGGCAAAATAAAGGAATCTGTTTCAGGACACTGCTATATGGCGCTGCTGTCCGTATTTCAATAGCAACAATTTTGTAAAATCATCATTTACTTATCTTCTTACTAATCTTTGTAATTTCACAACTCAATTCTAATCATAAATTACATTTCATTGTACGATTCTAATCATAAAACAGTCACACTTGTTTTTGCTTTGCAACTAAAAAAATTAGTAAGGATCAATTCAGTACTTAATATATCAATCAGTACTTTATACTTCTCCTGACCAGAGTTCAAAATCATTTTTAACATAAAAAAATTAATACAAATTTTGCTCACCATCTACTAAATAGCGCCTACAGAATATCACGATTGGTCCTAAATTTATATTTATAGGAAGTCACGGGTAAAAGCTAATATAACCGTAAATACTTTTACCACAACAAATGTCCCATAACGAAACACCAGTTTCTCCTTGGATAGCATATTACATTGAAAAAAATCGATACCTGAAGGAAAAAATATCCTTCCATTAGATCTTGATTAAAAATTCGCTTCACAAGAAATGAACACATATCCTTGAGTAGTTCGAACTTTCAGAAGTAATGAAGGGATGAATATGATATTTAAATCCTCCTTCCTTTTCGTGATTTTACGGGTACGTAGCGACATTTCATTCTTGCATAAAAATGGAAATAAAATATTGTTTGATGTTCTTTGAATTATCAAACAATATTTTATTTAATGCTTATTAGTGAACTATTTATTTTAAAACCGAACGGGGCTGGCAAAGTTGATTATGAAATGAATTTATTACTTCTGAAAATAAAATTATATTCATTATTGCAGATGTATTTTTAAGCAAATATTACCGATGTTTTAAACTGTTAACTTATATACCATTCAATAGACTTATTTTCCCTTCTAATGTGATGTAAAAACTTTAAGGATACAAAGAAATTTCCAGATATAAATTACAGTCTAATAATTAAAGATATCTTCATAAACATATCATTGTTAATATTAATATGACTAAAAAACGTCTAAAATTTTCTTTTTTACCTCTTTCTTTTAATCTCTGCAGAAAAAAACTCAATACCATCAGTAAAACCCGAATTATTGAATGTATTTTTGAAATACTCGAATGATATAATGTTACTGACGTTAGAATAAGAAATTAGAATAATTTCCTTTTTAACCGAATAGTACATGTTAATTGATTTCTTTTATCTAATGTATAAATAAACTATGTTATATAAAAATTTAATTGATATAATACATAAATATTTTTAAAAAATGTAACTTATTTCAAATAACCACCGAATAAGAAGCATACTAAAAAATATAAAATAAATATTGCGGTCAATATCGTTTACGAACATAAATAAATTATTACATATAATAATAATAATAAATTATTAATTATTACATATATGAACATAACAAACTATTGTTTCTGTACAAATGTTTGGAATCGATGCGAAGTCAACGCTTCTCTCCTTTCCGATATTCACACTCGCTTGTGATGTTCTCTCTGACGTTCACGACAGTTCTCTACTGTCTTATATTCATGAGTACATTCACTCCCACACGTATAGATGAGTGCTACATTTCATTTATGAAATCGGAAATAACGTGTGCAATATTTATTGCACGTAAATATATTCATATAATCTACATACACACACACATATCTATATACGTGTGTATAATACACATATATATACATAAACCAACATATAAATCACATTCCCTATTTTGGCTTCATCGCAGTTCGTGCTTTAAGCTAAATAATACCTTTATATGCACTATATCCGCCTACTAATTTTCTCGTTGCTATTGTACACATATGTATAAACTTATGTTTTTGGTCAATTAATATATTAGTTTATAGCTGTATTTACTTATCTATTTACCTACCAACTTATAACTTAATTGCTTCATCTCTTTTTACGTACCTTTATATAATTATCTACCTATTTACTTTGTTATTTTCTTACTTTCGTCAACAAAAGTGAAACGAGTCCATACTCCATTAGTTTACTGATCATAAGTGAAACGTGCTTGTAATGACCTGATGGTTCCATCATTGTAGGCTAAATCCCCATAGAGTCAAGACTGATAAGTTTTAATGCAGAATTTGGTGGCAAAGTCTCAAGTTGAGATCAAAAATGTAATTTAAAAATAAGAAAGACAGTTCTCCTGAAGAAATAGAACTGAAGTGTTGAACCTCGAAGTCCGATGACAGAATTTCTGCTTGAGAGCCACAATACTTATTTCAAAACGATAGATCTATAAATTTTACGATTTAAGCAGGTGGTACCCGATAGCGCCAAGATTGAGAAGTTGGAAACTGGAGTTTGGTGGTAGAATTTGGCAAAGTTTAGTGGTAGAGTTATACAAGAACTATTACCTTACTAGTATCCCACAGCATCAAGAATGAGGAGCTGGAACCCGACGTTAGTTGTAAAGTAAAAAATACTAATTTAAAACCAGCAGATCCTCAAGCCACACGGTTTAGGCAGGCAGTACACCTTCAGTATCAGCATTTATAGATTAAAGGTTGAAATTATATTTTATTTATCGGTATATACTTACCTATCGAACTGTATAAAACCCACGTAATTCTATGGCATACCTTCAATTGGCGTGATCAAATTTTAACCAATTTTCTATTATACCACAATGGAATAATTAAAATAATAAAGAATCGTACAAATTGATTTGATTAATACCAGAGATAACATATACAAAATATGTCGTAATACTGTAGCATCAAGCTGACAAATTTGAATCCAGAATTCAATGACAGAGTTTCTGTTTGAGACCCAAAATACTAATTTAGAAACCGCGAATCCTCAAGGGTCACTATTTAAAGAATACCTGAAACCTGATACCTGAAGATAACTACCAGAGTTTTTGCTTCACAGCTATAATACTAATTTAAGAACAGAAGATCGTCAAGTCTTGCGTTTACGTAGGCAGTACTCCTGCAATAAAAAACTGAGAAGTTGGAATCCGGATTTCAATGACAAAATCGTTACTTGAGACCCACAATACTATCATAAAGCAGCAGGTTCCCAAGTTTTACATTTTAGGCAGTCAGTAACCCTGCAGCATCAGGACTGAGAAGTTGAAACTCAATCTCAGAATATGTGCATGAGATCGACAATACTAATTTAGAAACAGCAGATCTTCAAGTCATACCATTTAAGCCGGCAGTAGACCTGCTATATCAGAACTGAGGGATTGAAATTCGGCGACTCGGCGAAAACAGATGCTCTCATTTAATGAGAGAGTATACGTTTTAAACCGTGAGACTTAAAAACAACAGATTCTCAAGTTTCACAATTTACGTAGGCTGTACTTACAATAATGCATTGTTTGATACCTAAAATACTATTTTAAAAATGAAGATTCTGAAGTCTCACAGTTTAGGCGGGCAATACCTCCACAGCGTTAAAATTGAAAAATTGAAGCGAAGCTTTTTCTTCGAAAGATAAGCGGAAAAGAAAATCTTTCGTTTATTTTTTTATAAACACTAAATTTTAGATAATTTTTCAGCTCACTTTCCAAACAACATCTAAATAAATCGTCTAAGTACTTCTGTGCATAAACTATGACGTTTTCCAACGTAAAGATCTACTGACGTATTGAGCGTAAGGGCACGTAGCGTTATATATATATATATATATATATATATATATATATATATATATATATATATATATATATGTTTATATGTATATATATATATGTATATAAATATATATATAATGTACATATATATACATAAAGAGATGGAAATATTGGATGAAATATTTGCATAAATAAAACTGGCACCAAATTTAAACCTAATATGGATATGCGTGCTAAAATGTATGAGAGGCGTGTGTCGCAATACCGTGCCCACTTATTACGATCCAAAATGTTTTTTAACTAGAGTACATCGTGACAAATTTTTTAATGAAAACATTAACTGCCCGAAAATTAGTAGTTTAGAAATTATGATTTTTTTTCAGTAAACTCAAGACAGACAGATATCTATGTTTCATATTAGAGATAAATTATCTGCCTTTCGTTGCTGCTCGTGCTAAATAAATGTTACTCTTCAAATATAAAGAAATTACTATAGCAATATTCAAACCCACATACTGACTAAAAGGGAACTTCTGTCGCTGTTGATGCTGGCATTCAAACTATAATTGACGTCACTCATGGTCAATAAAAAAACAAAATAACGAGCTTAAGGTGTTTTGCACCACTTTGTCTACGCGCTACACGTTAGTCCCACGCAGGGAACGTGTTAAATCTAAAAATAGTAGAAATGTTTCGTAATAATAATTTTTTTTAAAACTTAAGGGAACTTGTACCTCCGGCGTCTTTGTCTTATTTTTAAGTTATTATTACTCAATGTATATCAAAGACTGAGTCATTATTTAGGGTCTTTATTATTTCTATTTAGCATCTCGGTAAGATAATTTCTGTTTTATCTAAATTTGCGATTTTAAAGCCTATTCATTTCAATGTCTTAAGAATTAAAATTTACCAAACATTGTAGGTCGATGAACTCTGCTTAGTGTAACTCTTTAGTTTGAATTCTTAATGAGATTATCCGCTTGAACAAATTTTAATCCAAAAACGTTAAAATCGAGATAAAAGACTGGTCTCGGTAATAGTGATTACTCACAGTCTTTTCTTTATTTGCAATAGGAATTTGTAAAAGATTCATAAATACTCTTTTATATATTTTTACCGGCACATGCAAAATTGTTTAATACTTAATAATTATTATTAATGTATTATTTAAGTATTACTACTAATATTATTTTTTTCCGAAACTAACTTATAAAAAAATGTATTTAATGTCCCAATAAGACAGTAAATAAATTTATTGCAATAATAGCGACGAAATGTTTCTTCATTTTTCAACTTTTCTTCAAGTAAATGATCAATGGCACTTTTATGTGAACTAAAATATCATAGTCCCAAAATATCGCAGCTAACTTTATAAAATAAGTTAGCTAATTTAATAATCATCTTAAGAATTAACCTATAACATAAACATAGATAAGAAGAACTTTACGTTATATCATTATATAAAAGTCTAATAAAACTTTGAAAATGTTGCTACATATATAGTGAAGCAAATAATTGTAACATTTTAAATATGTACTATCTATGCCTACGACTTCGCATTAAATTCAGAATATGGAAAGCAGTTAAATTATTTTCTCTCATATGTTGCTCTTGGGTATAAACTACTACAACACAAAATTTCATCAAAATCAGTCCAGTAGATTTCGCGTGATTGGTGAAAAAATTATTCTACAAACATAAAAATTCCAAAAGCAGGTTTGTAGGTTTTCTGGTTTTTTTATCATTTTTTACGCTACATTTCAATCAAAAACTGCTGCCCCAAATTTAATAATATTTTCCTTAAAACACAAAAAGTGTACAAAATTAATACCATCTTAGTGTGACGCATAAATGTGAATAATAAGACAAAGATACGAAAATGAGTGTAATGCAAGACATTATGTTTGTACTTGGGAGCATGAATAAGATTAATCTTTAAAGTTTTGACGTAGACAAATCTTACACACAACGCGGCATAAGCCGGCTCTATGTTATTTCTTTATCGATTCAACAAAAATAAACAGATTTCATCAACATCTATTTATGTATTGAAATAGCTTTATAAAATATATAAAAAACAATAAAATTATAAGAATACTTGACATTAATTGTACCTCCTATACCTTATATTTCCCTACTAGTGCAGCTTACTAACTAATTATTCCTTCTATATTGTTATCATTTTTCTTATTTACACACATTTATGATTCAGACCGCAGCAGTGAATTAATGGACAAAGTATAAATTACTGTAATCCATACTTCCAATTATAGACATCATAAAGTATAAAAGTATCAGCATTTATGGATATAATAACGTACACAGATAGCAACCAGGACTTTTATCTTTTTTTTTGCAATATTTGTGCAATATATGAAATTCAGAAAACCTAAATAATAAGATTATATACATCGAAAAGTGTTAAAAGGCTGTATCATGCAAACAATTTCAAATGAAATGAACATTTCCACCCTCAAATGCCACAAAGATCAAAGCACACGCAACTTCTAACACGAAATTTTATAAATGACCTGAAAAATTACTTACTTGATATAAAAATATTTTACTTGACAACAATAATTTATAAAACACGAGTGCTCCGACGGGCGCAACGAAGTCTGCCAAATTAAACTTTCTGTTCAAACAACCGAAAATATTGATAAACCTAACAGAAAGCGGCTTTGAGTCATCTCAAAATCCATTTTCGAGACGCATTAAGCAGAAGACGCCGTAAAAAACCGTACTAGTGGGTGAAGCGCAGAGGTTACGTCGGGATTGCTTCACGCACTCTCCCGTGGCCAAGATCACCTTGCCTTGCTTAAAATACACAGCGACCTGTGCTCTCTACATATATATATATATATATATATGTATATATATATATGTATATATATATATGTGTGTGTGTGTATATAAGCGTGCGCGTGCACGTGCATGCGTGAGTGCGTGCATGCGTGCAAGTGTATGTGTGTGTATGTCCATTTATGTATTTACTTACACGCCTATATCAAGGACACAGACCGATGCGATCGTCAACATTGCATAATGAAGTTCAAGCTTCGGTTTAAGTTTAATATACACGTATATTAACCTGAAAATATTGAGTATATACATTGAAAAAATATTAATTTAACAAAGTTCAGCGAGCGGTAATTGAACACACATGCTCTAGGAAATGAGTTGGCATGTAATATATATGAAACACAAGAAAATTACGACCTGCAAAGAATTGCAACCAAAAATTTCTTGTAACAAAAATTCTAACGCATAATATCTACGAAAAATACACTAAAAAACTATATAAAACATGAAATGGGGTCGTTACAGAAGCTTTCGATTTACTTCTTTCCCATATAGTTTTTTGTAGTGTTATATTATGAGTTAAGATTTTTTCCCAACGTAAAATTTGTGAAGAAATATTACAAAATTATATTTTCTCCGTAAAATGAACAAACGTTTAAGGCAAACCAAAAGTTTTACAGCGCTGTTTACGTTCATGAGACTTGTTTTGTTTAAAACTTTTACGATTTGTAATTTAAAGTTTAGTTTCATCTAAAACATAAGAATTGAGGTTGTCTTCAAGTATCTATTGTATATCAAGAACTAAATAGATTTAAATTTAAAAAGATTAGACCTTACTACCAAAAGTTATTGAGCCAATAATTATGAAAAGAACAGGGTTGATAAAATCTGACTTGAAGATTACAGGAAAACTATTGCGATTATCCTAGAACTTACAATTTTTAAAACATGCATCATGTTTCAAAAATAAGGTTTTACAGGCCTTTATCAAATACATGTATGTAAAACATAAGGATTGTATAACTCAACATGGTTTATTGCTATTGTCCTAAACGAGCGTAGATAAGTTCTCGATCCTTCTAATTTAATACCTATTTGATGTACCAGGTTAAAATTACGTAGGCAAGGGGCTGATAAACACACATTTAAAATCTCATCAGTGGTTTTTATAGTTCCCTATGAACTAAAGTCCCCAAAAAATATTTTAGTTATCGTATTAAAATTACGAATATTTCACTCATCTTAATAGGTCTTTACGTAAGCTCCATGGTCGGCTTCATGGTGGTCAAGGTGGTTGCAGGAACTCCATATGAGCGAACAGCATACTTGTGATATTTGGGCGTATTTGATTAGTCCCAGCAAGACTTTTGGTCTTTTATAATGTCCAGGATCTGATGACGGAGTCACGAGAAATTCAACGATACCCCATATCGGTAAATAGAAGATACGCCTTGTTTGGGCTGCTAAACAACTCTTGAGTCTGCTGTTGTATGAAATGTCTATTAATTCCTCTTGATCCGAGATGGGAAGGTGGTCGGTGGAATTGTTCGCAAAAGGGTTGTTTACCCAGTTTATTGCGATGATGTTTCTGGGAAATAATTGCGTAATGCCGCCGACAAATTTTGCAAGTGGCCTTTTACGGCTGATTTTACATTTTCATTCACTGACGAAGAAGTAGTTTCCAAAAAAAACTTTTAAATTCGGAAACGGGTCATATTTACATTTATCGAACAAAGATGTCCAGAGGGATATTTTTTGATACTTGACTCAACTTTCTCCTGCATAATGAATATGGTTGTATCCTGGCTTTGAAGTCCCAAATTAAACTCATTCAATTTTGTGAAAATATCTGACAAGTAAGCCAATTTTTGCAGCCACAAAGGGTCAGTCAATATCTGTTTGTACTTGTCATGTCCCTGCTCGACCAAAAATAACTCACTTTAATGTCTCAACTCAAATATTCTTGAAACAATCCTTCCTCTGGACAGCCAACACACTTCATTAGTGTCATGTCCCTGCTCGACTAGAAATAACTCAATTTCATGTCTCAACTCAAATATTCTTGAAACAATCCTTCTTTTGGACAGCCAACACATTTCATCTCGTGCTCACTGCAAATATCTGCAAAAATTCTTGAGTTTGTGGCACGGGATTTGATCAAGTTAACAAATTGTATGGCATTTTAAAGGGCTAAGCTGGCTGGAATATTTTTATAAGCAAGTACCTCTCGATGAAACTTTTTGGAATAAATATAACGAACATACATTAAAAGCAGAGTCAAATTTTCGTTATGTCTGTGGAGTCATTAAGTTGTATTGTAAAGTAATCGCTTTGTAAAATGCGTTAAATTTGGTGGGTTCCCAGATTATCTGACATGTCTCTAATGCGACGAAATATAGTGTTATTCGACATAGGAATAGCATCAAGTCCTCGTGCCATTTTTTCTCCGAACATACATTTCTCAATATTTTTTGCTGCAGGCAGTATAAGGCTCTCTCCAATAGTATGTGGTTTTACTTTCTCGGCAATTAGATAACTAACTCCAAAAGAGGCTTACAGAGCGTTGACATTCGTATTCAAGGGGAGTGTCTCAATGGATTTTTGTCTTTATATGAGGTATTTTAATTTATGTTGAAAGAATGAATTTGCAAATATGCGAATTTGGTCTTTCAAATTTGCATATTTGTTTTGCTAAATGGCGACGTAGTAAGAATGGCTTTAACGAATGATTTGACAGCGTTTCTGCACGAGCTAATCACTGTGGTAATGGGAAATCAGGGTCTTCAGAGCTTGTGAAACTAAACCGTATATAACTATCATAATATTTCCGTTTTTTGAGATATAATTTCTTGTTATCAAGGTTTCATTTTTTTAGTCAGAATACTGGAAGACGTTGACGCATTATTAGCAGGTGACTGTTCAGTATTTCCTGATAGTCTTAATACCCCCTTATCAGCCTTTAGGCGACTTATCAGCCACTCTTTCACCTGAAATGTGGGAGGATTTAATAACTCAGCAACTTAGCTTATGGATTTTTCTAATTAAAAAGTTTTGAAACAAAAGACAAACTTCATGAGCCTTAAAAAATAAATTTCTTTTGATCTATTAAAATAAACAGTTTGTATTGCAGCTTGTAGATGTATTAGATGTTGTTAGATTCTACACTATGTGTTTACTCCTTATTGAAAGGTAACACTTACAATTAACTTAAAAGTCAGAAAGCTTTATAACAATTTAGGTAGCTATTTAGGTGCCAAGTATAGAATGATTTATCAAGGGGCATGTTAAAAGTCATTATAAACGAATGACCTTACAGATTGTAAAAAGTAGCTACTTTTCAAACGCCAACTTGCAATGTATAAAAAGTATAATTACCATATGAAAGTAAACCAAATGTGCCTGTTACATATATATTCCACTATGGTCTTTGATCACTTTTTTAAATCGTATAAAATCTCAATATAAATATCGTTATTTGGCTCCTACGTCTCATCGTATTCTGATTTTAGTGTTTCAACGGGAGGTAGTGTTAATACGATTGTTCGAAATTAAATTTTTCCTTTATTTGATACTCCGCAATGGCACGTGAATGAGCTCTTTAACCGAGCTAAACATTTTCAGTTTTAGCGGATAAACAGGTAAAGATTAATCAAAATGCTGTGCCTTGTTTTAATATTTAAACAGGAGGGGAAAGGTGGAAAGATCACCCGGTGAATTCAGAAGTAAATTTTTATTCCCTTAATTCCCTTTGTCATCCTCTTCGTACCTAAGTAAAGCTGTTTTATATTGTAAAATAAAATAAGCTAGTATTTTAAACGCTATAAAAATTTTACATTATAGTAGGTAAATGCTGCAAAATTTTTGTTTCGAATGTGGAATTAGCTTTTATGAAAGGAAATTATTAATTATACACGAATTATTATTGTCTATCTCCCTCTACTTAAGGAGTCTACTCATTCTAGTATAAAAAAATATTATTTGATATGATATGTATAAAAATAGAAGAAGGTACGTCAAAGGAACTTGGCTAATAATTTTTACATTAGACTAGCATTGCGTTACAGAATAAAGAAACATGACGTGGGGATCATGTCTCTTCACTCAGGTGAAAACGATAATTCATCATTTTTTTTAATTTTCAGTCATCCTAATATTTTGTTGATTCCTGGTAGTACTTATATTTCTTATAATATAATCAACAAAATCTTAAATCGTAACTTATATTATAAGAAATCTTATACCTCATTAGGATAATTTTTCTTTGAAATCCTGAATGATCAAAAATATCCATATATCATGATTTCCTTTAGCACATTTTCTGTGAAAATGAAGTATTCATTAAATATTTGATAAAGAACATTTTGAACTGAAGTTATTTTCCAAGCCAAAGTATAGATTGTTTCATTACGTTTTATTTGTTTTGCTATAATATTTTTGCTATGCATATAGTTTCAGAAAGTTCTTTTCCATTCATTTCAAGTTCATTTTTAAAATAGTATCTCATTTCTTTATATCACCAACTGAGAATTTAGTGATATTGCCACCTTTTTTTGAAGTAAAAACTTCTCTAGGCGCGTTGAACGATTTTTGGTACGGGAAAACCTTATGGGCTCGCGTCACCGACATGCCAATGTTAATAGTATATCTGTAGCTTTGAGTCTGACGTGTTGCGCTTGGCTAACAGTGTTATATATATATATATATATATATATATATATATATATATATATATATATATATATATATATATATACATATATATATATATATATATATATATATATATATATATATATCAATAACACATTAAAGTCATAAATAAATAAACTCATCCTTACATCCTTTATATCAATTCTATCCCTAAGATATTTCTACGTATTAGATAGTTATTTCACTAAAAGTTCAAGTCCCAAGTCTGCCATTGTATGGCATATAAAAAGCCTGTCCCTCTTTGAAGGTTGTTAACCAATTTTCGTATTATTCATTTGGCTGTTATGGTCTGTTCTAATCACAAAAGTTCACAAATCATACAAAACTTCCAACTCAATTAAAAAAGAAAAATGTACAGCGAATGTTGTTAAATTCACTATGGAGTTTCCATAACATTTCATATTGGGGAAAATGGAAATTTTATATTCAAATTGGAAACAGTAACATTTGTATTTTTTTTTAGATATTCTGATTTTCAAAACTTTTTTCACCGAGTGCTTATTTTTAATTCTTTGCTTTATCACTTTGGTAATGCTGTCGCTGGCAGAAGCTTATTTATTCATTCGTAAATACTAATTCCATCAATTAAAAATATCCATCGTCCAATTTAATCAATGTTTCTTTTTCCCAGAATTTGAAACAAAAGCGCATTGTGTTACATAATATAAAAGGGTTCCACCTAAATGAGGACAGTGTGATAAATGGAGTTACTTTGACGGTTAATTTTCATCAATTAACTCTAATATCATAACGGTATCTTTCGACCTTATTTCTCCGATTTAAATTTAAGAACAATGGGTAGCATTTTTAATAAAGTGTAGCTAACGTAACCTACCTTAAGCGAATGAGATTAGCTCAGTGAAATGGTTATTCCACGTGTTAGCAATTTACGTCGAGCGCAATAGTTACAGAGTGCCAAATAATTTATCTCCAACCTTTTTAATTTATCTCTAAACGTTTTATTTCAAGCAATTAATGTATGTTCTAACGCTACATATGGAATTTATGTGTTGCTAGTGGGCGATTAGAAAATAGCTAATTCAAGCCATCGAACAAGTCATTTGTTTATAATAGGCCTATGGAATATGATGCTCCATGTTAGAAAGTTTTCTAATTGAAATTAGAAGACGATGCATGTTTTGGGACCAAATTTTAATCTATAAACAATATGTTTTTATGAAGTTATTTAGTAAATCTACTCATTAATAGCCAGATGATGTTGGCATAGGAGTATAGTTACCTTAGAACATTTGAATTTCGTTTGAAGGAATCATATTTTTTCGCACCTGCCTAATTTCAGTTAAACATCGGAAACTATTCAAACTATGGACTTGACAAAAATTCCCATTCATTACTCAGAGTTGGTGTTTCTTTTAGATTAAGTTACATCCGGCTATTGTTAATTTGGAATTACAACTTAGTGGATTTTCACAGATATCTTTTGCTGACACTTTGAGCTGGTTGATTTTAACGTGTCGTTGCATAAACATACCAGAAAAACCTTTCTTGTATCATAATATTTATTGACACGATTTGTGGCTGGGACCGAGTCAAAGCGTAATTAAGTACAAGTGTGGTATAACCGGAATCATATTAAATGTCCGTGAATAAATCTAAATAAGTTTACAAATTAATTTATATTAATGTACAATAAACGTAATAATGAGAAAGGAATTTATAGAATGAATACGCTATATGACGCAAGATTTTAGTTATAAAAGTATTAATAAAAGGCAGGATGTATCTAATTCAGATAACAATTCTTCTGTAACAATATACGCATATTTTCATTGATTTCTGAGAAGAGCGGCAATAAGTGCTTTCCTTGGGTGCGAAACGTACCGCCCCGTAATTCAGTTTGTTACTTCTCTATAATTTAATTCATAAATATATTTGACTAATAAGTTTAACCGATATTTTATTGGCAAATAGTTTAGTTTATTTAAAAATTTATTTAAAATGTCCCTCGACGTTTATTTGATAATTGTTATATTTCTTTACACTTTCATTACTTCTCTGTTGCTGGGGTAGGAACTGAAAAGTAAATATTCTTGTTTTTATATTATATATATATATATATATATATATATATATATATATATATTTTTTTTTTTTTTCTTTTTTGTTTTTATATTGTTCCAACATACGAGTACATAAGAGTTTATGTTACGAGTGAATAAATAAGCTACTGCCAGCGACAGTATTACCAAAGTTATTAAGGAAAGAATTAAAAATATTCACTCGGTGAAAAAAGTTTTAATCCAAAAATCTAAGATAATACATATGATACTGTTTCCCATTTGAATATAAAATTTACATTAGCACTTCCGCAATATTAAATGTTATAGAAACTCCATTGGAACTCCGTCGGAAGTTTTGTATGTTTTTTTTAACTTTTGTGATTAGAATAGACTCTAACAGCCAAATGAACAATTCGAAAACTTATTAACAACCTTCAAAGAGGGACAGGCTTTTTATTTGCCTCACAAATGAAAGACTTTGACTTTTACTGAAATAACTATCTAATACGTATATATTAGATAGTTATAGTCGGGACAGAATTAATATCTACTCCTTCTTACTTATATATTCTCGTACTATTCTCGCTAATAAGCTAGATAGTGAAATTATGTTTTTTATCCAAGAACATAGGACTAATCAGGCAAAAGTAGGTTCCTGGTTGGTAAAAAGATGGGTCTATTTATTTATGACTTTAATACGCTATTGATATATATATATATATATATATATATATATATATATATATATATATATATATATATATATATATATATTTATGTGTGTGTATATATATTTATATATATATATATACACCTATGTGTCGTAGATACCTGTATTAGATTGTTGCTACAGATGAAATTAATAAGAACGAGAATTTTTTTCGTAAATATTTTAAAAAATTTTAATGAAATAGAAAACACTGGAGATAATCAAAAATGCAAGCGTCTTGTAAAAGGTAATCAAAAGTTATTGATACAGTTTTTGTGAGTTATAAATTTGCAACATTCCTCAGTATAACTATTCTCGTCTACTCTCTTCTCTAACTTTGTAAAAACGTGCACCTAAAATCTGAAAAAATCTAATTGGAATAATTGCATTTAGTAAATACCGCCGTGCATAATTATCTTGATAACTTATACTATTAATTTAAAGAGATTTAGGCGACTAGGATATTTTCCATAAACTTATCATTGTATACCAAGAAATTTGTTATGTAGTGAAAAATTATGTTATTATTTACAAAGAGTTTAATAGAAATTTAGACTCGGATTATAAACTATCACATGCAGTTAATTATGCATGAAATTTTCGTAATGCCAAATTAAGCTCTTATTTAACACGTATATTTCGTATTTTTCTAATCGCTGTTACTAATCGAAGCTGTCGTTATTTTTCATATAATACTTTTATTCACTGAGAGTGTTATATTATATAAGACAAAATTCATTGATTCATTTGCTAGTTAGTGAGTTTGTTTATTTTTCAACAGTATATTTTATCTCAAATGAATGATAGCTTGTAATAACCCATACATTGAACACAAATCCAATTGAGCTAAAATTAAACTCCGCAATGTTGAAAGCGGACGAACACCCCCACCCCGTTCAGCAAATTAAGAATTATCTAGCCGAGAAAATGTTTATAAAAGAAGAATACCTTAAACGACCCTTCACTTCACGACAAAATGCGAAACCTTTAAATTGTTATATGCCTAGAATTTTGGCTTCATTACTAATAGAAAGGAAAAATAGTTCTTTTTCTTTTACTTGCACCATAATGGATGAAATAAAATGATCAATTTCAAATACATCCTGAAATAGACGGAGGCTATGAATCTATATCCAGTCTAATATAATATTATATATATATATATATATATATATATATATATATATATATATATATATATCTGACTCTTTAAGATGCCGTAGCGAAACAAGGATATTTTTTAAATTTGACACATCCATCCGTTCATCCGACACATTTTATACAGCTTTAAATGTATAAATATGAAATTTGCAAGCATATACTTCAAACAGATATCTCAAATAATACGTAATTAAAAATATTTAAATGAACATTTTAATGTACATGCCCATAAATCGAAAGTGAAAAATATTTTTCGTATTTGTATTACAATGAAATCGAGATTTCATTTAAAGTTCTTTCCCCATTTCTAAGCTCTGCTTAGAAAATATGAAGCTTCACAATGATGGGCGAATTTCTCTCTTTCTACCTATAATTTTATTTTAAACTATAAATTCAAAAATAGCTCGATACCATATTTAACTAAATTTATTTTTTTTGTCACTTTTTCTACAACCTGAGATTTAATAATATTTTTATTTTAATATACCAGCCTGGTTTTTGTTAAATTAAATTTATTTTTAACTACTTTAACACAAAAGTACGTTATTATAAAGTTTAGTTTTTTATTCTTGACAAATTTGCTTTTGATGCTGCGAAATTTATGTATAAAGAAATAAAAACTAAATTTAAATAATAACAACTCATAATCGGACTACAAATACAGTCTATATTATGGGAAAACCTAGTCATTGATATTGTTAAACCTAATCATTGACTTATACATTATAAATATACTTTAATATTACAAAATTTTGCCAAAATTACGACCCATGCTCTAGCGCCAAAAATACTTCTGAAAAAATCTGAAATTGTAAGTCCCATATTGTCAAAACATTTGAAACAAATAAACATGCCAAGCTGTTTGGCACAAATTATGAAATTTCATATAAGAGATTATTAATAAACATAGCGCGTAGAGTCCAAACTTTATACCTTAGGGACTCTGGGATCGTCAAACCAAACCCGTGTTATTTCTAATCGTTAATATATTCCATCCACAGCCCCGTTAGAAATTTGGCTAGCAACATGATTGCAAGGTTACATGACCATGATTTAACTTGGTCATTGACTTTGGTCAATAATTCGAAATAGTTTTATTAACGTGAAAGCTTTAGACACCCATTTAATAACACAGAATTACTAAACAGTTTGAATCAGACTTGACTATCCAATAAATGGAATGTCTACTAACACACTTATGTAATTAGTCATTCTATGGATCTAATTTATATTTTTTTTATTTTCTAATTCTTCATAAAATGTATTAAAACTAATATTTTACAACTTATCATTTATAAAATATGAGAAATATATATGCCCTGACAGAATGATTATGTGGATGTATCTGACAATAGAGAACTTTTCACTTTTTAAATCTTTTCTAAATTGTGTCCTTTCAAATTCTTTTTATATATTAGAAACAGCAGCCCCATGAATGTGCTACCTCTAAAAGTAGTCGTCCTTGGTTTTGTTTTATAGATAACACTATTAAACCAACAATTTTGACAAACTCTGAATAAATATAGATTGAGTTTTTCGCCAACCCTAAAGAGAAATTATTCTTTTTTCTGGACTAAATTTTACTCTGTAAGCTAAATGTAGAGCTATGAACCTGATTGCTGCAATTTAGAAATTAATTAGAGATTTGAAAAAACTACCTTAAAATAGTTGCTTTCAAGAAAATCAAAATAATTTTCGCTTACGTTTATCCTTCAGTCATAGCCTATTTCCATTTATCAGTTATTCATTCGTTAAAATATACTATTAAACACCTCATTTGATAAATATAAGAAAACCTGAAAAATTTTAGGATTGTTATATTCACAGTTATATATGTACTCGAATATGATAATTAAAATAAACAACAACATTATATCTTTTAACTCAAATAATAGCTTCTGGCAGTGACTCCAAATTTAGTTTTTTATAGCTGCCTATGCAATAATATAGTCTCCCACCAAACAACGATTCAGATTCATCAAACCATTGCACATGCATCTGCTTGGATGGAACATAGTATACACTCTTTTTGTCACATCGTAGCAAAATGGGAAAAACCAACTTTTATAATTTTCTACCGTCCACCTATACGCCCGCATGTTACACCATCTTCACAAAACTTTTAGTTTAAGACCAATTGTGATGACATTTTCTCTTTGAACTATCTGAATATAAGCAATATAATAAGAAAAATATGTTTAATGTTCTTCCTAAGATTTACGTGCTGAGGAATAATATCCATAAAATAGCTCAACAGAAATATTAAGTACTCTTGAAGGTTTAAACTGATTTACATTCTTAAATTTCTGCGGATTTCTGTTCGTAATTAACATGTTTATGTTTATAGTTTTCCTTTTTTATAATTTGATTTCATAACTTTTAAAGAAATTCGTACTATTATTTGTGTTTGCTTAGAATTATTTTCGCGTTGAATATTAAAACACACACCAAAAATATGTTTTGGTCCACAACTGCGAAAATCTGCTAGTCGTCCATTTTATCTGTTCCTATATCTATCATTTAGACATATAAACTTAATGTCATCAGATAATATCTTTAAATGTAATCTAAACACAAAGTTATAAACCACATTTAGAGAAAAAAGTTTTATCAGAACTTCCAGAGATAAAACGTTTGGCAAATTTTTTTTGTAAGAATTAATTTAAATAATAACCATTATAAATGTTAATAGCACGTACATCAATATTTAACTATATTCACGTTAAGATTTTAATATCAATCTGTCTTTTAACGCTAGAGATCTGTCGAAAATAAATTGATAACAACGGCAACTCGGTTATATCTCGACTTGTCGTTACATTTAAGAGTCAAGTCCTCCGAAATAGCTAATATCACTTCAATACTTCGTTTTTTTTTTAATTTGGCATTAAGCGCACACGCGCACGTGCGCCCATGCACACCATGCACTCTCGCACGCACGCACGCACGCAAGCACGCA
Organism: Druceiella hillmani; assembly: GCA_039881145.1. Classification (NCBI taxonomy): domain Eukaryota; kingdom Metazoa; phylum Arthropoda; class Insecta; order Lepidoptera; family Hepialidae; genus Druceiella; species Druceiella hillmani. Next base: position 6,085,208 of record JAYKKI010000002.1, read on the forward strand.
AGCACGTACGCACGCACGCACTCTCACACGCACAAGCACGCGTACGTACGCACGCACACAGGCAAGCACGCACGCACGTACGTTCGCACGCACGCACGCATAATAGGGCGGCGGCGCACGCCCTCACGCCTCCACGCACGCGTGTACGCGCACGCACACACACTTATCAAATACCATATTAATTTCGTGAGTAATTATTTGTAATATAAAATCTTAGTAATATTATTTCACAAGGTAACACAAGTTTACAACAGACAACTTGCACATAGATGTGTAAAAATAAATAGAATAAATTACTATTTGACTTGTTTTATATTAATTGTATTTTGTCTTTCTTTAATTTTGTATATTTTGTGAGCTTTCACTATTCCAAGTACAAATGTCTCTTGTTATTTTGTTGTCGTTCAATACTTCTAATTAGTTCATATATTCTGCATTCGACAACAAGAAATATCAAATTTCACGAATCCTCTTTTTCGGTTGACATAATTTTCCAATCCTTTTTGATATTTTTGAGTGGTTATTTCCGTTAAAAATCTAGTAAAATATTTTGTATTACCAGCTTCATTTACCTGAAGTAACCTTTGATGTGTACGGTACATCCTTTTAAATAAAAGTATGTTCCTGAAAAATTAGACCAGTCATGGTAAATAAGAAAATCTAACCACAACAAAACTATCATCCTTAACAATACTCCAAGTACGCTATAAATTCATTTAAAAAAATAGAAGACACAAAATGTAGAAAGATAAATATCTACAATTAATTCCAATGAGTCATTAATTAGGCATCACATTTTTAACGATTCAGATCTGTCGCCCGATAATATATTCCGTGAAATAAAATATACATGAGTATAATAGTGGTGTGATTTATTAGGAATTGAGTATTTTTGTGAACAAAATAATGCCAATAGTCGTATAATTTCATTCAATATTATTTATAAATTTTTACTCGCCGTTGATACGAATTGAAATAAAGAGTACTGTTTTCACCGCTTTATTATTTTATTCTTGTCCCAGGCGAAGGTTACGTCAGCGACAATGCTTAATGTTCTTTCACATTTTATGGAATCAGATTAGGGAAAAATATTTTAAGAATGATTTGAAAACTAATGAGATTACACTATCGCTTTCAGAAACTAAATATTGAAGGTAAATTCGATGCAACACGAAAAAACATAAAGGCTGTTATTCGTAATATTATGTTTTCTTGTCTGTATTTTATTATCCAAAATTCTTAAATAATAAACAACTAATAAAAAAATAGTACATAAAATAAAAGAAGAGATAAAAGTTATTGAAAAAATAAAATGAACTACTCCTCAATATTTCGATGCTTGGAACTTGAAAAATATATGTCTCAGAATCAAGATGTAGACGATGTTATATTATACTTAAAAAAAATATAAACCAGGTAATATTTCATGAAAATGACTTAAAAAAAATAGCGGCAACTAGACTAGGTTTCAGACGAAACAAAATATAAAATTGAAAATCTAAGATTTTCTAATTTTTCAGAAATTAGTTTTGTACAACAATTAATATCTTACTCTTATAAGGTATGCACTGTTAATATTGACAATCTGTTGATTGTACTTAAGTCAAAAATAAATAGTTAGTTAGTAGAAAAATTGCGAATTTAAAGTAGCGCGGCAAATTCATTTGATAGTCTAGTGTAAGCTAATTTAGTAAGCTTAACTAGAACTATTTTTCTGTTAAAAAAAAACAAATTATCAAATAAATATATTTCGATCCTCATGTGGAACATTTGTAAATAATGTAACATGTTCTGATGCAAACCCCACGGCATATTCATTAAATTTATCTCTATGCCAGTCGAACTCATCCCTAAAGTATATTATTTTAATTTATCTTTAACACTATACATTTCCGCTGAAACGGAATTGAAATTTAATATCAAAAATATTTTTGAAACGACAGGCCTGCAAACACATTCTTAAATAAACGGCAACATACTTATAAAAACACACGCACTCTCATTAACATAAAATATTCGTCAATTATTATACTGAGGTGGAGAATTAGGAGCTGTTCTATTTACACATTTACATTTATACAGAGACATTCACTCGGCACAGATGCCACAAACGGGAAATTGAAATTTTCCTTCGCTTCCGGTACCGGGTGGTATAAAGTTTCGGTAATGGCGTATATTTAACTTTGTCACTTCAACAAACAAATTGCTCGTAAGTTTGTCTACAAGGGCACCGCTTATAGTTTAAACTACATTCAAAATTTATACAATCGATCTGAGCAACTTAAGAATTTGAATACTTGAGATATCCATTAAACTTAAATTTATTTCGTTTTTGACACAAAAGACCAAATGGGTATTTTAATTATCATGTATGCCGTAGCAAGATCAACTCAAAATAAATGTCAGTGGAAAGTAACGTATTTACCTGTTTTAGATAAAATAGTTTTAACGTTCTGTAACCGTGTATCGTCTTCATTTATTATGTTTCATTGCTTTAAAATTGTTACTTTGGTATTATTTTGTAATCTCCAATTTATTTCACATTTATTTCTTTCCACGGTTTTGTCTTTCTGCTAATATAATCATTAATAAATATAAAAATTGGATATTATAACTTATTAAGGGTATGAGTTCATTTTTCATATCAAAGACTAGAGATAAAATAAAAACGTTATATGAGGTAAATTATGAAGATCAATAACTTCGTCTTTTTTCTCTCAAAATTATTTTATTTATTTTCTTTAATAACCATTGTTCCCATGTCGTCCATGTTTATGTCATCTTCTTCTACGAATGTTTCAGGTTGGGTTTGTTTCACATTAAAACTATATCCATTCGAAAGGAATGACCATTCCCTAACCATTCCATACTATTCCCAAATATTCCACAACATTCCAAAATGTTCCAGGATACTCTAGAATATTGAGGAATACTCTCGAATATTCTGGACTGTTCTAAAAATTTCTAGCAGCTTTTCAGCCCTTAAACACGCCCTTCAGGTAAAAATGAGAACCTTCTTCATAGATCGGGGATGAGGGCTACCACACCATAGAACTCTCTTGATCGTACCGGGACTCGTTTCTGAGTTTTAGCGGCACGCACATTGTACACTTACTTTTATAATATATATTGATTACTAAAACTGATTTAACTTAAATATGCTAAAACAACTTAGATATATTATTTTCATCTGCCTTCTAATAAAGAAGTATACGGCAAACTAAGTGTTTCAAAACTAAATATTTTTAATTATTTCTTTTAAAATATCTTCCACTTCATCACAGAAAATTAGCAACGAATCAATTATTGCATCCAAATAAAAAACTTAACCAAATCAACCAATAAGCTCGTCACATAATAAGTATATATATATATATATATATATATATATATATATATATATATATATATATATATATATATATAATGTGTGTGTGTGTGTGTGTGTGTAACAGTAGCCCGCACCCCACCTATTTGCATTTGAATGTAAGCCACTTGTCATACTCCATTCCACAATAGTTTCGATATTGCTTTGCAGTCTTATGCAGTTTCCTACGCCTCTGATAACAAAAAATAGATTTAGCTAGTAGCGAATGTCGTGCAGACTTCACGATAGTATTAAAATTATTAACCATAAACGTGAGTAACAAAAGCCCAAGTTTAAACTTGAGCCACTATCGACAGCGTAGAATAAAAGTCACGTTTAAAGGAATTCATATTACTTACGTTCTTTTTCATGTTACTTATTCGTATTAAAATCGCCATTCATTGCAATAATATTATTTACATTTATCGGCATAAGGTCTAGCAACTATAGTAAATGTCAAAAGATTTTCTATTATGATTCCTGCATCTTTAAAATCATCCATTATGTCGTGGGTGATCGTGATTTATTTTAAGACGTCATGAGATACGTCTGAGGTACGTATCTTACTCAGTGGAATAGGATTTGAAGCCGAATGTTTTACCATTCAAAAAGAAACATTTTAATTTTTAGTTAAATTTAGATCCACAAACCTCACTCATGATTTCCTATAACCATCCTCTACTCCTAATCAACTATCATCTATGCTTACTACAATATTTTTAGTCCAGTGTTCTGTAGAAACTATATACTTAGCCAAAAACTTTAGTGATAAAAGCTTGAATCTTAATGGGAACGGGCTAGAACGGCTTGTTGAAAAATATTTTATAAGATTACTTATTTGATGCTGTAATTTTAAGTAAAACCGTCTCATTTTGTTATTTCAACCCCGCTACTACAAATAAATGATCCTACAGAAACATATCGAAAAAAACTAGCATTTAAACTTATATAGGCTAAATAGACGTAACAAGAGGAGAAAATTGTCACAAAACCATGATCAGAATTAATAAATATAATTAAAATATTTTGCTCGTGTCCAAGCGGTAGTTTAATAAGTTTATTAATGTGTCGTGCGTATATTAAAGACCATATTAAAGTAATGATATTCCCCTCCAGAACAAACGCCAGAGGTTTTAAAATTATATAATATATATATATATATATATATATATATATATATATATGTGTGTGTGTGTGTGTGTGTGTGTAATCTTCTCACCATGACAGTATTTCATACGTGCGAAGACTTAGCCAATCAAAATTACATTTTGTTTGTTACCGCCATCGCCACAGGAGGGTGCGATAGAAGTAATAAAAATACAGACACACAAATATATTTTAAATTTTCATTTGAGATGATATATGAATCATATGATCAATGAAAGAAATGAGATTTCGTAAAATAGTTTAAATAATTATGACCCCAAGAAATCCTTCGCGCTTACGATGTAGGTACTTAATTTTCTTATTATTTTACTGTATCTTGAATAAAAGTACAATGAACGTTAAAAACTGAGCGTAAATCATACGAAACTTATTGGATAAAAGAAATTTTTTTTAAGTATGTCTCCTACTACATTATTATTCCTGCAGCCGTCCATATCGCTTTGAACCTAATATTCTTAAACTCTCGCGAGAAACACAGAAACAAAACTTTTTAATGTATGGACTCGTAAAGTAAAAACGGGAATATTTTAGTCTTAAAATGTATTGTTGTACTTAAATTGTAAAAGTCGTACTATTTATATGTTGCTTATTGCATTTAATCTCGGGTTAAACCGGATCTTTTATTTAAATTCAAAATAACCATTCAGTATTATTTAAAACAGAGTTCGATACTTCTATTGGCATTAACCCGTTGCCCTTGACTACTTATTATACTTACAAAAAATTAGAATTGTATTGAAAACGTCACCACGTCTTTAATTCACCTTGCATGGTAACGATTGTTGACTTGGTCAAATGACGCAATTCGGATACAGCAGTGAGCACGAACGAGGCGTTACCTGCCAGGGCTATCTGATAGCGCATATTTAAATAGTAAAATGTAAAACTGGACTACATCCAAAATTACTTTCAGTAATTAGCATAAAATATTTTGTACACTAAAAATAACATGTGATAATTATCTACACGTGTACTTATAAACATGATTTTGGCGCTGCGTCATGGACCTTTCTAGATCGATTTTTTGTCGGGATGTAGTTTAGGTGGTTGTTGACTTGATGAAATAACATGAATCTTGCACATCATTTACAAAAGTTGACTGTGTTATGTCATATATCACGAAATCGGCACCCTTGAATAATGTACATGTAGCGTATCACAGAACTATTTTTAAGTTAGTTTAATTGTTATTGAAAAAAAAACGCATGCATGAAGTAATAAAATAAACAAAAGGCGTCACTTGTCGTTTAGTGTACATATTTTTTATAAAGTATCCTTACTGTAACGAAATGTTTAGTGATGACACAGTATTAAAAAGTAATACCGAGTAAGAAGTGATGTTAATTGATTCTGAAAATATTGGGTATTCCGTGAATATCCATCATCTACTTTGACCTATTATATATTTTCATTTTTAAACCGTGTAAAAATAGTTTCATTTAATACAGGAGAGGTTAGAACAGGTTAAACTTCGGCAAACTGAATTACTTATAGTCAATAGTATTATAAATATCCATATTTAAGTATTTGAGTTTGTGCTAATCTTCAAGAGTAAAACTCTATTACATTTACTAAAACAACAACATTTTTAGAACCTACGAGAGCTGAAAGTCAATCAATTTTCCGACATTGTATTGTCGTCGAATATCTTAAATAAACTTTAAACTTTATGACGTAAAATATATTCACCTACATCTCATAATTAGTTATTTCGATTTGAATTCGTCTTAGTTTCTTTCTTCTTTACATTTTTCAACACTTATGATTTTCAGCGTTAACACAACGTTACGCGCAACTACTGTCATTTTCTTTGATGTGTTAAATATAAGTTAATGTACTTCGTTCTTTACTACTTCCATTCCACTACACAGTCGATTCGGTCAGACATCTATACCTGTCTATTCGCAATGAACACATTTATCCATACATCTCATCATTTTCCAATTTCCACACTTTATATTTATTATAGGGGTTTTTGTCCAGTTAAATAAATAAGATTACGCGAATTTATTCATTCATTTTATCCAATTACCTTATTTGTAACAAGTTAATTAATTTTTGTAATTCGATTACTGAATATTATATAATTTCTTAAAGGAATACTTAATGTTACATAATTTCGTACACTAAGTACTCTGCACAGCTCGCAGATAACTGTAGGTTTCTGTTTATTCATCTTTGTATGTTTTAATTAAACAATTAAGCCCTCATTTTTATTTTCCGTGGTAACAACTGTCAAGAAAAATGGCAAAATAGTAAGCAAATAACACAGGAAAAATTGTTAGATATTTGTTTTGGTTACTTCTTTACTTTGGACTGTTTGAAGTGAATTAATAAAAAATTCTTCGATCGATGTCATCAATAATGTTGCAATAATACAGGGGATAATATTCAATTAACAACTTTGTAAGCAATGGGTCGTCTTAGCCTAATGGAAAGTAATAGGGCTCCTTAAATTGATTTTAATTTTAAAATAATCCAACTAAATTTTAAAATTAAATTTAAATTTAATTCAAGTAATTTAAAAAAAAATAATAAAATTAAAAAAATAACTAAATTTTTATTATTAAAATAATTAAATTAAATATTAAAATTAATTTTAAATTTAAGTTAATTTTATAAGAAAAACTAAAATAATTTTATTAAGTATTAATAATTATAATAATATTTGATATCATTATTATTATTAATAAGTACAATTTTGTAAGTGAGTTTAAGTTTTGGTACGTATTTATTGGCATTATAAAGTATAAATTATTAGTTTATAATTTATTATTTAATTTCCATTAATTATTTTAGTGCTAAATAAAGTCATTGTATTATTCCAAGGAAGTATAACTTCTAACGCGCGTACATAAGTACACGCACAGTTTTTTTTTTAGTCTTAACCTTTTTCATCGCCAATATATCAGTTCTTGCATAATCGTGTTATCAACGCCAACGACTACAATATCATGGAATATAATTGTAGCCGTTATATTTAGTTATCCTTGTTAGTCTTGTGTTCTAAAAAATATGTATGACACTTGTACTTTTAAGATATATTTATTATTATTCCTAAGATAATGAAATGATATTATTTGAATGCCAGTCGGTGCAATGTTATTCTTTAACTTTTAGTCAGAGGTAGAATTTATAAATTTTCACAAGACACAAAATGCCATTTGGCGTAAAATAAAAGACCGTCAAATAAATCAATTGAGAGATAGTCTCCCGACATGGAATAAATTAGAAATGATTGGCACAGAATTGAAATAATTAAGCTACCTTAATTTTGAATCGTTCGTGACACAGATATGTGTATAGTGCGTGTATATCTATCTATTATAACTGTCTTTTGTTATTCAAAATTTCTTTACAAATTCCAAATAATTTAAGCATTATTACAATAATATAAATAATATCAAAATATATGCAGAAAATTGAAAACTAGTTTTTTACAAATTTGGTAAAAGAAATAATGAAATAAAATAAACGCCACGACAAAGCTACATCTACGGTCCTATCCAGATGACCATGTAACTGATGACGTAGTTTGGTTTATTTACAATAAATGGTGCATATGAATTGACGTTATCGTTTTTATTTGGTTTGACGTTCCTTTGATCAATGTACCTACCTCAAAAACCGGAAGTATTGTTGGAAACATGGTTACAAATAAACTTCAAATCGAATTTAAATTTCAAGGGTCAATCTTTTTGAGATGCTTCAAAATCTCTTTAGGATAATGAATAACAATTTTTTAAATCTGCAAAAATAACCACTAAAACTTAAGAATCGAAAATATATTGGCTATTAGATTCAACTAAAAATATAAATTCAACTTCGTTGCTTTTTCTCCTACTGTTGCGCTATTTAATGAAATTCTTCCTCATATATTTAGCATTTCATCTGTATTTTCTATGATCAAATCAAATACAGACTATGTAAACATGTTAGATGATATAGAACTTTCTATTTTTGGACGTTTAATCGCCTTATATATTTTATTCGATAATAAAATTAGCCCAAATATGTATTTCGCCTTTAGAGTCGTGATATAAATTACGTGAAATTTATAACTGAACAACAGAAATAAATGCTGAAAAAATATTTCTTTTTGAAAAGATAGATCGTCGTCGGTGTGGCCGCTTTTCGAAGCGACGAATGAAAAACGATATTTTTCTCAAAAGACGTGGGGCTAACAGATCCATTCGACCACGAAAAGCCATATTATACTGCCAATATTTTTTAATGAAAAATTTTACCACACGAATAGGGCAGACGTTCAAAAAATTTTCATATAAGAGGATTTTAAACGAGTCTTTCTTATATGGGTTTACATAATTTCTATTACGTCTTTTGCTTTTTTAAATAGATATTCTGAAATTATTAAATAGTAATTTCCCAGAATTGATTACAGTAATGCTTTTAAGGACAAGGTAATTTTAAAAATTATTTTAATTTTGTTTTAACTTAGAAAAGATAAAAAATTGTAAACATATTTTCAAATCAGTCGCGAATGAAATCCATTTAAAGATATTTTTCTCGCTCACAGCGCTGGCTCATACTCAGTGGTTCCTGATATTTAGTTACTTAAAGTGCAGTCACACATTGCATCGTAAAGCGCGATTTCATTTCACGGCGCTGCCTATCAACAAGCACTGCGTGCATTACTACTACAAAGAAAAGCAGTGGATAGCGTAGTAACTATGATATAACTCAATAAAATAAGTGCTGAAATATATAAGAAAAACAGAATAATACTCAAATGTGCACTATATAAGAAGAAATTATACAATGTTAACACCAAACCCTTTGTTAGGAATAAAATATAACTAATATAATTAAGAAAACAAAAACATTAAACTGGCAGTTCGTGAATAAGTAGCAAATAGGTCGTTGAAATTTACACCAAACAAATAATAGAATCCTTACAAAATCTTTGAATCAATTCAGTCGAGTTAAACGTTACTTCTAACTTCAAGCTTTTATAAATGTATAGTCTTCAAACTTTGCTTAGTAACTAAACTCGGTGAAGCGAAAATAAATTTCATAGCAGTAATGTAAAATTTCTCTTATTTATATCTAAATATTTAATATATATTTTCTTTAGCTGCTTATGAATTATAAATCAACCAAATTATTCTGTGTATAGGAAAATTTCATGAAAAATAAACATATATCAGAGTTCACAACGGAATTGACAGAGTTAAGTTAGTCCTAAATATGTCCACGACTGACGATTGTTTTCGTCAGTATCATTACGGAAGAAAGGAAAAAGCTCCGAGGTATAATTTTTACCTCATAGTATTTTAATAAAAGTACGCACCGATGTGGGATAGCCTTCTGTCATTATCAGATTAGAGCTTAAGAAATTTTATACACTTAATATTCTCATAGCAATAAAAATAATTTCATACAAAATATATATCACAGACATTTCTCAAAATAATGGTACTTAAAATAACATATATCAAATTAGTCTTGAAACTAGTTACTCGTAAAATAATGAAACTATTGATTATCACAATTTATATATCTGAAATGTAAAAAACAAATTATAAATATTTGTACGCAAATTTAATTTGTTTCCATTATTTGTGCTTTAATCTTCTGAATTAACGACACCCATCGGGTTCAACTCAATTTTCACAATTTTAAAAACATGACCCGCGCGTGGCTTGTGAAGTGGAAAACGGGGAGACATATTACACAGCAAGTAACCCGAACAAACGCATACGTGAAGGAACGTGCTTTTGCAGATAAAAGTCTCTAAGTACTCGTTTGCATATCTTAATTCTAGGATATGTTATATGATACTTTTGATTTACGTTAATGGAATTCCTGTTTTGCATCAGTGATTTTAGAAAGTTAAACGTATTAAATTATCATTGTTTTACACCTAGGAATAATATCTCAATTTTAGTTTAGCCTTGTGTTAACTGGATTCTCCTGTTTACTGCTTAAACTTGTTCCTTCACTCGCGGGAATAGCTTAGCTTTACGTTAACAGGATTGTCGTTTTACATCTATAATGGTATGTACTTGATTGTGTACTAAATTTTTATGACAGTCTTGAGTCCTATAATGAACCCTTATGAATTTAAATGTAGGAACCCACGTTTGCTGTGAAAATTTAAATAAAGTAATCAGCTGCTTAAAATGCGAAATATTATGCTCAATAATTTGAACCAGTCTGCCATCAAAGATACCCTGGGGGAGCATTGTTATGCAAGTTTCACTCAATACACCTAAATTTCCTTAGGACGAGTGCAATTTGTTATGATTGAACTGTGAGAGCAGTCTACTATTAGACTTGTTAATAAAAAGTCTGCTGTGATTCCTTCTTTTTGACTTTTCAGTTCAATTTCTTCCCAGTCGTGTTTTTAGTTTTCGTACTTATTTATTTTTTTTTATTTCCCAATTATCGTGGTTAAATCTAAAGATTTATTGAAAAAAACTGAGGTGTGTTTAGATGCTTTTAAATTTCCTATATTTTGAGGCGAGACTTTCGCTGAGTGTGATGTCCCGCGCATTACGCAAAGAACGCATCGCACACACATTACGCCCTCGCTATTTGTCATCGCTCTATATTCATATCTGAGTGCGATAGTGGTATAATAGCAAATCCATACAACAAATATGAAAAATCATGCTTTTATTTATAATATCCCACCATTACGCAGATTAAATTTTACGGAAAATTTATTAACAGAAAAAAATTTATGATATTCAAATTACTGCTTTCCGTCTTTCAAACAAACAGGTGCCTGTGAAAAAAAAACAAATAGTGATTTGTTTTTTTTTTCGTTCAAATTACCATTCTCCAACTTTTTCTGACGTTACGATTTTACTGTAGCGCTACTTCGCTTACTGCAAGCAGTTAGGCGTCACGCCATTGGAAAACGTATCAAGAACCACACTGTATGAACAAGTATATTTATATATTATTAAACTATATTATAAGAGTGGAAAAATAAATATTTATATTATACACAAAAATATTTAATCAGTCCACTTTAAATTAACTTTAGACGATACGCTGATTCATTTGATAAGAACACCCTGCCTGTCGAACGAAAAAGTTCATTCGTTATTTATTAAAAGAATAAATGTTGAGTAATTATATATTGTTTGTACCGTTCTAAGCTATTCTATTACAAACTAACATCATGAATAAAAAGGTGAATTTATTAGTCGTACTCTTACGCCTCAACTTTTCATATGATAGCCGCGAGTTGCATGATATAATTTTACAAATATAATTTTATATTGAGTCCACAATAAATAATTTCATTTTAAAATGGCGCATCTAAAATGTTACTAACATAATTCTTCTTTTTCATTTTAATTTCAAAACACGTAAACATTTTAATTCATTACATCAAATTATTAATTGTGCTTACTTTATCCTCTAATGATAACATCTCTAATGATAACATCGTTTTGATTTTATTGATTTTAAAGAATTTTTAAAAAAATAAATATTTTTTCATAATTATAAAAAAATTAATATTTATTTATAATTCAAATAAACGTGAATACCTTCAGGTCTGATTAGTCAAAAACGGGTATCTTTTATTTGAGCTTTAACTTTTGACTGGTCGTCTAGTTACCCGTAGGACTACGCAAGCACGGTAGTCAAAAGCTTTAACAAAAATAATTTTGGGATTTCATTGAGACCCTTTAACAGATCTGAGGATTGATAAGTTGAATCTAAGAGCACCTGTGATACATATATCCCACCTATAAAATAAAATACACCTAATTCTAGAAATAGAAAATTAACTTAAGGCAATAAAAAGGCTTAGGAAATATTTACAGGTGAAACTACAGCACCGAACTACAGCACCGAATGCTGATATTTAGCACACCAGGTGCAAATTACATAACAATATATACTCAGACAAGAAAGAACTACCACTACGACGAGACATTATTTCAAATCTATGTGTAAAAATTAATAAAAAGTATTAGGGAAAACAGAAAGCAGAATGCTTCCAAAATACATGTTTGCTTAACGAACGAAGGTAAGTTTACATATAGACCGGCAATGAAATAATATAATTGGAACTATCAAAATCATTTATTAAAGTTTGTTTTTCACTTCCGCTTCATACATAGACGCAAGAAGTACTTCGCAGAAATTCAAATAAATTTATGAACACTTTGTAACATTTTCATACTTATTACTCGGTATTTTAACTATGCATTCCCTACTGCCATGTCGATATTCACGGTAAACACTATCATTTACATCGAATAACTCGTAGCCAATAACGTACTATCGAATATCTTTGCTGTCAGCAGTGGCTTTAGAAATTATTTTTATCTACTAAACACAAAACGTCGAAGCCTCTGTTCTATAATTAAGTTTTGTAGAGAAGTTTTCTTGTTTGCTTCTTTGGTAGACTACGTTAGGGATAAACCCCTCCCATATTAATTTTGTTAGGGAATGAATACTTGCTCTAATTTAATAAGTTACTTCGTTTTACATTTTTTCGTCCATATTTTCAAGTAGAATATAGTCTCTCTTTCATTTTTAATATCAAAATCCACTATTTATGAGAATTAATCGCGAAATGTGGTAAAGTATGTATTTGCCAAGAGTTTACGCTTAGACATGTTTAATTATGAACGAAAACTTAAATAAATCTCAAGGCGTCTTTGTGAACTGGGTACTATAAAACATTTATATACGTACTCAAACACATATACTTGTTACATAGACTGCCTAATACGATATTCTTGATTAGATGAATAAAAACATGAAAATAAATATGTTAATTGTTATAATCGAAAAGCCGAAAGAAAAATGTTTATATTTATTGGGCAGGAAGAAACGAAGTCAGCAAATTAGGTGGTGGAAAACTGTTAGGTAAATATTTTCCAATATCCGGTTGTATTATTGCGTAAAGAAAATATTAATTAGAATCTGCAAATATAGTATCGAAATATTCCGTTTCCAGATTTGTAATGTTCTCACTCTGATCTGTCCACTTCCTTAGAATTATCCATAATTAAATACTTAACAGTTAGGTTCATTAAGTACAAAATTTAATTCCCACTTAAAAGAAAGAGAGGTTGATTAAACATTGAACCATTACGTTTATTCAATATTTTATCCGCTTTATTTTTAAGTGTCTCCATAGACCCTGTATATAATTCAAAACATTAATGAGCAGATCATTCTTTCACAATCAAAACATTAATCCTGTTACTATAAAGCTAAGGTATTCTTGCGACTTAAACAATAAAAAATTAAACAATGAACCACTACAAATCATAGAAGTAAACAAGAGAATCTTTTTAACAAAAGGCAAAAGTTAATATATTGTTCCTAGGTGTAAAATAATGACAATTTTACACATTTAATTCTCCAAAATGACTGATACAACACAAAAATTCTACTAATGAAAAACATGAAAAACACTCTTATATTTAAATTCATAACGATCCATTGTAGGCTCAAGGCTGCCATAAAAATTTAGTACACAATCAAGTACATAAGTTGACAGACGTAAAATGAAAATCCTGTTAACGTAAAGCTAAGCTATTTCTGCGACTGAAGGAATAAATTTAAGCACTAAATAAGAGAACTCTGTTGTACATAAGGTTAAAATTAAGATATCATTCCTAGGTGTAAAAAATGATAATTTAATACAATTAACTTTCCAAAATCACTAATGCAAAACAGGAGTTCTATTAACGTAAAGTAAAAGTTATTATATAATGTATCCTAACATTAAGATTTGCGAAAGAGCTCTTAGAGACTCCTATATGCAACAGCATGTTCCTTCACGTATGTGAACGTTCGGGTTGCTCACTAACTATTATACCTTCCCACTTCACGCTGTACATCTCACGGATTGTAGTTTTACAAATTGTGAAAACTGTATCCAATCCACTGGGTGTAGTTGGCTCAGAGCAAAATTCCTTCCTTTAATTAATTCCCGCACTTTCGTGTGATATTGAATAAGGGGCAATTGACTTTGTATATACAAGTAATATGTACGTGCTGATAAATAATTTTTTTTATTGCCTTCATTGCATTACTTTATTTCTCTAATTAATCAGCAAGCAGCAAATATCTTGTTGTGCATTAATAAATTGTTTAAATAATTATGAAAAAAGGACATTAAGTTATATTATGTACACAATAAAATGAAACTACGTGATGTAGTATTATGTCTACTTTCTTTAATTTCTTTACCACGACCTAGGTTTCGTTGTATTACAACATCTTCAGGTGGGATATTACGTGGTAAAGAAATTAAAGAAAGTAGAAATAATACTACATCACGTAGTTTCATTTAATTGTGAATAATGAATTTCTACAAAACTAACGCCAAATATATTCATTATATTATGTAACTAGCCACTGAACTTGATGGGTGGTAATATTATTAAACTATTTACAAATAGTAAACATTACTTTTATTATTTAAATATTTTACGCGGTATATTTTTCAGAGGGGTGAGAAAAAAATACAATTTCACCTAAATGACACGAAATATCGAAATTAAACTTATCTGTCATCCTCATGCCTAAAATGAGCTAATTTTGTGGACTTTACTCAGTTTCTTATTTCACTTACTTTTGAAAACTCAGAAGAAAAGTAGTGGGGTAGGCGTTCACACCAAATGTTTGCATGTTTTCAGGTGCCACAAGTTTTAATTACAACTCAAAAATATAATATAAAATGTTGTTTAAAAGTTATTTTCAATGCTTTTCAATGAAATATTTTTATCATCACTTACATATAATAAGCCCTCATATTGATAACTTTTTAGATTTTAAGGAAAAATATTTTTTTCAATTATCAAATGATTTTTATTTGTTGTAGAAATTTAAAGATTCCTCTATCAAAAATATGATCAAAGTGGTTGAAAAATTGATTTCCATGTGTGAGTTAATTTTCCAACTGTATATAATCCATTATACACAATTTGAAGTTCATTAAATCATTAAGTATTCGAAAATTAATCAAGTGTTAAATATATATTAAAATTCGCACTACAGGTGTGTTTCATCTTCAGGTTTTCCTTTAAACACATATGTGTAGTGCATTACAGTGCAATCAATTTTCAAATTAAAAAATACATTTTAAATATGCCTAATAGGAGTTTTAGGATGATTATTTTCCTTGAATAAAAGTGTCTATTTATGATCACATATAATAGAATTGATATATTTATTTATGATCATAAATAGATTCGGTTTATATGTTTTTCAGACAAACAGCTGTAATTATAAAATAAGCTGTTAAGAGAATAATTTGGTTGACTTATAATACATAAGCAGCTAAAAAAAATACGTATTAAATATTTAGATATAATAAGAGAAATCTTAGATTATTGCTATAAACATTTATTTCCATTTCACCGAGGGAATTACTATGCAAAGTTTGAAGACTGTAAACTTATAAAAGCTTAGGGGATTAAGGTTAGAGCTAACGTTTAACTCGACTGAATTGATTGAAAGATTTTGTTAGGGTTCGTTTGGCGTAAATTTCAACTACGTATTTAGTACTTATTCACGAACTGGCAGTTTAACGTGTTCGTTTTCTCAAATCCTCTTTTATAAATTTTTTTCAACCCCTTTTCTTATTCGTTTAGTAATTTTTTTCGTAATAAAGTAATGGCAGTATAATACAACTTTCGTGTTCGGACGGGTCTGTTAGCTCACTCATCTTTTGAGAAAAATATCGTTTTTATACGCCGTGTCGAAAAGTGGCCACACTGACGAAGACACGCCTTTTCAAAAAGAAATATTTTTACAGCGTTTATTTCTGTATTCAATTTTACAATTTCGCGTAATTTATGTCAAGTTTCTGATGGAAAGATTTATACTTGGACAAATTTGAATATCGAATGGAAAATACAAGTTAATTAAATATTAAAAAAAATACAATTTACGCGACGGAAACTATTTTATTGCTGCGCTCTTTTCTTCTTACAAAGTAAATGACTCAATCGACTGAGAATTTTGTGTCAAAAATAAAAAGTTTTGCATCATCTAACACGTTTATATAATCTATATTTGATTTGACCATAAATTCAGAAACAATGTTAATTATATGAAGAAGAATATCTTTACATGGCGCAACAGTACGAGAAAAAGCAAAAAAATTGAATTTATATTTTTTAGTATAATCTAATAGTCAACTAGCCAATAACTTTCGACTTTCAAGCTTTTAAGGATTATTTTAGCAGATGAAAAATATTTATTCATTATTCTGAAAAGATTTTAAAGATTATTCTTTAAAATTAAAAATAGTTTCGAAGTTTATTTGTAACCCTGGGTACAACGGGAGCTAACATTTTTGACGTAGATACATACCAAAAGCATGTCAAAAAAGGTTTCTCCGGAAAATAAAAAAAAACATCAAGCATGATTGAAACTCGTATTACAAGTGTTCCGCACACTTTTAAGCATTTATAAACATTTAATTATATATAATATTTCTATTAAACTATTTAGAACGAATATGTGTTGCCTAATTTTAACTTTTTAGAACGAAAATATATTGCCTACTATACATTTCACAGGCGCATATTTAAAAAACAATTTTTTTTATATGGTTAAAATACAGATTAACGATTTTAGATTTTTTCCTTTACTTGTGCTCTTTCTTGTGTTACCTAATTCTTGTCAAATTTCATAATTCTAGGTCAACGGGAAGTGCCCGATAAAGGTTTTGATTTATTTGCGAGTGTCAATATGTGCGTCGTAAATGACCATATTTTTAGGCTTCTGCTTGATTGAATAAACTTATAAGCTTGATTTTTTTTCAGCTTCAAGGGATAGTAGACCTTAAAATCGACATTAATTTCCACTCGATACCTCCACGTTTCCTTAGAAAAAAGGTCTTGACAGAAAGACAGATAGACAAATAGACAGATAACGAAGTGATCCTGTAAGAATTCCTTTTTTTCCTTTTGAGGTACGGAACCTTAAAAACAAATTTTGAGTTTTAACGTTGCAAAAGATAGAGTACCAGGGTAATTCGCTATAATTATATGCAAATAATTTAGATAGTTGTGTAATCAAACCTTTGACACTTTAAAGATCCTATGAATTCCCATTTTGAAAACCTAATAGTTTTTAGCAAGCAAATAAGGAAACGTGAATGACTGCTACTTAATTTACAGAGCAATTCCCGAAATGCTTGGAATTTGAAAAGAAATTTAACTTAAGAAAAAAAATCTTGATTTTGAAGCCCTTTTACTTTCATTAGGCTAGGACGACCAATTGTCCTTTGCTTAGAGTTATTATTTTAATATTATAGTCCTGAATTATTGCAGCATTTTTTATTACGTAGATCGAAGAATTATTTATTAATTCAATTCAAACTATACAAAATACAGAAGTAGCCAAAATCAATATATGACAATTTTTCTTGTGTTATTTGCTAACTCTTGAAATTTTTCTCTACACTTATTTCCATGAAAAACTAAAATGATAGATTATTTGTTTAATTAAAGCTGAAAAGATACAAGGTGTTTTCAACTTTATTTAACATTTAAGCCATTAAGAAATTATGTAACATTAATTAATCGAATTATAAAAATTAATTAACCTGTCGTTGATTAGGTAATTACACAAAAGTAATGAATGAATTCAGGAAATCTTATTCGCCTAACTGGATTAAAACCCCTCTGATAAATATAAAGTATGGATATAGGAGACTGACAAGATAGCTCGATAAAGGTGTTTACCATTGAAAAATCATGAAATAGCAGGTAACATGTCTGACCAAACCAATTGTGTAGTGGAATGGAAGTATTACAGAACAAAATACATCAACTTATCTTTACCACGTCAAGGAAAACGACAGTATTAGTAGGTAAAATGTGAAAGAATAATTAAAAAAAAGGAGGAAACTAATCTAAAGTCAAATCTAAATAATATAATTATGGGGTATAGGTGAATATACTTTACGTTATAAAATTAAAAGTGAAGGTATTGATTGAGAGAATACGTAATACAATATCGACAAGATTTGATGACTTTCATCTCCCATAGTTTTGTAAAAATGTTGTAGTTTTAGTAAATGTAACAAATTTTTACTCTTAAACTTATGAAAATGGATATTTTGTTGTATTATTGACCATAAGCAACTCGGTTTGCAGAAGTTTAAATCAATCAAACTCGTCCTGTATTAAGTTAATGGAACTATTTTTCACGGTTTAAAAATTAAACAAATATATATAGATATATATATATATATGTATATATATATATATATATATTTGGTCAATATAATTTCTGAATATTCATGGATTACACAATATTTTCAAAATCAATTGACACTATCCTTCACTCAGTAATGATATTCAGTTGATTGATTTTCAATACTCAGTGATTGGTATGTTTTATTGGAAATTTTACCCTGAATGAAAATTGATGCCTTTGGTTTATTTTCCTAGTTCACATCTGCGTTGTTTTATATTTCAATGTTCATTTTATCAATTAAACTAACGTAAACATGGTTCCATGATACGCTACATGTATATTACTTAGAGGTGCCGACTCCTATATGTAACATAAAATAGCCATTTTTATGCGAAAGTTTTGATAATAGTTTAATAATGCAATAAAAACTTTTGTAAATTATATGCAAGATTCATGTTATTTCATCAAGTCAATGACCACCTAAATTACACTCTGTCAAAAAATCCATCTAAATAGGTTTATAATGAGCTAACATTAACAGCGCTAAAATCGTTTATAATAAGTACACGTGTTGATAATTATAACATGTTATTTTTAGTTCTCATATTTTATGCTAATAACGGAAAATAATTTTGGTTGTAGTCCACTTTTTCATTTCATTATTTGAACATATGCTGTCAGAGATCTCTGACGTGTAATATCGATTTCGTGACCACTACTGTATCCAACTTGCGTCATCAGGTCAAATCAATAATAATCACATTAAGGTAAGGTGCATTAACTAAGTCGCGCCGATGTTTTCAAAACAATTGCAATTTTCTGTATTGTAACAAGTAGTCAAGGGCAACAGATTTAGATTATGCTAATAAAAGTATCGAACTTGGCTATAAATAATCTTGAATCGTTATTTTTAATTTAATCTAAGATACGGGTTAATTTATAACCCGAGGCTAAATAATATAAGCAACATATAAATAATCCTAAATAGTTATTTTTAATTTAATCTAAGATAAGTTAATTTATAACCTGAGGCTAAATAATATAAGCAACATATAAATAATCCTAAATAGTTATTTTTAATTTAATCTAAAATAAGTTAACCTATAACCCGAGGCTAAATAATCTAAGCAACATATAAATACTACAACTTATTCGTTTTAAGTACAATACATTTTAAGACTAAAATATTCAAATCTTTACTTCACAAATTAACACATTTAACAATATATATATATATATATATATATATATATATATATATATATATATATACCTTGCTGTCACCTTGCATCTGTGTTTCTTGCGATAGTAGGATGAGTTTGAGAATGTTGTATTCTAATCGGCATGAAACGGTTGCATGAATAATGAATGGTCTAGTAGTAGATATACTTAAAAAACCAACAGGGTTTTTATGATCCACGATAAGTTTCTAACGATCTATGTATTTGTATTCAAATTACAGTAAAATAATAAAAAATTAAGTGCAAATATCGTATGCGTGAAAGTAAAAAACAAAATGTATTTCTGATTAGCTAAGTCTCTGCACGCACGACATGCTGTCATGGAGAGAAGGTTATATAAGCAATACAATTTTAATGCCTCTGGCATTTGTCCTCGAGGGGAATATTATTACTTTAATATGGTCTTTAAGATATTCACGACATCTTAATATACTCATTAAACTACCACCTGGGTGCATATAACTCCTGTTACATATAGTTAACTCATATAAATTTAAACGCTAGTTTTTCAGATATATTTCTATGGGACTATTCATTCGATGCAGTGGGCTGGAAATGACCCAAAAATGGGACCGTTCCAACCCGTTCCCATTTAGATTCAAGCTTTTATCACTATAGTTTCTGGTTAAGCATATAGTTTCCACAGAAATCATATTGAAGAATCATTTGAAATCACTGTAAAGTCTTTTAGTTTCTTATAATCAATTGAATGTGATTCTAACACTATCTACTTCTGATAACGTTTCTTTATGATAATTGTAGTATTTATTATTGATTTTTATTATATTGGCATGGACTAAAAATATTGTAGTAAATGTAAATGATAGTTGGTTAAGCGTAAAGAATGGTTATAGGAAATTATAAGAGCGTAGATCACAATTTCACAAAGCAATTAAAAAGACTTGTTTTCGGTGGTACAAGATTCCTGTAAAACAACAAAAGGTGTTCGTCTTCAAAATCAAACTGTATTTTTTAATTTAATAAAAATTAGAATATAGCGGTACGTGAAGAAACGGCCAGCATTCGCCATCGATGTTAGGTACCCACTGATCTTAGGAAGTGATTGCCCGCCTCTCGTCGAGCTAATCAGGTTCAGCCAGCTGACCTGGTCGTTCCTTGTAGATCAGCAGAATTTTGAAGATGCAGTAATTACTATAAGAAATTCTCTACCATTTACTAGTTGCCAGACCTTATGTCGATTAATGTAAATAATAATATGAATGCAATGACTGGTTAATTTAATGCAAATAATACACGACTTAAACCATTGAAGAACTTTTGTAAGTAACATAAATTCCTTTATATATGACTATAATTATTCTACGCCATCGATAGTAGCTCAAGGTTCGAATCTTGGGCTTTTGTTACTCACGTTCATGGTTAAGTATTTTGATAGTACCGCAAAGTCTGCTCGACATTCATTACTGGCTGAATCTATTTTCTGTTATCAGAGGCATAGAAGACTGCATAGGGCTACAAAATAACATTGAAACCATTGTGTAATAGAATATGACAAGCACGTTATAACCTAAAATAAATAGGTTTTTCAGTTGCGCACACGTTCCTATCAAATTTCAATATATATTATGTGACAAGCCTCTGTATTGACTTTGTGAAGTCATTGATTTAGATGTCAAATTTGATTTGCGGCAATTTTTTTATGAGTAAATAGAAGATATTTTAAAATAAATACAAAAAAAATAAATTAGGAAACGTCTATCGGGCGTATTTAGGATTCCCAATGCATGTCGTAAATTCGTTTACTGAACAGTTCATCATTACGAGGCAGATTAGATTAATCTCAATAAGTTTGATTAGCATGCCCAATATAAATATGTTTTAGTACGTCTATATACGAATACTGTGTTGTGGAATACTTATACTATATCATCATTTACATACTCCTTTAAAAAAGGGACAAAAATAGGCAAGGTGATCAACAATCATCTAGAAGTAGTATAAATTTTTTGCTTACTAAATAAAATCACACATTTGCTTAAATTAATTTATTTTCATAAAGTATTTTTCTAAAAAAAATCAATCAAAACATTTAAAAAATATAAAATATTTAGACCGAGAAAAAGAAGAACGCATTGGTTCTTATAATTTACCCTGAATAAAGAATATTTTCCTTAGATTAACCGCAAAATTGTAGTTTAACCTCAAAATTACTACTGATATAACTTTTATAGTTAATTCATTGAGCAGGTATAACCGTCAGCCCACTGCCCAACACTGGACAATATTAAAAAGGATATTGAAATATTTAAAAGCTACATCAAAATTCAAGCCAGCTTTGAAACGCAATGAGCAAAATATTGTTGGATATTATGATGCCAATTGGGTTAGTCAATCTGAGGACCTGTACAGGATATATCAGATATATATACAACCAAAGATCCTGTACAGGATATATATTTCTCTTTCAATGTGCCGCCATAAATTGGCTACGGAGGCCGAATATATGTCTTAGATACATCCGCACAGGAAGGACTATGGTTAAAACAATTAGAGGAAGACTTTTGGTCTAAACTTACAGGACCCCCTCTTATTATATATATCGATAATCAAAGTGATATCAGTCTTTCAGATACCGAGAGTTATCATGCGAGAAGTAAGCACATTGACGTCCGGTACCACTTCGTAAGGGAGAAGATTTTATCCAAACAAACCTCAGTAAAGTTCAAGAATACTCAAGAAATGGTGGCTGATATATTAACCAAGGTACTGCCCCGTCCGAAAAACAAGTTTTTCATTACTGCAACGGGTTTGTATTCAGAAGGGAATAATAGAAAATAAATAGAACACAAACAAGCACCTAATAAAACATACTAGCAATATGTCATTTCTCTATATCGTAGGTTTTTGTTTTTATTGGCTATGCTCTGCTCTCTGCTACACAAGTCACCGTGCTGACATTGTTGTTGTTAAGGTATTTAATTTAATTATTAAAGGAATACAATTCATTGCCAAAGTGTTTCTTTTCATCATATACGTTTCTGAATCCGAATACTTCTTTGGTGGGAGATTATATCATGGTACAGGCCGATATAGAAAAATATGCTAATAAAGTAAATACTAACTTATACTTTTATTAAAAAAAAAATAAATCTGTAATCGTGATATAGGTGATTATAGGCATTGATTGAGTTAAAAGATGTAATTACATTATTTATTTGAATAGTTATTTTCAAGTACATGTGTAACCGCAAACATAACGACATAATAATGTTTTACGTTTTCTTTAAATGAAATCTTTCGTAGCATATTTTATACAATGAATAACTAATAAATGAAAATGTATTGCAATGAAGATATAAAGGTTATACGTGAAAGATAATCATATTTTAATTCTCGATAAAAATAATTTTAATTCTAAGTAAAAAAAATTTTAATTCTCAATAGCACAGTTTTAATGCAATTTTTTCTAACTCTCTAATTAATTTCTTAATTATAGCAATTAGGCTAATACCTATATGTACTTAGCTTACAGAGTAAAATTTGGTATAAAAATTCAGGTGCAATGGTTTCTTTAGGGTCGGTGAAAAATTTAATCCATATTTATTCAGAAACTGTCAATATTGTTGGTTTAATATTATTGCCCATAAAAACAAAACTAAGAAATGTGTGTTTTTTAGAGATGACATATTTATGGGATTATTATTTCTAACATGTAATATGAATTTAAAAGGACGCACCCCAAAACAGTTTTAAAAGATGAAAAGTTCTCTATTGTCAGATATATTTACATAAAAATATTTGTCAGGACATATACCTCTCATCTTTTATAAATGAACAATTAGAAAATTATATTCTTAATACATTTCATTAAAATTTACAGAATTAGTGAATTAATACATAACTGACTCTAATAACGAAATCGGCTTTGACCTTAGTCGATTAAATGTTGTAGATTTGGTTTTAAACACACTTATAGGATAGAAGAGGGTCAGACAAAGCATTAATTGGATAATCAAGTTTGATTGAAATTTTTTACTAACTTTTTGTGATTAAAAGCATGTCAAAATTCTCTCTCGTTAATAATAATAGATCAGTCAGAGACCACGTTAAATCATGTTCATGTAACCTCCGTCGTTACGTTGCTAGCCGACTTTCTAACGAGGCTATGAATAGTATGTATTACCGATGATAAATTACACAAGCCTGGTTTGATAATCTCCAAGTCCCTAAGGTATTATATTAGGACCTTAAGCGCTTTGCTTACTAATAATCTATTATTTTGTGAAATTTCAGTGTGTAATTGCTATTCATTTTAAAATCTATGTACCAAAAAGATTAGAACGTTTATTTCTTTCAAAAGTTGAGATAATATAGGACTTACAATTTCATATTTTTTCAGCACTACTTTTGGAACTAAACTGCGGGACGTTTTTGTGTCAGAAATTTGCTAGCACCATTCGTGAGTTAATAAAGAAATGGAAAATATTTTGTTGTGTTATATTCGACTTATTTCACCACATTTAAGTGCGTCCTTAGTTATCTTAAGAATATTTAATTTAATAATAAAACTAAATTTGAATAAAACTTAAACAAAAATTACTTACGAAAGTGATTAGATATACTTTGACTATAATCCTAATGTGGTGATTCCGCCCTGGTGTGATAATTACGATGCTGTTTTCCGTCACGGAGAGCACCGAATGATATAGTACGACGGGAGATGTACAGTCACGTAAATGTGTTGTAGCGATTTTGATGCTGTTAGTCATGGTCATGACGTTTGTAAAGGCCAATTTAGCATTTTGGGGCAATAAGAATAAGCTTAGCTTTGCCCCCCAAAAGTCCGAGGCTATCCTCTTCAAGGGCAGGCTAGCGAGAGAACCCTCTATGGTGATGTTCTTTGTATGCCCTCTATTGTGGGCTAAAGAGCTCGACTCTCAAGCTGGTGTATACAGCAATATACCTTGGTATATTGAACTGCGCGCCGTCGAAGTGGGCTTCGTGATACGTTGGGGTTAAACAAGTTGTACGGGTGGTACTTAGGTGGCAGTACGCACCGCTCTTAGTTTTGACCAAAGCTCATAGAACCTCTTCGATGGATTCTTTATCGGTTTTGGCGGGTCTCCCGCTTGCTGACCTTGCGATCGTAAAACGGGCGGGCAATTTTACATCAGCTCGAGTTTGCAGTTTTTCTGCGGGTCCGTTGAGCTTTGAATTTATTACTGGCTCAATTGCGACTATTATACTTCACAATTTTTGACGGGACTTTGCGCCTTTCTTGCGAGTTTATACCGCTTTGCACTAAGAGATAACTAGCGTGTTCCTGTGATTTCGATACGCAAAATGCAAATCACGTATTATTTGATTGTAGTGAGCATGATGATGCGTGTAGAATTTGATAGAGAGCATAGGTCTAAAGAGTAATTATGTAGAATCAAGCAAATCATTTGACATTTAGTCACAGAGACTTTTTTGAGTTGGAACCGGTCTTTGAGGCATTTAGAGCGTTTGTCAAAAACTTTCTAGAAAGAATGGAGTTACTAAGTGGCTTATTGAGTAGGCACGTTGCTTGACCCTGTTGGGTGGAAACATTTAATACGGCACACTATTAGGGGGCCGTCGATGACCCCCTTTTTTGTATGAGGGGGATGTTACGGATCCCACGTGGAGCCCTGAGGCAACCCGGGTGGAATAGGCGGGAATAGTCAGCTTAGCCATGTTTGTTGTCTTTCACATGTAGTTAAGCTGCTGTTGTCCATGTGCTAAGATAAACTTTTCTCGAAAACGAAATAGTTTAATAACCTGATTTCAATGGAAATTTATATCATTTTGCTATTTACTTCATACAACATTTCAAGATGCGAGGGAAAATTAGAATATCATGCAAATATTCAGCGATCGATCGTTGAAATTATAATTCAGAGTCGTTTAAGGAAATCTTTCGATTGTCCATTTGATGTTTAAAGACGTATTATAGATTTTTATAAATATTTTTGAACGTCATTTATGCTTTACATTTTTTTTATAAATTTTAGGGTAGCATGTTGACTATCGAATTATATCAATATTTTACTTTTACAAGGTACAGAATAAACAATGGCTAGGTTCTATTTTAATACAGAGAGTAGTTGTAGTGCTAGCATTTATTATTTTAAATTAGTTTTTATTCCTTTATACGAGAATTTCGCAACACAAAAAACAATTTTTTCAAGAATAACAATTGGAACTTTGTAATTATATTCTTGCGCACATTATATAAAGTGGTGAAAAATCGATTTAATTTAGTTAAACCTGGCTAAAATATTGAAATAAAAATTGTTAATTCGATATCCGAGCTGCAGAAAAAGCTACAAAAAATTAAAATTATGTAAATATAGCATAAAGTGGCTGTGTTTTGTCGTGTTGGCGAATTATCGTACTTATCTGGAAATAATTTTTTATATTTTCCTAATATTCAATTTTATCCATGTATTAATATCAAAAAAATCCAGTAATACTTATATGAAAATTACTAAGCTATTTAAATAAAAAAATCCACCAATTATGCGCCAGAGAACATATAAAGAAGGATCGTGTTGTTGTTTATATCATTCGAAAATATTGAGGCAAGTGAAACAAAATAGTTTTAATTTAAAATTCTAATGAAATGCTAGTTAGTAGTTTTTTCAATTATTTTTAAATTTATCCTTTTAAACCTAATTAGAGATGGACATGGGGAATGTCACACGTCACCGTGAAGCTTCCTATTTTTTAATCATAATTACACATACATAGATCTTAAAAAGAATAAAAGCGCGAAAAATATTTTTCTCAGTCGCTTTTTATATATGGGAAAACACATTCAGAACGTTTATTTAAATAATTTAAATGTTTATTAGTTACCTGTTAAAATATATGCTTACCAGGTAGAAAACAATGAAAAGTGTGACGGATGGACGGATGGATTCGTCAAAATTGAAAAACTTCCTTTTTCACAACAGCGCCCTAAAAAGCTAGTTTATATAAATTACCATGGAAATATATTAATAACCTCTGTCTATTTAGAAATAGATATATATGAAATTGATTATTTTAATTTGATTGCTATGATGTAAGCAAAAAAAACATTTTTCCTTTCTACTAGTAAAGAAACGAAAATTCTAGGTATTCTCTCCTATTATAAAAATGTTTCATTTTTTCGTGTAAATAGTCCTTTAAGTTGTTCTTATTTTGTAAACTTTTTTGGTTTTCTAGTTACTCAGTTCATACAACGTGGCGAGAGGGTTAAAATTTAATTTTATATCCGCTATCAAAGTTTCGACCTTTGATTTTAGTTCTATTAAGTGTGTGCTCAATGTATGGTTTATTATACGTTCTCATTCTTTAGGTATATGTTTTTAAAAAGTTAGAGGAGAAGTGAGGGAAGGAGTGTTATACTGAAGAATGTTGGAGATTGATACATCACAAAGTCTTTATTAAAAACGTTTGATTACCTTTTTTAAAAACCTCTTAAACTTTTAAATATTTCTATTGTCTTTATTTCATTTAAAATTTCGTAAGTTTGACAAAAAAATATTTTAAATTTTTTACGAAAAAATCTATTGTTCCTTTCATTGCTCCCAAAGCAATGATTTGATAGAGGTACGTACGCATATAAGTTAAAATAACAAGAGTAAATTAAAATATTAAGTGAATAAACGGATCCTTTTACCAACGTAGAACGTATTTTTTAGAACGTTGCCGTGGTGTGTTGGGTTGACCACAAGGCATACGGCCTTTGACGATGCGGCACACCGTGGCGGCCCGGCTTCTATTCCCGGCCGTTCGTCGAACGGGGTTGGACTGGTGTTGTGGTTGGCTGTAAGAGATTGCTCTCATAGCAATAAGTCCCCCATATGTATCAATTAGATACATTAAAATAGGTAAATAAATATTTTTACCTGATTAGTCGTACGTTCTTGGATAAAAAACATCTATTTTTAATTCATTATCTAGCTTATTAGTTCAAGTAACATAATTGTTGAGTAAGAAGGAGCATGTTTTAATTCTACTCTGACTATAAGGATATTTCTACGTATTATACAGTTATTAACTAACTTTCATCAAAAGATCCAAGACCAAGTCTGTCATTTGTGAGACAAATAAAAATCTTCTCCCTCTTTGACTATTGTGAACCAATATTCCAATTATTTAACTGATTGCCATTGTTTGTCCAAAACACAAAAGTTCACAAATAATACGGAACTTGCAACACAATTACAAAAGAAAAATATAGAGAAAGTTTTTATATGAAGAGTCTCCATAACATTTCATATTGTAGAAGTGCTAACGGAAATTTTATATTCAAATGGGAAATAGTTACATGTATATTGTTTTATATATTCTGATTTTTAACACTTTTTTCACCTAGTTTTAATTATTTGCTTTATCATTTTGGTGACGCTGTCACTGGCAGAAACTGATTTATTCAGTCATGAGAAATATTTCCGCATAAAATAAAAAAATTATTCATCGTTCAATTAGCATAATTTTACTATTCCTTTTACAGAATTTAAAACAATATCGCGTCATATCTTATAATATAAAAGAGTTTCATCTAAATGAGGGTAGTATGATAAATGGAGTTAATTAATCTGTACCTCTCTACCTCATTCCTGCGATTTAAATTTTAGAACAATGGGTAGCATTTTGAATAAAGTGTAGATAATATACCCTCTTAAACTGAATGGCTTTAGCCCGGCCACGGGGTTCATCCACGTGTCAGCAATTTACGCCAGGCGCAATAATTACAGAGCAGCAAATAAATGAAACATTTTATTTCAAGAAATTGATGTGTGTTCTAATGCTACATGTGGAATTTATGTGTTGCGAGCGGACGATTGAAAAATAGCTACTTCAAGCCATCTAACAAGTTATTTGTTCATAATAAGCCTATGTATGACGCTTTATAGTGTTATAAAGTTTTCCAATTGCATTTAAAAAATTATGCATGTTTTGGGACTTAAATTGTATATGTAAACAATAGTTCTTAATAAAGACATTTATTAAAAATGTTTATTAGTAACCAAATGATGTCAGCATAGGAGTGTAAACAGACGTTTGAATTTTGTTTGACGCCCTTCCATTTCAATGACAATTTTTATGACATGTTTTTTTTTGTAATTGCCTAATTTCAGTAAAAAGTATAAAATCTATTCTGGACTTGACAAAAATTCCCATTCACTTCCACTCAGAATTGGTGTACCACAGCGAGTGTATTAGTTTTTTATTAAAGTACATTACACATAGCTACCGTTTGTAATTACAGTTGAATTGCTTTTCACCGACATCCAGCACCTAATGTTTGAGCCAGTTTAGTTTAACTTGACAATACAAAAACATATCACTCCTTAATATATTTTTGCATCGGAATATTTATTAGCACTGTTTGAGGATGGGGTCATAGCAATGCGCGAAGAAATTAAAATGTCTAAATAATTTAAATTGATAACTACAAATGAATTTATATTTACATATAATTAACGCAATATTTAGAAATAAATTTATATCAAATACGAAGTATAACACCAAACTTTAGTCATAATAATATTAATAAGCGGCAGAAAGAATATTGTTCAAGTAAAGATTCTACTATACTCAAGTAAAAATTCTATACGCATGTATTCATTGATTTCGAAGAATAGCGACAATAAGTGTATTCTATGGGCACGAAACATACTTGTCCTATAATCAATCATTTAATTAATAGATATATTTTAGTAATAAGTTCAATCAATACTTCATTGGTAGTTTAGTTTTTTTTTTAAATATCCTTCGAGATTTATTTGATAATTTTTATATTTCCTTATATTTTCATGCACATTAACATTTTTCCAACATGCCAAATATACATATTTTTGAAGGTATTTTTTGCTGGAGCAGGAACTAAGACGCAAATATTCTTGTATATTTATGTAGTTTTTTTCATTGTTATAAAACATGCACTAAAAAAACTAGCTTATTCAAAAAGTTACAAAGCTAGATATATGAAGATGAAATTTTTCTTAACAGAATGTTAGAGTAAACCATAGAGTACTAAAACAAGATACACTAAGTCAAATTAAGATTGCGGATGTCGCGATCATACGAAAACTACAGAACCGAATTCTGCACTTAATCGTCTTTGATATTGTGCCATCATTGTAGCACACTTAATAGGTCTGTGAAATATGAATTCGAAAACAAGGTAACGGACCTTCCATAAATATTAAATACATACGGAACAAAAAATGTACTAGTAAAGGGAAAATTCATGAATTTTTCTAGCACCGTCCATTGCTTGTCCGTAATTTAAAATTAACCCATTCGTGCTACAAACTCGTGTGAAATATGGTACCAATATGTCTATGTTCAAACTACGGCAATAAAGTGCTGGCAATTAACATATATAACGTTTATTATCCTTTGTTCGTCCATTTGATATACTCAAACTATGTATCATCTTCTCATTGCCATTTGAAAACTTTTTCTCGCGACGGTAGGAACCTCCGTATGATCCTTTATTTAGGCAGAACGAAAGCGTTAATATTTTATACATCTATTAAAGTCGTAGTGCTATACGTACAGTCATAAAGCTATCGCATAAGTTTGTTTTTGTAATCGTTATGATGTCTGATTAGACATCGATTGCATTATTTTGTAGATAAGGCACGAAAACAAAAAATGTAGTAAAAATAATAATTTTATTTATTTCTAAGTCATGTAAGTTCAATTTTTTCGTATATTCAAATTGTCATTTTAAAACTTAAGAGCAATGTGGTGTATTCGTGCATTTCATCTCATTTTTTTCTTTCATAATTTATTCTTTTCTTTGTGTTACGGCTTAAATGAATGTTAGAAAATATTACTAATTTAACCGATAATCAAAAACATCATCGTTTTTTATTGTATGAAATTGATGTTAATTTTGTTTGTTAATTGCTATATTTTAACATTGTTATTTTGTGATTTACGTATAGTTTTCAAGTATACGCTTACGATTTTAGAATTCTTAATATCTTGTTACATTTAAGTTTTATTCACTATTCCAAAAAAATATCAAGAAAAAAAATGTTTGCTGCACTTTATTTCATATATCTATTAGGAACGTGTTCTATGTACTAGCAGATATCCATATTGTAATTAGAGTCTAATAAGACAGCGTGGTTGGGGTGGAGACCTGTGTAAAACCTGTAGTTCTAAGGTAAGATTTTCACGTGTTGTTGTTTTGATGACCCTTACCGAATTGCGGCAAAGGGTAATTAAATCATTATGGTGCACATAAGTTAAGTAGTTTTTGAATCAAATTCTCAGTCTAGAATTTGATACAAAAAAAAGTTTCTTTGAATATGCATTATATTGCAAAAGCCAAAGATTTTATACTGCCAAGTTGCAAAATATTCATACTTCTGCAAATTTGTTTCATCGACCAGAACATAATAGCTACACGTAAGGCGACTTTAGCTACACTTTTTGCTACAAGTATGATTACGTGGAGACACAGGCTGCTGCAGATGTCCAGTAGCTCCCGAGCTTCCACTTTTGTCAACAATAGCGAAGCATATAATCTCATATGTGTAGGTACAATTGAAAAAAGTAACGACAAACGAAATAAAGGGGCCTTCAAGAAGTTATTTAAGTTTTATATAGGTTTTATATAAAATTTTATTTTTAATAAAAAATTTTAATAAATTAATATATATTTCTTAGCCACATTATAATAAATTATTGTAATAAATATTATAATTGATCGTTCTAGAAAGTTTTTTAATTTTAAAAAAATTTTAATTTTCTGACACCAATTTTCAATATGAGAATATTTATGTGGAAAAAAACGAGTTAACTGACTTTTTACTTTGTTATCTAAAGAAATGAGATACCAACCTAAAAAGTAAAAGAAGAACTAAAAGGGTTTATTGGTAAAAAGAACATTTCGAACGACCTAAATTGTAAATTCCTTTTCCAATACTATATAAACTTTTTTTATAGCAATGGAAATATAACAAAAAATATTATGACAAAAGAAATAAGACTGAAAAGTTGAAAATGTTTTCTCAAATATATTTCATGAATACTTGATTTTCAGTGAAAACTTTCTTACATGAACAACAGTATTATTTGTTACGCTTAGAAAATACGTCCTGAGATAAAAATTAAGTTTAACATTAACTACGCAGTTCAGAGTTGTCTTGGCAAGCTTCATATTCGAATCGAGGTCGTATTCAAATCACAAATTCAGGCTGTTATTACTTACTCAAGTATAACAGCATAAATACGAGTAAAATACACTGATGACAAACATTATAACCAATATATTCAAAACATGAATTCAGTCAACATTCATTATTTCAGAAAAATCATCGAAGATATGGTGCCTATTTATTTTTAATAAAAAAAATTATTATTAAACTTCTTTAACATGTCCTTATAAGAATTAATATTCTTACAAAAATAATTTTATAAATAGTCAACTAATAATTCTTCACGCAAAAATGTGACCTTGCATTGCCAGAATTAAAAACATTAAGGTCGTCACAACTCCTAGGAATCAACAAAAAAAGGAAAAATCTGATGACGCTTAACGGAAATTAGTAATTATATTATATACTAATCATATACTCATATTGTATTATGTACTCATTATTTATATATTAAACACTCATTATTTATGCAAGAGGGAGTAGATTCGTCAAGTCAGAGGGAGATAGACAAGAATATTTTGTATGTAATATAATTAGTCATTTCCGTTTAGGCGTTGTCAGATATTTCATTTCCTGTTAATTATATGGACAGGCTTAGGCGACAATTAAAAACCAAGGCCCATTTGCCTGATTTTTTTACTGTCATCATCAACTGAAATCAGTTGTAGGAAATGTTAGAATCTGATTATAAAATTTTACAAATCGAACGGTATGTCCAATTCAACTACAAAAGAAAGTATATACAATGAAAAATAATTGTTTGAATAATCACAACATTACACGTTGCCTAAGTGTACATGATGATAACATGCTTAAAGTAGATACGCGTTTACATTTACTGAGATACTTTGGTATTCAACACTTTACAGAGTGACGTTTTTTATCTTTTGCCAATAATGACTTATAATTTTGCCCACGTTGCTGTCAGTAACTGATTTATTTAGTCACAAAAAGTAATTCCATATTTGAAACGTAACAGCGAAGATTTTACAGCATTTATAATTTCAAACTTTCTTACAACATTTAAAGTATTAGCGTATTATATTTTAAAACATGAAAAATATTTAGTTATATGCGAAAAGAATGACGAAAGGAATTAACCTCTGAAGTCATAAGCTTATCTTTTGACCTTTTGCCTCCTATTTAAATATTAAAACAATGAGCTGTGTTTTGAATAATCTTTATCCATGTATTTACTCAAAATGAAAATATATAGCTCGGTTAAAGAGCTTATTCATGTGCCAGCAGTTTACGTTGGGACAATAATCATGGAGTGTCAAATAAATGAACTACTTCAGTTCTACCAATTCATGTACCCTTTGAAACACTAAAACAGAATATAATGAGACATAGGTACCAAATAACGACATATATATTCAGATACTATATAGTCTAAAAATTATTCGAAACTGTAGCAAAACACATTTGTAACATGGATGTTTATTTTTTTTTTAATGTTTGTTGTAGAATTCTTGTGCTGCAAGTGAGCTACTGAAAAACAGCTGCTTTAAACTATCTGACAGGTCATTCGTTTACAACGACCTTTAACATACCCCTGCATATAATATTCTCTACTTGGCATCGACTTGATATCTGGTACTCGGATTGTTGTAAAGCTTTCTGTTTTTTAAGTTACTTGTAAAATATTACCATTCAATTTGTAGTAAATAAGTGGTGTAGAATCGAATAGCATTTAATAGATGTATAAGATGGACGCTACAATAAAAAACATTTAAATTTTTAATGGACCTAAAGAAATTTAATAATTTTTTTGGAGGGGAAGTTTAAAAAAAAATTTATGTTAATAAATTTTATGTTTCAATGTGGCAAGTTTTTTGTTCTTGGAACATGTTTTATTTGATTTTAATGCGTTGGCACTTTATTTTGTTCTTAATATTCGGTTATATATTAATTGAGATCTCAGTACGAAGCATCTATTTGCGGTTTACAAGTTCATAGCCTTAAAACTGTAGAAACTACAGGTGTAACAGAGAGAGATTGACACGACGTAACTATAAGGTTCCGTTTGACTACGGAGTCCTAAAAATTAAAAACAAAACTATAACTATATTTAGACACTATACATTTTTAGAAATATAATATCTGTTCATCCATGTTCAATAATTCTTAACGTTTAAAATTCTCTTTGACTATTACTATACTAAACTATAGAACAAAACTATTTATTCAAAGAAATATGGCTATTCCATTGGCTCCTAACTTCGTTATTTAACAAAATAACTAATTAACTTAAAAAATCAAAATAACTAAATAAAAAGAAAGAATACAGGGGGTTTATGTGAAAAACTATTTCTTTCTTATTTATGTAATTAAATTGTTTAAAGAAGTTTATAGCCTTCATGAATTCATTATTGTTTCACTCTTAATTAAAAAATTATAGCAATGATCCTAAATGTCATATTTTTTTAAATATTCCCCATATTCTTAGCCTACGAAAGATAAAGTAGACGAAATATATTTACATTTTTCTACTTTTAAACCGATTTTCTCAGAAATTATGCGACGTGGAAACCTTGTTTTTTTAATAAATTTTCTCGATGATTTTCCCAGCCAACCATTTCAATTTTTATAAATTTATTTCATTTTTGTAGTTTCCCATTTTGTGTTATAAATTCATTTGATTTGTTTGTGATTTCGCCTACTTATCGCCACAATCAATTTAATTTCGTTTAGTTTTTACCATGTGACTGGCAAGTAGCAAAAAAAGAATTGCAAATCTAAATTAAAAAAATGTTTTTGAATTTGCCTATTTCAACTATCTCAATTAGGCATATAAGGATTCCGAAAGGATTTCCGAAAACGGATTTTGAGATCATTTATTCATTTATATTTTTGTGTTACAGTTGTCAATATTTTTGGTTATTCAAACTGCAACTTTCATTATGAAGATTTTAGGAGCGCTCGTGTTTTATAAAATAATATTCTAATTTGCCAGGTCACTAATAAAAATGTTGTGTTAGTAGTCTTTTAACCTTTATGGCATTTGAGAGAAGAAAAGTTCATTTCATTTGCAATTGTTTTATATGATACAGCTTTTTAGTACTTTTCGATGTTTATAACCTTAATACTTAGTTTTTCTAAATTTCATATAATGCGTAAATATAGCAATGCTGAAATAAAGGCAAAATTCCTGGTTGCTACCTGTGTACGTTCTCAAACATATAAATAATGAAACTGGCACGCTTCATGAAGTCTGTAATTGCAACGATAGTTTAATTATAATATTTTACACTTTGTTCGTGAATTCGGTGCAGTTTAAATAACATATGAGTATGTAAAAAAGAAAAAGGGGCGAATAGTTTAATATTTGTTGATAAGCCGCACTAGTCTGGTGGATATAAGATAAAGCAAGTACAATGTATTTCCGGTATTTTAATGTTACTTTAATAATTTTATTCTAATATTTTTTTTCAATCTTAATAACTATTCCAATACATAAAGTAATAATTTTGATAAAGTTTATTTTAGATAGTTATATTTAGATAGAAGTTTATTATAGACTTGTTAAAGACTCACTTAGAGTAGTGCTTACCCCCAGTGGTGTATCGTTTGGAACGCTTTTAAATTATTTCAATAATTACAAATGTTTGTGAAAAACATGCTCCGCCGAAATTTATGATTTGGATGTTTAAGGAACCCCATGTGAGAGTCACACGTACAAGTAAGGCTGCATGAAAAGACTTCACTTCGGAGATCAATGCCAAAACTTTCATATCGTGCTCCTACGCGAAACTATAAAACAGTGCGTTTTGTGTAAAACACATTTGTGTAACTTTCGTTTTTCAGTTTTTTGAGACATATAAACTTTATATCATTACTGTGATTAAGGAAACATATTTCTAAAATTGGTCCAGCAGTTTTTAATTTAAATACAATCAAACTCAACGCTCATAAATATTTTATGTGTTATAATTATCCGCTTTATTATTTATGTAGCAACATTTTTTCATACGTGTTGAAGTTCTATTCGAATTTTATATAATGATATAACATCATTTTCCTCCTATCTAGATTTCCGCCATAGACTAATTCATAATAATTGAGATAATTTGATAGGGTAGCTGCGATATTTCGAGACCATAATCTTTTAGCTCACATAGCTGTTGGTAAAAATTAGGATTGATCATATACTCGAAAAAAATTAAGAAAAATTTCGCGATTATTATTAAAATAAATTTATTTAATGTCATATATATATATATATATTGTAATTTGTTTATGAGTTAATTTTGAAAAAATAATATTATTGTAGTAGGTATGACTTCACTAATTAATGATAATACTCAAATAATAGGTTAATTATAAGTATTAAGTATCAAATAACTTTACACGTATCTAGAAAAATATATGAAAGAGTATCTATGAAGACTTTTCCAAACTCCTATTATAAATAAATAAGAGAATATGAGTAATCACTATTACCGATATAAGTCTCGTATCTCAATTTGAACGGGTTTTGATTTTAATTTCTTCAAGAAGATAATCTCATTAAGAATTCAGAACTGAATGTATTACTCGTAACAGAGTTCATCGACTTACAATGCTTTTGAAGTGTAATTTTAATTCTTAACCGAAATATTATGTGACATTGTAATGAATAGGCATTAAAATCGCAACTTACAAAAAGAAATTATATTGTCCGAGATGCTAATTGGAAATAATAAATCCACTTTATAATATTTCAGTGCTTGATTTAGATTGAGTAATAATGTTACTTACAATGTAAAACAAAGTCAGAGGCATGAATTCCCTTAAGCGGCAAAAAAGTTTATTATTATAAAACATTCCCACTATTTTCAGGTTCAACACGCTCTTGGCATGGGACTAAGTCCTCAAAGTGGCGGAAGACACCTCAAGCACGTTATTCTGTTCATTTATAGACCGCAAGTGACGTCAATTATAGTTTGAATGCCAGCATTAACAAGAACAGAATTTCCCTTTTATTCAATATGTGGGTTTGAATATTGCAATTGTCATTTTTTTTACATTGGACGACCAACATAGATTTAGCAAGTGCTGCAACGAAAGACACATAGTTCATTTTGAATATGAAATGTAGATAACTCCTGAATTTTCTGAAAAAAAAAACAATAATTTCTAAACAACTGAATTTCGCGAAGCCAATGTTTTCTTAATATATATACATATATATATATATATATATATATATATATATATATATAAGTTTATATATATTCTATTACATTGCATCAGAGTATTTTCAAATCTGTACATTAGCAAACGTCATAGTTGTTCTAAAGAAGTACTTAGACAATTTATTTAGATGTTGTTTTGGAAGTGAGCTGAAAAATTATATAAAACTTAGTGTTTATGAAAAAATAAACGGAAAATAAAGTCGTCTGAATTTTTAATCTAGAGAAAAGAAATGTTTCATTTAATAACATATAAAATTCGTCATAATCACTATTATCTGCTATTTAATGGGAAGTTAGTATAATTATGAGAAAAACTAAAAAATATTATATAAGATATTCGTTCACTCATTTTTAACCGACTTGAAAAAAGGACAAAAAACTCTATTCATCTTCTTTTTGTGTTCTCATATCTCAGGTATATTTTAATTTCAATATTTCTTCTTTTATTTGGAAAGATATGCTCCTAATAAAGTCCCAGTAATATTTGGCTACAACCTGGTTATAGAAATTTAATATGTACCACAGAATTCCCTAAAATTGAATAGCGCAGTTGTCGTGATCAAGTTTGGATGATATAAGTCTGACCAATTTCTATATTAAAAGATTCTTTATTATTTCGAAGTGTGTACTTCGAGTGCGGTATCATGAAAATGTATATAGAATTTTACCATGAAAATTTTAAATATACCATAGAATTCATTAATATTGAATATCACAGATGTCGTGTTCGATTTTTTAAGATTTAGGTCTGATGATAATCTGAGGACACAATTAAGGGTCACATAAATTTATTCAAGCACTTAGCAAAATTAGGATAAAATGATAAAACCGGAGATTGTGAAAGGAACTCTTCAATGATGAGGAGTAAACTTATAAAGTTTCGACTTGTTCTACTTTTCTTGACGTAGCAAAAAAGTAATGGGATAAATAGCTAGGTATCAAATTGATAATGTGATTTCAATTTTGATCAAAATTTATAATGTGATTTGTGAGATCAAAATTGATAATGTGATTTCAAATTTTGATCTATACATGTGGATGCTGCAGATGCCCGGTCTACCTAAACCGTTTACTAATTCAAATACAGTAACAAAATCAATACTAATTTAAAAACAGTTTTTCAAGTTTCAGACAGAGGTTAGATTATTTAATTCTGAGTTTCAACTTCTCAGACTTGATACTGCAGCAGTACTGCATACGTAAACCGTAAAACTTGAGGATCAATTGTTTTTAAATTAGTATTGTGACTTTCAAACAGAGATTCTGCCACTAAACTTCGGGTTCCAACTTCTCAGTCTTGACTTTGTAGAAGTACTACCCAACTAAACTCTGAGACTTGAGAACCTGCGTTTTTAAGATAGTATTGTAGTTGTATCAATCACTGCCGTATTGTAGATACTACCTACATAAATAGTAAAGCTTAAGGTTCATTTGTTTCTTAGTATTATGGGTCTAAAGCAGAGACTATGTCAATAAATTTCGAGTTTCAATTCCTCAGTTCTTCCTCCTATTGCAGGTGTACTGGCTATCTAAACCGTATGACTTAAGAATCTACTGTTTTTAAATTAGTATTGTGGGTCTTAAGCAACGACCCAGTCATAGAACTCCAGATTCCAACTCCTCAGTCATAATATTACAGAAATATTGCTTACGTAAACAGAGTGAGTTGAGGATTTACTGTTTTAAAATAAGTATTGTGGCTCTCAAGCAGAAACTTTGCTAGGAATCTTCAGGTTCTAATTCCTCGAGCTTAACGCTGAGGGTGTACTGCCCGCTTATATCGTGAGACTTCAGGATCTGTTGTTTTGAAGTTAGGATTGTGAGTCTCAAACAGAGACTCTGTCATTAAACTATGGAATACTAGTCCTCATTCATCATGCTGCAGGGGTACTGTCTACTTAAATCATGAACCTTGAGGACCTACAGTTTCTAAGTTAGCATTGTGGGTCTCAAGCAGAGACTATGTCATTGAACTCTGGATTTCAATTCCTCAGCCTGATGTTACAGTGGTACGAAATATTCTGTGTACGTTAACTCGTATCCCGGTATTAATCAATTAACTCGTGTGATTCTATTTTTATTTGAATGGTACTTCATTGAACACCGGATTTCAACTCTGTAATACTGATGCCGCAGGAGTACTGCCGGCCTAAGCCGGGAAACTTGAGAATCTGCTGTTTTTAAAATAGGATTTTGTATCTTAATAGGCACTCAGCAATCAAACTTTGGATCCCAGCTTGTCATTTCTGACGGTGTGGGGTACTAGTAAAATAATAGTTTTTGTACAGAAGATAATTCTACCACTAAACTCCGGTTCCAACTTCCCAGTCTTGATGCTATGGGGTACTGCCTGCTTAAATCGTAAAACTTGTAGATATATCGTTTTTAAATAAGTATTGTGGGTTTCAAGCAGATATTTATGTCATTAGATATCAGGTTCCAACACCTCAGTTTTATTTCGTCACGAGTACCATCTCCCTTAATCGTGAGATTTTAAAATCTGCTGTTTTTATTGCATTTTGGATCTCAGGCTGAGATCTTGCCACCAAGTTCCGGATTAAAACTTATTACTCTTGACGCTATGGGGGTATTGCCTACAATGATGGGCCGTTAGGTGACGATAGGAACTTTTCACCGTTACGTAGTAAACTCATCGAGCATGAACTCATTTCACTTGTATTGATAACAGTAAGAAAATAACAAAGTAAATAGATGAATAAGTAAATACAGGTATATAAAAGGCAAGAAGCAAATAAGTTATTAATAGTTAGTAGATAGATAAGTAAGTAAATATAGGACACACAATATATTTTGGTTCAATAAATGTTGCACACGTATGTTCCTGTTTTACAAACTAAATGTAGCACTCATCTGTATGTAGGGGAATCAATGTACTCGAAAATTTAAGAGAAAAGAGTAAAGTCGTGAATATGGAAGAGAACGTCAGAAGCAGGTGTGTACAAATTTATTTATGTTTGGAAACGATATTGTACGCAATAGTTCTGGGTATTCGCATTTTCGTTATTTTATACTTTTCAATGTGCTTCTTATTCGGTAGTTGTTCGAAATCGGTTCAATTTTTCTCAAATGATTTTTTTTATATTTTAGATAAATGAAAATCAGTAACATACAAAGTTTGGTTAAAAAGGAAATTATTCTAATACTTTTGTCAGCAACACTAAATAACATTTGTTTTGAAGTACTAGAATTTTATTAGTGGTGCAATTGTTATAACAATCAGAGCAGACTTATCGCTGTCGTTGTATTTGTCGCTCGTTTTAAATATGTATATATACGTATATATATATATATATATATATATATATATATATATATATATATATATATATTGATCATTGATCATGGATAAAGCTAATTTTTTTAGTAAAATCTAATAACAGATTTATATAGACACAACAATTTTCTACAATACGAGAGTTGCAGTGCTCCAGACTTCCATTTTTGACCGACTTAAATGTAATAAAAAAAATTATAAATCCAGGTAGTCATGATAAATAAGCGTACAGTAATTACAAGATTAGCTTTGAAAATATAAATGTTATGTTTTTGCAAACAAGAATCTTTAATTTTTTTTGTTTTTTTTTAATAAATTTAAATACACAAAAAATTTAAAAATCTAAAAGAAGTACGACAGTACTTAATTTCTCTTAAAAGGTGCTACCGCTCTCAGAGTATTCGCAAAGTCGTAATGTTATCCAGTTTTTTTATAATTTTAAATAGCCAGAAATATTAAATAACACATATAACACATCTTTCTTCAGATAATTTTTTAGTTTATATATTTGATTTCAAATGCGCGATATCTCCATAAAAATAAAATGACTTCATAATTTAACTCAAAATAATTTTTAATTTTCGTGATATTTTTGTAATTTTTTCCTAATAGTCCTTGTTATAATTGATTATTTTTTGTATTTAATTGATTATATTTTGTTATTGATATATTAAAATTAAGTAAAAAATTAAAACTTTTACACAAATTTAACACGTAAATGAAAAATTAATTAATAATATTGTCATTGCAATGAGGAAAAACAATTTTCTTTGCAAAATATGTTGTTATTTTCATTAAAAATTCTTTTAAAAATTTATCAAAATGGAAAAAGTTCGAACGAAATATTCTTGCATTCCCTTAAGTATTGAATAATTACTGTAACTAAAAAAATATTAGTGTCATATAATTATATATAAGGTCCATTGAAGTAGTCAAGGTTAATTTAATATTATGAAAAAACCAAATTTTCATTTTTCAAATGTTGAGTAAATATTACCAAACGTTATTAAATTATTGTTTAATATTGCTTTCAATTAGTTTATTGGAAATACCGCTATCTGAAAATCAACAAAAATAAATTATTGAAAAAAAGAAAGGACGGAAATTCTCTAAACCCAGTCGCTCAAAATATAAATCTTCACGTAGATTAATATTGACGCATTAATTTCCAATATATTATATATGTCATAATCCAATTTCAGAAAGTAAAAATAAATTTAGAAAGCTTATACTCATTTCTTTCTTTGCTTCTGATACAAAATGTTAACAAAATATTGCTTGCAGTTTCACTAGCGTGGTTACGGTTTCAAACTTACATGAGGAAATTAAAACATACAGCGCCATCTAGAAAGATTAAGGAATTAAATACTAAGTCTTTATTTTCGGGATTTTGTCAAAGCAATGGAAACAAAACCATTTCCCTCTAAACTAGGGACTGAAAGGGGCGACTCTGTTGCACCTTTATATTGCACACGTGGCATTTCAAAAAATGTTATCTATCCGTTGCTATGTTGTTTAGTTATCTCGTTTGTATGCTTTTCAGTTTCAAATAATACTTTTCCCATATGAGTAGGATTTCGTGAGATAAAAATTAGCTTACGTCTTTCCCAGCCAGCCAAACATGTCTGTGCTAAAAATCACTTCGATCTTTTGCTCCGTTGCGATGTGAAAAGCTTAAAAATAAAGGCACTTTCTTATTTATAAAATTACTTAGAAATTTTTGTGTTTTCAATCTCTAAGCATATGGCTTAGAGATTGAAAACAGAACAAAAAATGTCATTTCACAAGAAAAATTCATATAAAAAAATTCAGATAATTAGTAACCATTTTGCGTAAGTTTGGATTCAATATCAATTCGATAGCTAATAATTTCCTTTATGAGGTCAGCGGACATAACACTAAATAATTCGGGTTTTACTGTTTTATCTGTTGACCTGTATTGACTTTTTTTCCTCTGCTGAGATCAAAAGGTTAGCGCGAAAAATAGAAACTTTTAGGTGTTTATAATCATATTATTACTAACAGTGATATGTATATTTGTAAAAATCTCAATAATGTGTAGCTATTAGTAGACTATATTTCTTTCCTGAAAAAATATTTATATGTTTAAGAAGTTTCGATAAATAAGTTTATTAAATAGTAGTAATTCAATAAATAAGTGTATCAAATAGTATATTATTTTAAAATATACAACTGGAATAATCAATACGATTGTATTGTAAGAAGTGATAAATTCGTTTCATAACTAAAATTACCAACCCCGCTCGGTTTCAAAATAAATAGGCCAAGTTGGCTATTAAGCATTATCTTATCGCCTTTAAAAAAACCTTATTTGGGAGAAAAGTTACCTTTGAAATTCCGTATCACTCGCGGATACGTGTTCATTTTCCTGTGATGAGTCTACCATGAATAAAACAGGCATTTATAAGTGATAACACGTTTGAAAGATGGCCGTGATTCTGAGCACCGAGCCATCAGAGAGGTTACTGATTATTTTGGCATTTCATATGTTTTATAACAAACAGTTTTTTCAGATGTATTTGGTACGAGATATGAGGTAGCAAAATTTCTTCTGAAATTGTTAAATTGTGACAAATAGCATTGCCGAATAAACATTATTCTAAAGTGAACAACGATTCAGAACGGTTCAAACGAGTCATGACTCGTGAAGAAGTACGAGTATTACATAAATGGTGTCGAAACAAAGGTCCAATGGTCTAAATGGTACATTCCCGGAGAGTCAAGGCCAAAAAAAAATCTTTAAGTTCGGTCGGAAGTGATTATTTCTATTTCATCGGTTTTGTGTAGTTAGAATTATTTAAAATTTCTACTTCATTTTCTGAAGTAATCTAAAAAAAAATTTCAGATTTCTGACGTGCATCAATAACTTATGTAAATTACGACTAGACATGGGTAAGTGATAGTATAATATTACAAAGGTCATTCGTAGAAGTGATGCAACATTTCGCATTACGCGAGAGTTCTAACCATCACGCATCACCTATCACTTCGATTCGACAAAGTTCAATCGGTGTCGTTTTTATTCGTTCATATTATAGGTGGATGCGGTGATGCGCGATTCGTGACGTGACGCGATGCAGTAGACCCAATTATCCTCTTGCTCTTTCACATTACGCGAAAGAACAAGAGAACTAAGAATAAGCGAGAGATTCGAACATTTATAATTTGAGCTTGCGGGGTGAAAACATGCCGTTAATTTGTTTTCTACGCCTCTGTTACCGGACAATCTGTCTATTACCGGACAAGGTTAAATACACAAACTATTTAGAAATTATTTTATTCTATTCACATTGAAG
The DNA here is from genome assembly GCA_039881145.1 of Druceiella hillmani. Taxonomy (NCBI): domain Eukaryota; kingdom Metazoa; phylum Arthropoda; class Insecta; order Lepidoptera; family Hepialidae; genus Druceiella; species Druceiella hillmani. The sequence continues at coordinate 6,129,090 of JAYKKI010000002.1, forward strand.
CATCGTGTCTCGACTGTGAATAAATTACAGCGTGTTACCTTTTTTTAATTATGTTACGCTTGAAAATTTAAATGAGTCTTGTGTCAAACAAGCCTTCTAATTGTATTGCAATTTTTTTAAGAGAACAATAAAAACCTGTTTTATATAAAGAATGAAAGTAGAGGGAAATCTACTATTAGAATTCATTACGAGTACTCTTTGTTTTTTTTTTACTTTTCTGTTAAACTTTGAATACAATCTTGTTTCATCCTTTTTAATTTTATTCTTTCATATTATTTTTTCTACGCCATCGATAAGATTAAAACGGCTATTGTGCGAGGCATTGTGATCCTTTGCTATGTCTGTAAGAGGGATTTAATCATATTCGATTCAAAGGAATAAGAAATAAAAATTTAATTTGCGGTCGGCTACTTTTGATACTAAATAATAAAATATGCGATTACTTTACATAAAATATGCGATTTCTTACTACTAAATAATAAAATATGCGATTTCTTTCTACTAAGAACTGAAATATGTACTTTTCATCTGGACCAACTTTACATAAAATTATTTAGTTAACGTCGACAATGTTATTCTCGGGGGCATGATAGTTTCCTAGTTTCTCTTATGTATTCGTAACGTGATATCTTCATTTACTAAAGCTTAATAAAATATACTTCAAGAATCGATTTTAAACACATTTTTTTAATTTTTCATGTCAAGAATATTATTTTTTCCTTACATCTTTATAACAAATATTCGATTTCTTGTTTGTTTTATTCATTTGATATCAATATCAAATATACATAATATATATATATAATTTTTAGAGTTCTGTGGCTTATAACAAACAACAGAATCCTTGCAAGATTACTCGTGGGTCTATTTGCTGTCTGTCACAATTTTTTTTTCAGAAGCCGCGTTGGCATACTTATTAATCATATGAACCAGAACCTATCCCAATAGCTAATGTTTAAACAAAAAAAATTGAGGGCGAAAAATAAATACTCAAAAAAAATTTTAAATCCCATATAAAATTTGGACTATTATTTGTAAGGGTTAGATGTAAGAATCTCTAAATTATTAGAGTAAATATTATGCTCTTTCTTTTAAATATCTATTTAATATAGTTTCATTTAATATGATGTTCTGATATTATCAAATAATAATGAAGTTTATTTGTTTGTGTGGAAGTAAATTCAAACACAATTAAATGCATGATGTATCATTTAAAAAAACTAATTTTATCTTAAAAATACAATACTTCCGTTTGATATTTTATTATTTCGGTGAAGAATAATTATGGCAAAATGCGCAAAGTAATATCTATTTCTATAGTTCGAAGGGATTAACTCCGTTTATTGTTTGTGTATGAGGGGTAATATTCATCTAAACAACTTGAAGTAATATATCTCTTTAAAAACATTTAGCCGAAATCTTGAAAACAGGATATAAAATTATTGAAAATAGGAATATGAATACATTTATTTTTAAAATGTTTAAACGAAAGGTTTCTGAATCGTTAACCTTAGTGAAAGGTAATGCTTAATATTAATAGCCAGTTACATTCAAATAACTGGCTATTAATAAACCTCGATTCACTTAACAAGATGTGAGGAACATCTGTAGATGCAGGAACTTCTTTTATATGTATTTATGGGTGGTACACTTATATATTTTGCTGTAACTTAAATTAATATTAATAGTATTAGTTACTGATTTCTAACAAGTATAATATTAGTACATGAATTTGTTGCAAATCCTCGTTCAATTTTGTGACGCGTGTCATTAATTTTTGTACAATAATTGTTTGGATTTATTAAGAAATGTGCTAAGTGAACTGAGAGTGTATAAAAGCTTATAAGAAAATTAATAAAGCAAGGAATATTAAATACCCTTATCGTTGTTTATTCTTTGTAGTTTATGTACAAGATTGCGTGAAAGTATATTTAATTATAAATAAACTAATATATTAAAATTGAGTAACAGCAAAGTGCTACTTCCGAATTACTAACAGGTTGTAATTTCACGATATTCTTGCGAAATTTATGAAATGAGAACTTACCAGCCAAATTTGACTCATTACTTTGACACGAAACTCTCTGTTTATAATTATAAATGGGTAAAGTTGAGTAAACATACACGCTGCTCAACAACAAGAGCAAGGGCGGCTGAAATTAAGGTCTCACTGGGTAACTAGACGTCTTTTTGTTCGCCCTTCTGTTAATGTTGGTTTTACAAAGCGGCGCGATTGTATCCGGTCGATAGTTTGTTATCGGCAGTAGATGTGGGAGTGACAGACGTGGCCGGTAATTGGACCGTATCTATTTCTGGGGACGAATTAGATAAGCGATTAGTTATATTAGTTACGTATGAATTTTGGGCAGAAAGTTTACTTTTCATATCGGGTTAAAAATATTTAAGTGCTTAGTTGCTATAAAATATTTTTTTAAAAAATCGGCTTCAAAAAAGAAATTTCAAAAAAGTTAACTCAAAATAGGTACCTACTTATTCGCAATAAATAACTTAGTTACTTATTTGGGAAGTTGGTTGGAACCTACATTTTTAAAGTCGATTTTTTTTTAAATATTTTATTTGACAATTTTTAGTGATTAATAGTATTAATCATCACACTGTACCAAACATTTCATTATTTTCTGTCTTATAAATATTGTATAATTATAAAAATCACGGGAAAAAGCCCGATATTTATATCGATAATTTTCTCTTTGTCTAAAGTCGGTTATCAACAACACAGAAGCGAAGCGATAGTGGTAGCCGCCAGCGGTTAGCTGCTAACCGATGAGTAACTCCGTTCTCCGTATCGGAAGTCCAACATCAGATTACGCGAAGAGACAACTACCGGTAGCAAATATCTTAGACTACGGTTGATTTACTACCATCCGATAAGAAGTTGCATTGTTCATCTTAAAAACTCATCATGAGACCCTGACCTGGTCAATAGTGTAGTTATTTTCCAAAGTAAGAATTACCAGTAGCAAATATGATTTACATTTGATTTACTACCATCCGAAAAGGCATTCCATTGTTTATCTCCAGAGCGCGTCATCAGACTCTGACCTGGTCGATGATGTAGTTATTTTGCAAAGTAACAATTAGCAGTAGGAACTATATTAACTCACGTTTAATTTACCACCATCTGTCAAGAAGTTCCATTTATTTTCTCCAGATCTCGCCATCAGACCCTGACCTGATCGATGGTATAGTTATTTTGCAAAGTAACAACTACTAAAATCAAATATCTTTTCGTTTCCGGACTTCCACCAGGACTACCATATTGATATGGGTCCACTCCTAAAGTACCCTTTCCAATAAAAAAGAGTCATCGAAATCGGTCTACTTGGTAAAGAATTATCACTGAACTTACAAAAAAAAAGAGTTCGACGAATTGAGGAGGCTCCTTTTTTGAAGTAGGTTGTAAATACCAAAAGTGTGAATTATATATATTTCATCTCCCTGGTATGTTTCTATACTAGGTAGTCATATTTTTTGGGCATTTGAATACCGAAGCTTTCGTTTCTTCAATTTACTAATTTTATTCGTTTAACAGAGATTTTTGTTACGATTCATGTTTAAGAAAAGTTAGTATTTGAGATGTAATAAATAGTTGAATTTTTTTTTAAATTTAGGATAAACAGATAAGAGTTGAATATGATGTCTGATTTACTCACGAAAATAAATGTATATGTATGCTACATGTCATTTAAAAGTGATATTTTTCCATTACTAGCTAATTTACTCAAAACGCTCTTTGATGGTTTACAGGAACGCAGTTTGATAACAAATTTTTGTATTTCAAAAATTTTGTATGTAAATACATTACATTTTTTATTTATAATTATAATTAAAATTAATTTTTGAATGATAATTAAAAACTGGGTCTAGTGTGTAATAAAACATGGTCACTAATTATTGCGCATTAATGATTAAAACTTCATTTCGAATATTATAATTTGGTAATTAGTGCTTAAGAATAAGTTTTGGCGTGTGACACATTCATTAATTTTGAAAGATCTATATAATAGAGTGTTTGGAGCATAAAAAAATTCACTTAAAATTTACATACAATGAGATTAAAGTATCATTATTTTTTTATATATTTTAATTGGGATCTAAAACTGTGGAATATGTAGACGGAACGATTAAATTACGAACGGATATGACAATATTATAAGGTTTAAACACTTCATTGCGGAACTCTAAAAATGGGTCCTAGTAGATATGAAATCAAAAGTTGGATAATCGATTTGCAGATGTTAAACAAGAAAAGGAATTTCGTACATACACTTCCGATTACGTATTTGAGTAAAAATACCGAAATATCTAGAAAAATTGGAGATTGAAAATAATAACCATAGATTTTAGGTAAATTTCTGACAATATTATTATTTTTAATGTTGACTGTAGACGTTTCTTAGAATGTGAAATTTGTGAATAATAGGAATTTCTAGAAGGATTAAATCATATTTCGTGAAATGTGATATACTTCCAGTCAAACTAAAATTAATGACGCATTATATTATCATATTACTTTTAATAATAAAGAATTAAAAGGTATGTGATAAAGAGAAGATGTTTAATTCATAATTAGTTTTAAGGTAAAAGCTAATAAATGTTGGCAGTGCATTATAGGTATGTCCGAAAACCATTTAATATTTATCTGGCGATGTGAAAAATGTTTTAATGAATTGTGGTCTAAGTTTTCATTTTACTGAGATATAAACCCAAAAACAAAATCAAATTAATTGAAGGAACGGTTTTTGAAATGTGACACGTCAAAATGTCGAGAGTAATGTATACATCATACAAATTCTTTACATACAAAATATCTGTACAGTCTAGACGAATGTTTTGCTTTTACTTGAAGTTAATAAATTCTAATTAGATTTAAATGCTATTAAAAATAAACTATAGATTCCATTTAAAGAACAATTCTTAAACGAAGAAATATTTCACATGTTTCTATTTTTATGCAAGAAAAAAACTGATGTTCAATTTCATATCATTTCGGATGGCATATTTATGTAGTTTTGAAATCAGTAAACAAATTTAAAACCTGAAATACCAGAAATAATTTCAAAACAAGATGTACTAAGGCAATGACACTTGTATATAAAGCTTTACTCGTCAGCGGAGCATTCATATCCTTTAAATATAATCTGGGCTACGTTTACTGTGTGTGTGTATATACACACACACAGTAAACGTAAATATATATATACAGGTGTCAGATATGCAGTGGCAGATATCAATGTTTGAAAAATTTTAAAAAAAACTACACCTCTAATACAAAGTAGGTTTATTTTAACTTTATAACAACAAATGCGGATTTCATTTTCTAAAAACCACGTTTTCCAAATGGCGGCCATCGAGTCTGACACACTCTTCGAGTCTAGCACGTATGTTTTCAAAAACGCGTTTGCAGAGCGACTGGGGTATCCTACTGACTTCGGCTCGAATATTTTCTTTAAGACACAACTTAATTAACATTGCTCGGATTTGTTTTGTAAACAACGGATTTTAAGTATCCCCATAAGAAAAAGTCACATGGGCTTAAATCGGGTGACCTAGGTGGCCACGGTACGGTACCGTTTCGGGATATGTTTTTTTCTGGAAATAACTGCCGCACTGCATTCATGGACACATTAGCAGTGTGAGCTGTGGCCCCGTCCTGCTGGAACTATGTGTTTTGGTTGAAGGATGGACTATTCTGTAGTTCTACTCTGAAAGAGTAACTTAACATCTGGGGATATCTCTCCGAATTCACAGTTACAGTTTGGCCACGTTGATTTTCAAAGAAATAAGGCCCTATGATTGCAGATGCAGACTTGGCACTCCAGACTGATACTTTAGGCTTATGTAAAGGCTCTGGATGCATTTGTCTCGGGTTGTGGACGTCCCAGTAACGAAAGTTCTGCTTATTCACATATCCTCCAATGTGAAAGTGAGCTTCGTCACTAAAGAATATGTTGCCCATCCGGGTAGCAGTACGAAATCTCAACAACATCACCTCCGCGTAAGTTTTTCTTAATTGAAAGTCAGAATCGTGTAAATCTTGAACAATTTGAATTTTAAATGGATGGAACTTAAACTTTTTTCGCATTATTACCTGTAAAGTTGATTTCGGAATTCCCAATATCGATGAACATGTACGCAGTGATAAACGGGGATTTTCAACGACAGAAACCATAACACGCTCGACATTTTCATCCGTGGCTACCAATGGTGTAGGTCCTGGCCTGGGCCTATTTAATGTTGATCTTGTAGCTCTAAACCTTGCTACCCATGACTGAATGAGGTTGATCGATGGTCCATCACGTAATCGACGAATACTGTAACGATTATTAAATCTACGGGGTGCTACAGACAGCGAAAATCCACTCGAAATGTACGCCTCGACGGCAAAAGCGCAGTGCTCTCCACTCCACTGTTCCATGGCTACTAACACATCCGCACCGCTTGCGCTTCTAACGACGCCCCCCGCGCCCCTCTTATGTGTTGCGTTCAGAAACTATGTTTGTTCAAACTTTGAAATCTGCCACTGGACAACCTGTATTTACATATATATATATATATATATATATATATATATATATATATATATATATATATGTATACGTATATATATATATATATATATATATATATGTATATGTATATGTGTATATATATATATATATATATATATATAAACATTTCTCTGATCAATTTACGTTTTTTTGTAAATTTATGCAGTTCTATCAACTCACCAAAAAATAGCATTTGCATCACAATTTAATACCAAATTCTTCGTCTCCCAAGGAAGTATTTTTTTGGAATTATCCATTCCAATAGCGTTTAATCTGACTATGGTTTCATCTGATACTGAAACCTTATGGAAATTGCTGTTCAAAGTCAAAGTCGTGGATGAAGCGAACAAAACGTATCGAAAAATAGTTGTTCCGCATATTGCATTAGGTGACGTCTATTTGAATAGGTATTTAAAAATAAGTTTTAGAGATTCTATTTACCATTCCTTATTTCTAGTTTTAAAATACTTCCTTAGTAAAAAAGTCTTAGTTCCTTAATTCTAAAAGCTTTAGTTTCAAAATTTGAAGCTTCAAAATTTTGTGTAATCTCTCCTGCAATTTTTCACCCATGGGTATAAAATTATTATATATTAGCATTAAAATGCTGTACCTTGTTTGTGTATTTTTTATCTTTTAACTCATTTTTCTTTCTTTTCTTTTTTAAAACCACAACGGGGTTTTTCCTTTATTAGATTTTTCTTTATCTTCCATTTCGTTCGAGATTATTTCCATTGCTGAGTTAGTTTCTTTCTTCATGTATATACTTACTTTTGTTATATATGAAATTGAAAACAAAATGTTCAAAAAAGACTTTTCTTATTGGCTGGGTGCGTGACATCAGCGCTGCTTAAATTCCCTTAGTACGCTTCAAATTAACGGTTCTGGAAAATGTTTACGTGAATAATGTAAAAATAATGGAAAATATCTAAATGCTTTTATTGACGAATGATAAGAAAATTTTTGTCGTTCGCACTCAGAATATAAAATATCCATTTGTTTTGAACTTAACAAAATGAGTAAAGTAATAAATATATTACTCATATTAAAATGTTATAACCATAATGTCAGATAAAACGCATTTTATACCAGCTATCCATTTATTTATTTATCTAACTTCCAATTCAATATTGATAATCTGTGAAATTAGAATTTATTATTTCTTGAAGTATTTATAAAATTTTCCTTTAATGTATAAAAAATTAGATATGAGTTCAGTACAGCAAAAATATTAATTTTAGTAATTTCTTAAGCTAAAGGTTGTACATAAAAAATTATATATTTCAAAAATACGACTCAGTTTTACAAAAATTGATATAAAAAAATTTATTTACGAAAAATATCTTTATTTTGTTATTGCTGAAATATTTTTCACTTTAAATTTATAATTGTATTATACTACACACTCAACAAATATCTAATAAGAAATATTAATCATAACAATTTACAAAGTATTAAAAAGGTAAATAATTCAGACCTTTAAATATTTAATTTATTCTATACAAATTTTTTAAAATACATTGTCATGGATCCTTTTTACTTGCTTTAAATTTGTTATTTTTTTTGGGCTGATTAACAGTGAAATTCTCATTGTTGCTAAAATGCTTTCCATTATCAATTTATAATTAAAAACAATTATAAACTAAAGATTTAATAAAAATTTGTTAAGATTGGTATAATTTAATGTTTTTATTAATATTAAGTGAGATGTCTATCTCATGTGAGATGTCTATCGTCATGTTTTTAAAATGTTATGAATTGTTATTAATCTCTTAATTAACTTTTTCTCTTATTAATATTATGTAACATTTAAATATATAATATTTAATTACAAATTTAAAGTGAAAATAGTAAAACAAATTTGTAATATAAGAAATGAAGCTTTATAGTAATCCAACCAATTTTTCATACTAAAATAACGACTACCGAAACCTATTTTTATATATATATATATATATATATATATACGTATATATATATATATTCTTTCATTAGGACATCGGTGAAATTGATAATCATCAATAAACGTGACAATATACGTAAGTAAATTGTATTACCTGTGACAATATTTAATAGGCTCCTTTAGACCTTTCCATTCCTGCTACGGCGAGCGCTGCGGTCGATTTCGTTACCTCCACTCTATGGTCAATTGGTTACCTATTCTTTTTAATTTTTATTAACAGTTGAATTATTTCTGTTCTTTTTGAGATATTTTTGAAAATCCACGTTGTATGCGTAGTGGTACCACGACTCTTGGTGCCCTTGAGTCCCTGTGTGGCGTTGTGACTATTGCTAATATTATATTACTAAGTTTTGTTTAGCATCTGCTGTAACGTGAAATGATTTTTGAGATTGCACAATAATTTATACAGAACCTACATAAGCTCTAATTTTATACTGTTTCTACGATAAATCCGCTGTCAAAACCATTTCTTCCCAAGTCCACGCAAATTTAGGATGTTCAAATAGGGTATATATATGTCGGACCTAAGGCACACATCACCCAGGAGTTTCGCAATGTTTTCACAGACAGGATTTCATCATATCTGACAAATTGTCACTTCTTTGTAATAATTCTTCAATAATTTAAAAAACGACCTGTCCAAGGGCTGAAAGCTATGTATTAAGTGAGAGGAAATTATATCATGATTATGTCACAATCACGAGCCAACTGGATCCAAATGTTTGATACGTGTACCATGACCACACAACAAATGCTACATCTGTTTTTTTTTCATTTTTTTATAATTAAATATAATAAAGTTGATAGCGAATACTTTAGATGGAAATTTCAATCACTACATAGGAAACTATTAAAAAAAAAGTTAATCTACCTCTCATCAGAAAAAATTCTCAAAACGAAATTGTATTTCAATTGAAAGTTTTTAGTTCATAAGCTCCATCTTTGAAATATTAGGCTTCAAAGTGACATTTGCCCCTCTCTCCTTTAAGTTGTAAGCCATTAAGTTATAAAAATATTTAAATATTCCAGATACTGATATTTGATTAGAAAGTTCAATTAATTTTATGTCAGTTTAATTCCATTCGCAATTTCAAGAAATCTTGACAACTAAAGAACTCTTTTGTTTGAAAAATTACTTTTCTTTTTTTTGTGAAGCTTTGATTTCTGCATTAATTTATAATATGTCAAATACAGAGATAACTGGAATTTTTTTCCATCTTCTTGTGCCATTGAATATAAGCTTATTTATTTATACTATGGAACTTTAAATAAGGAAAGGTCTGCGTATGTACGAATATATAAGTTTAATGCAAATTGTAACTTTTTTCCGGGTGAGAACGTTGTTCGTGTTGTTGTCAGGCATTTTATTCTGTGTGCGGCATAAAGACGTATACGCGTTTCCAGTGTAGATAACCTACTGCAACAAACAATGGCAAGATTTTAGTGTATAATTAAGTACATGTATCGAAAATAACCTTTCAAATCTAATAATTATTTAGGAAATTAACAATATTAAATTGGAAAAGTTGTAATCAAAACATTCAAGGTTTAACAGAACTCTCAACGATTTAACACGGTTTACATTCAATGCAAATAACGATAACACTAATCACCCGTGGTTTGGTGATTCAATGCTATACAAAAATTGGTAATTTCTTTATAATTATATTCGAGACGATAATTCTAAGAAAATTTAGTAAGTAATTGCGCATACATAAAAAATTGTTGTGTACGTATAAGCAGTACACAAATTTTGTAAGATGAATGCCTTTGTTGAACTGTAATGAGTTGAAATTTAGTACTCCCAGAGATAATACAAGTAAAAGGTAGCTATAACATCTTATGTACAGACAATATGTTTAGTCTATATATAAGCGGTATACTGTATATAATAATGATAACATACACAACCCATGTATATAATAATGATAACACTATGCAATATAAGTACTTGTTTATATCTGGCAACTTTTATTCTGTATAGTCATAAGTTTGTTTTATATTGATTTGTCATAAATCTGCTACATGTGTCTAATTTTATCATCGAAATTAGGGCAGGTTATATAAATTGTTAATTAATTGATAAGCGTTAAATCGGCATGATTTTTAGTCACAAATATAATTTTAATTTTTTTATTTCGTTTAGAATTTGTCTTTTTAGTAAACTCCATGCTTAATATAAGGCCATGTTGCCAATGCTTTAAGCGAGGTAGTATAAAATAAAATATATTTAAAAAATCAACAAATAAACAGAAACAAATGTGAACGAACGACAAATGCAACAAAGTTGCAAATTAAACAGAACGAGAAAATGCCTGCATTATTACAATGAGCATATTCTACGGAAGTACCTTACGCAGAAACCAAATACTTAAATTTGTTTCTAATTTGCTACCAACGACAGTTTTAAGCAGTCTTGATAAATTTGATTAGGTTATTCATCCCTTTTACCTACTTATATGGAACATCATTAATATTTTATGGGTAATTTGCTGGACGTAACTAATATCTTATTATTTCACGCTTTGAAACATCGCTTTGTTTTTTGAATTATTTTTTAGTTTTATTTATAATTTTGAAGACATTAGCATTTAGATGGTTGGTGATATTTTTTTACGTAAACAAATATTTTCCTTACAGCTTTTCTCTAATTTCCATATTTTTGTATTTTACAATATTTACTTAATTATGAATTTTTTAATAATAAAACCAATGATTGTATTTAAATTTTAATTACAGTAAACTAAAGTACGTTTGTGCGGATTTTATGCACGGAATTTTACACTAACAAGATGTCTCCCATCATGGCGAACGCAGTCCTAAAATCCTAAACGCGAATTTGCAATAATGCGCCACAGACCGTCGACTAAGATGGCTCTACTTCTTCCATTATTTTAGCCTCCATTTGCTCCAAATTCATAAGAGGAGTATGAAAAACTCTTACTTTGATATAACTCAAGTTGGGCGATCTGGGTAACCAAATTATGTCTCCAAATCGGCTTGTGACTTTCCCGGAAATGGCGACCTAATTATGTCCGTGGAGACCCTAGCTGTGTGGGCAATGGCCCCACCCTGCTGACACCACACATCTAACTCGTCAACATCCTCTTCTCGTAGCAGCGACTAAAAAAATTGTTAATAATTTTGATTTACCGCTTGATCGTCGCTGTAACCGTTGTACCGCGAACATTCGCGAGGAAAAACGACCGATAATTTTTTAGAAGTTATTGCACACCATACAGAAACTTTAGGGCTATGTAATGCCTTTCTTTTGGATTGCTGGATGATTAGTAATGATTTTGATGATTTACGTAACGTTCAAAATGAAAACGTGATTCGTTGCTAAATTATAATAAACATAGTCCACCACATTTTCCTCTATAAAAATTCTAACATTTTTTGACAGTAAATTTTCCACTGGTTGTAGTCTTCTGGTTTGATTTTTTGAACGATCTCTATTTTGTAGGTGTGTAATTTTAAGTCTGAAGCCAAAAATCTTTGAAAACTTTAACAATGAATATTCAAAGAGACAGCATGTTTTCTAATCGATCTTCGTGGATGATCTTCGATCGTAGCGGCGACCTGGTTAATGTTTTCAATTGATGGCACAGGTCCATTTTGAAGTCCACTAGATTGATTCAGTGAATATCCTGACGCTCCGAACCTTGCTACCCACAATTCGATTACCTGAACACTGGGCCTATAATTATAAACCCAGATTTCAAAATGATACAAAACTTGCATCGTGCCTCACTAACAGAAAAACCGTTACAGAAATACGCTTCCACAGCATAAGTGCGGTTTGCTCCACGGCGATATAGTGAATAGAAAATCCGCACCAATGAGCTATCGAACGCCACTTCTCCTCTCCCCTTAGCCCTGTTGCTTGGCGAGATATTCGAGTTTAAAAATTGAATTCGGTGCTGAGACACCTTTGTTATGAAGATAACTTTTATAAGAAGTTATTTAACATTCAGCAAAGTATAAATTTAAATAGTTTTCATATTAAGAAATCCAAGCTGAAAAATACCGCTCTGAATGAAGTCAATATGTCAATAATGAAAACGTGACCAACATGTGTTTCTACATTAAATTTTGTCTTATTTTCATTTTCATTTGTATTGTAATTTGTACTAAACAAGATATACTTCCATATTGTTATTTTTAAAACTTATTAACGTCTGCTTCACTTGACACTAATTACTAGACCCGCCTTTTATTTTTACAAGTTCACAAGACAACTCAACTTTACATAAAAACATTAGACAAGAAGGTACAAGGATCATGCTGTCCACATTTCGTCGTTTCACTTCTGACAATATTTTTGGTGTCACTAAACAAATCCGTTTACGTATCATCGTGCTATAAACACTTTTCAAAAACAAATTTTATTTAAAGGACCTTATAACGATCTGTGCGTATAGAAATGAAATAGTTATCAGTGGATGGGCTCCTTGGGTATTTAGGGCTTCTTGAATATTTGAATATAATATAATAAATTATTCATATTTGCTGTAAATATTAAAATCGCACGTCACTGGATTCATCGTAAGAATTGTCGAAAATTATAAATATCCTTTCATTTATTCAGATAGTAGGTCAGTAGACTCAGTAAAAAATCCTGCTGATCCCAAAATATCACATGATTGTTATTATGCGCATACAGTATCTAACCGACCAAATCCCGTTTTAAAAATGCAATAATATTTATTTGCCGAGATTTTCCTTTTAATTTTATGTTAAAAGGAATTAATTCAAACGGGAAATATTTAAATATGTTAATAGGTTTGGATTATATAATCTATAGTAGTAACATTTGTTTACATGTTGATCCTGAACCTACTGTAGTTGAGGTTTATGATAGCTTGGAAATTGTTTTTTTTGGCTAAGTTTATTCTATGGATTTTCAGGAGTTATTAAACATCTTTTTCTTTCTTTCAGAATTACCAAATCGAGTATTTTTTTATCATCAATGGTACAAAAATCTTAAAACTTTCTATTGACGTTACTCTTTTTTCTATTTCCACGAAATATTTTTCAGTCAATTTTCAAATTATGCTTACTAAATAATACATATTTAGTAAGCGTCTGTTACACTAGAGGAGTTATAAATGGCTGGATTGGTCCATTAATATATGTGACAAACATAGTCATTGTATATTATTTCCAGCTTACTATAGATGATTGTTTTTTCTAGAAAAAAAGAAGTTTCCTTATTCGGAATTCCAACAGAAAAGAATTTCTTTACAAGGCAAACTTTCAAAATCTGCATCAAGTTAGAGATGATTTACAGAAACCACGGTAACTTTTCTTTTAACTTGTAGTCGTTACGATGCTGGCCGGTCTCATACGTACACCGTTCGTATTTCTTTCCTTCCAGGATCCAGATATCCAGGGGCAAAAATCCTATCGGAACATACACTATGAACATACACCACGAAAGCTTTATAATCTTCCAGGAACCTAGGCTATCGGGGCGGGAGTTTTGGTAGTTACCACCGTTATCAAGAGGGTTAGTCATAGATATAATAAGTGTTTCGGTATATGTTTCAGTAATACCGTTATAAGATATCTAATATACTTTAAGCTGTCCAAACATAATTTACAATAGCATTACTATTAATTTTTCTAGAAAAACTCATGAATTTTTTAAAGCAGGATTTAGCTAGGTTTGATATTTTCCTCTGTGAAGCACGGACTCTGTGCTTTATGCAGATGTGTATTATATTGCTTTCCAATATGTTTCTTTCCTACATATTTCTTTCCTAATTGTTTAAATTCTGAGATGTGGTTCTTTAATATTTCCTAAACTACAAAATTTACTAATAATCTTTGATTTTAGTTAATTTTAAAATCTTGTTATTTAAGAATTAAATCTCGCTCGACTAATAACTTTTTACTTGCGACTTACTCTTACAAAAAAACAATTTAAAATCTAAATATCGCAAAGAAATCTAACTATATATGCATTATATTTACTTGTGACTTGCCACCATTTGGTGGACTGTGTCAAAAGTCTAATTTAGATAAAAAAAAGTTATCAAATATTTTCGAAGTTCTTCCATATTCTTAAATTTTTCCGTCAGTAAATTATTGATTTCAGTTCTCAACAAGAACAATTAGAAATCGCAACATCTAGGAATAAGACAAATATACTAGCAGAACTCAATCCAACATTAACTTTTATGAGTAAGTTCTGCGGTACATGGTTAAAGTATGTTTAGCATGTATCAATCATCTTATTAATTACTAAGGCTAGTCTATAAAAAATCTAGACTATTTAGTAGTAACTTTAGCAGACATGACTACTAAACTAGCTTCTATTAGCTTCAGTAACCTTAACTATTAACCTTTACTAGTAACACCAGTATTTTTAGTAGTTTATTTAGTAGTATTGACTGTTAAAGTTACTACTAAAGCTAGACTACTAGCTAGTCTATTAAATTGCTAACACAAGTTATGTTTTTCTGAAAACCTGAAGTTGATATTAGCTTTGAAACTAAAAAATTAATCACAATTAAATGAAACTACATGATGTAGTATTATTTCTACTATCTTTAATTTCTTTACCACGACCTAGGTTTCGTTGTATTACAACATCTTCAGGTGGGATATTCTTCAGGTGGGCAATCTTTGCTAATATCCCACCTGAAGATGTAATACAACGAAACCTAGGTCGTGGTAAAGAAATTAAAGATAGTAGAAATAATACGACATCACGTAGTTTCATTTAATTGTGAATAATGAATTTCTACAAAATTAACGCCAAATATATTCAATATAAAAAAATAATAACTATATTGCAAATATTTAAATGAGTGTTTTCATTTCCAAATTTATATTTATATGTAACTTGACTTAAGCAAGTACATTCAGCGAGCAAAGCCATGAGAGTTTATTAGCTATAGTAATTCATGTTTCTACATTGATAATAAGCAATTAATTATCTGGACGTTACTTTCGAATAGAAATCATTTATCCAAAGTAGTAGTTTAAATATGATTTAAAATGTTGAAAATACGTTTTTCTTGGTGCTAATTATACTTTAAATCATTTAATTACATTAGATAAAAATTAATCTTCATGTGACCTGGCGAGTTTAAATTTTATGTATTGTCACCTGGTTTTTTTTGGATATATTTTGACATTTGAATAACATTTTTGAATATGTATCATGGATTGTTAAGGTGATTATATATGATTGATTGATTGCTAATTATATTATTGACTAATCAAAGTTGATTTATCTTCTTTATGTAAATTATTTGTAATTATTGGATGGTTTAAGTTATTGAAATGATGCCATAACTTCAAAGTCTCTAAGCACAGATACGATTGAAAGCTTTGTCATTTTGAGTGTTTCGTAACTTAAAATATAAGTTTGCAAATATTCCAATTTTATCCTGAATAAAAATTATAACTCAGAAAATTTCTATTGGTCTATCCCATCCACACAATATTAACATATGCATAAAATTAAAATGTAAAGAAAACGACATCCAAGTATAATATGTAAAGAAAGTACACCAAGCGACATCCAAATGGAAGACGCTTGCATAGCGAGAGCGAGTATGCATCCAAATGAAAGACGCTTACGTGGTGAGAGCGAGTATGTTTTAATTTTCTCACCACTTTTCCGGTTCTGCATTAAAAGCTTTTTTATTTTCATTTTCTAGATAGAAGGTTTGCCACTTCCAGTAGTGCAAAGCTTTAAAAAGTGTGACGTATAAAGCTCAACGCTCGCATCTTTAATAAATTTAATATTTGATTATCTGTTATATTTTACGTTATTTTAACCGTTATTTACAGTTAGTGCTCAGAAAATAGACAGGAAAGTAGTAAATTCCTAATGTAGGTTGGTAATTCAAACTTGTCAATTTGTTGAAATTTTATGTATAACAATACTTGAAGTCGAATATTTAATTTCAATATTATTTTCAAGGAATGAACTAATTCTAGCTGAAGAGTATATTTTATTACGTAACATAAGGAAAATGATAATACAGAAAAATAATATTTATACATCGTTATCAATTTCGCAATATTAAAAGTCAACGAAACTAAAAATAGAAAATTAGTTAAAGTTTTAATAATTGTGACACCTTATAATCGGACTTTTAAATGATTTCCAAATATATTATAAAACGTAGATTCTGAATTCGTAATTACAATATATTATAAAAGTACATAAGTCTTGTGCAACATGAACAAGTTCATATTTCACCAAACACGGTATTTGAAAAATTAAATACTTACGATACATTGGATTATATACTTGTGTTATTTGTATATAAATAAAAACTCAATAAATAGCGGTAAATAAAATTTACAACGTGCTAGAAATATCATTTTAAATCGTCTGAAACCAGGCGAAGTGAAATTTTGTCGTTGCTTTTACATTCAAATAAATTCGATGTTAAATTTTAATCATTTTGGTATTATGAATAAAGGCGTATTTAACTATTTAATGAATATCGTTCAGGCGGTTACCCATAACGACGTGATGCTATTTTGTCTGTACTATAAAAATAGTCTACGGACGAATTAAAGTCAATGTCACCTACATAATTTATAGATTTCTTAGAATTGAGCTTTTAACAGACAGCTGTTATTCAAAATATTATGACTTAAAGAAAACGAATTTAAGTGGAAAAAACGTTTCAATAAAAATAGTATAAGTGGCTAATAGCCACTTATGTATTCAATTTGAAGAAGAAACATTTAGAAGACGAGCGTAGAATATAGAGGATGAATTTCCATAAGAAAATATTCATGCTCACATTTCGTTTTCTCTTAAATAGAGAAATAAAATAGTGAAACCTTTCCTGAAATAAATGCGTATAATAAAACGTGTGGGTATCTTAACAGAGACGTGCGTACTGATTTGTATATTTAAATATTTCTACAATCGTATCTCTAAAAAACATCCCACTCTGCTAGATAAATGAGCATCGAATTAGCCGTACGGTCAGAAGAAGAATCCTTACAACTAATCACTTTTTAACTAGTATATACTAGCAGTATGTTTTTAGATTACAAATTATTGTTAAAAAGCCACTAGCGAGTAAATATAAAAATAGAATATATGTGTACTAAATAAAAAGAAATAAGATACCCATTAGAGATAAGGATCGAATGGAGACTTTTTCGTTATTCCTCAAGGAATTGCGTATTTTTCCACGTTATAAATAAGTTATCATATGTATTAGTCAAAAATAAGTTTTATTCAACGATGTTGTAGCATACAGTTGTTTCATTAGTGCTGAAAAATGGCATTATGTTATGTGTTATTTGACATTATGTATAAAATTACAAGTATTAGTATATCAAATTAAACTTCATGTGTTTTATTGCGTTTCTGGTGCACTTTATACAGTTGAAATTCTGATAACTTAAGCTATCTGAAATACTTTGCTTAATTTAAAAATTTTATTTATATTTTCTTTTAAAAAATACTGCCGAGTAAATTTTAAATAATATTTAATATTCGGCTTTAGAAAAACAACATTTAATCAAATATATAATGGCCACTACTTGATTTCGTATCTATATATTTACTCATATCGGAATACAAGTAACTTCATACATGTCAAGGCTTCAACTGCTCCTGGTCGCAAGGCACACCTCACGTGACCCAGTCGTATCAACTCATCATCTTATAACATTCCACTCCTCAACTAATATTACACAACAAGTAATAATTTTCATGCACTACTATAAATTCAATTGTGTATGTGGATAAACAATCATACCCGAACGTGTCACATAGTTATAACTATAATTAGATTTCTCACCTGAATTATTGCTACATCTTGATTTTTGATTTCTTTTATCTGTCATTGTCAGCAGATTTTTAAACACATTTAGGACAAATATTTTGACGATTCCGCTTAAAAATATTTCCATAATCGTCTTCAATTTCATGCGAGTGCGGTCAATGATTTTTTCAGAGGTTCGAATCTTATCATCAAATTTCATTTTAAATATAATAATCTGATCAGGCTATAACGTCTTTAAATCTTTTGCGTGGCAAATATAATAACCTCTCCCCTTTTATCCTCAACCTCATTTCTTTTACAAATTTTTGGCTTCAGATAAGACATAGACACTGGTCTTTGGTCATTTAAATTCCCATTTTCAAATTAGCAGGATTTCCATTTTGCATTTTTTCTCAAGTTTAACAAAGCTATATACCATAATTACCACGAAAACATTTTTTAGAAAATATTTTATATTATTTTACCACTTTCTTCCGCAAAGTTTTATATCTTGGATAAAAGCGTGATGAAGTAATATAATTAAATCCATATTCTTTCGCAAACTTCTTAAATTCATCTCTCACAAATTGAGGCCCATTTTCCATTAACAATTTCAAAGGAATTCCATGTGTCACCATTATTACTTTAATGTGTTTAATTACATTAAAATAACTTATATTTATCCTGCTTATATATATTTGTTATAATAATCTACAATAACGAAATAATAATTGAAGATATTTGGCGTTAATTTTGTAGAAATTCATTATTCACAATTAAATGAAACTACGTGATGTAGTTTTATTTCTACTTTCTTTAATTTCTTTACCAAAACCTAGATTTCGTTGTATTATAACATCTTCAGGTGAGATATTAGCAAAGATATCTTTGCTAATATCCCACCTGAAGATGTTGTAATACAACTAAACCTAGGTCGTGGTAAATAAATTAAAGAAACTAGAAATAATACTACATCACGTAGTTTCATTTAATTGGGATTAATCCATTCTACTCATTAATTCACTTTTTTATTATATATTGGGCTACCATTCAATTCAGTTCATTTCTGAATGACTCCTGCAAAGCTAATGGAATATAACAAGTAGGATCTGCTCTTGAACTGGCATTATTCTGTACTTTAATATCATGTGGTTTATTACATCCAATTCCATAAAACATTTCTGAATACTTATCAATAATTGTTGGTAAATCGCCCTTGTCTATACTTATAACTTTTAGATTGGATTTTTAATCATAATATAAAAAATAACGCATGAGTTTAAACCTAATATTGTAATACAAACAGTGGTTTTAATAATAAATTCAATATTGTCACATTTTCCATTTTATAAATAATACTTAATATCCGAGGTATCTTTAACAGATATCAACTTATAATCGAATGTAGTTAACTTTATTAATTGTCTAATAATAAGCATGAGATTTAACTCTATTTTTTATTCGTGCTAAAAGAAATACAATTCGTTTGCAAATCCGTATCCAGTTCTACTCTAATTATCTTATTATTTATGTAGGTATTTTCACACCACTCACTTGTATTAGCTGTGACTATATTACCGATGAAAAAGCTTTTTACACATTCTTCTACTTTAGCAAGTAGTTGAGCTGATTGTTTTACATTAGCATTATTTTTCTTCCGGTACATTTTTGCAAAATGATTTTTGCCTTTACAGTAGTTGCAAATTACACCATTGACACTTATGTATTGAAGGCCACGAATATCCACAAAAAATTAAAACATTGTTTAATCTTCCTTTTCGGTAAACAGATACTTTTTTATTTTCTGGTGCACTAATTTCTTTCACTTGTTTCTGTTTTCAAGCAGGTGCCTTATTATCAATTGTGAGGTTAACTCTTCAGTAGCACGTTAATTATATCCTTGACGTGTTACTAATGTGCCACCTTGATTGGTCTGTGTATTTTAATCTGTTTCCAAGATTCTTACACAGAGCCTAGTCACGTCTTCAGCTATCAATTGTATTCAACATTCAAATAAGCTTTAAACCTGATCAATTATATTAATCGGTTTATTCCGACACAATATTACGTTGCTCAATTATTTAATTGTTTGTTATAATTACCACTTTTTTATTTTGCATTTATATATTTATTTTTATCAGAATACAAGTAATTTCATACATAAGAAGACTTCAACTGCTATCCTGGTCGCAGGGTATACCTCACGTGACTCAGTCGTACCAATTCATCATCTTATAACAAAGTATAGCTTCGAAAGAATGAAAAATTTAGGCTTTTAAATAAAAGGGATCACGAAAAAAGTAGGTAAAATTGAGGAGAATAGTTTCCACGAGTGGGTTACAAGTGGATAAATTAGATCAATAGACTACAAAAATACATAATCAGACAGATGGACACAAACGTATTTGATATCGAACTTAAAAATATATACAGATTTATTAACGTTTACACTTTTAATCATAATAATAATGCATTCGTTTTTGCGAAATAGTTTATATGATGAAAATGATAATACAGAGTTGTGAGAAAAAATGTGGTGTCGACAATGTAATTGTAAATAAAATAATAGAAATTTTAAAAAGATTTTGTTTTATTTATTTTAAACAGTAAATGTAAAAAGAAACAATGGACAATCACAAAAGACTCGGATGAATCAAGAAAAAAAGCATGACCTTTCGTTATTGATATTTGCTTATAAAAAAATTGAACAATTTTCTGACACCTTGAAAAATAAAGTTTTATTTTTGAAGTAACTATTATATACGAAAATGTCAAACGATCATATATAAATAATAAGGTGCTAGCTACTTCTACGTCCAAAGAAAATTACTATTCAATAGAAACGATACATCTCTACGGACACTGTCACTTTTCGTGACATTTGTCCGTAATGAGTTCTAAAATAACTCTTCAAATAATGAAGCCTACAATAAACATAATATTAACCTCATAATTTAGGGACCAAATGTTATTTTATATTATGACGTACCAAACCTAAAGTATGTTTATTTTATTTCTGTTATTTTTTTTCATAAGGACTATTTTTTTATATACATATGTATATGATGGTGCAAAGAAGTAAGGTACAATATAGAGTGAAAAAAAAGCTACATTATTTTGAATCGATATAATATTTACGATGGATAAAATATTCAGTAGGTTAACAAATTAAGAACTAATTAAAAGCTTAATTCATATAAATTTTTTATCATTGCTTTGTTGAACACAAAATATAACTCAAGAGATTCCAAAAATATAATAAAGCGAATTGTTTTAATTTTAGGAAAAAACAAGAACAAAAGTAAATATAGATATTAACTACGAGTAAAACTAGCACTAGGTTTACGTACACATTTAATTACATTAAAAAGTTTAAAAATGTAAGTTGAAAACTATATTTACCTCGTAATTAGTGGTTTCTACGTATTAGTTGGTTTCTAAATAAAAACAACTATAGGCAATATTTAATGGTTCTAGAAATGACATAGCTGTTAAGCGGCGTTATTCTAAATATTTTTCACTTCTATTTCTCTTGACCGTCACCTCTAGTGCAGTAGGAAATCTTCAATATATGATACTTTTTCTCTTTCCTTTTTCAACGCTATAAATTACGCTTTTTGTCATATTTTATCACTTAACATTAACCGCAATCTCTATACCTAATATTCAACGTAGGATTTAATAACTCATTATGTTACCAGAAGTATTTACTTGGTCAGCTGTCAAAATAAATCTTTCTTGGCGTCAAAATTTGGAACTCTGAAAGATATTCTAATAGTAAAGAAGATACTCTAATAATAAATTGTGTATTTATATCAATCAATATTTTAGGCAGTATTAATAGTTTCTACTAGAACGAAAGAAATATTATAAAAATAGCTGTTTATTTTTCCCTTATAAGATATTTAAGACACATAAGTTGGTAACATTAGCTCTTCATCCTATAATGCTCTTTACCCTGTGATTTTTATTCCAAGTTATTCATATTATTAATTAATAATTTGACTCTATATTTTCCTGTTGCAACACTTTAAAATAATCCAAACGTAGGAGATAAATGCAAATAGGATCATGACAAATTGCACCCAATGAAATCACGATGACCCTCTGTTTATATATAGTAACGATGATGGTGCGAAGAAGTAAAATAGAAAATAAATTTATTCATTATAAGTTGCTACGGAACGGAAATATTCCAAAAAACGTTTAGAGACATTTCCCACCAATTCCATCCAAGAGTAATGGCAACAAAAGCAAACGACACACGAATTTCATTCACCACTTTGAACCAAATTCATTTTCACGCTATTGTCACCGTACTACTTCGAATAACAATGAAAACAGGGAGTCTAAAAATTTACTTTGTTGCCATGAAAAACTTAAGAACACAACAGAATATTATAGAAAACTATAATTTCATATTAAGGCAATTTGTGTCATTGTGTTTTAGATTATCGGATTGACCGTTCCAAAATAAGAGATAGATTAAATGATAATACGACGTATCATGAATCTTTAAAGCTATACGCCATATAAAAATATTCTTGTCTGTATTATTATCTCAAATAACAACTGTTGGAAGTTCCAGAGTGATTAAGGAAATTAGAAGTTGAAGTCATCAGTTTTGGACCAATTCCGGATAGAAATTATAACTCAGTGTATTAAATTTGAATTTTAGATCTTTTACTCGTAAAAATATGTGGAACATTCTTTTCCCGCCTAGAAACAGTGTTAAATTTTATGGATTAGGGTGAGAGGTTGTTTGTTTGTGTATGCAACACAATGTTCCCATTTACCTCGAAAACGGTTTAACCGATTTAATTACAGTTTTCTGTAAAATATTTGTGATTCATTGGCAATAGTTCTTAGATAGTTGATACGGTGATTACTCACCAGGGAGCGCCGCAATAAACATCTGGTTGCAAACGAATGTTCCCATTTAACTCCCAAACGGTTTAACCGATTTAGATACAATTTTCTAGAATATATTTGGGACTAATCGGGAATGGTTTTTAGATAGGTGTTACGGTTTAGCTTACTACGGGGCGCCGAAATAAATATTTGGTTGCAAACAAATGTTCCCATTTATCTCCAAAAAATATAAAATAAAAAGCAAAATTAAAAATTTTGAAAAAACCCACTAAGGATGTAGTCGTTGTACTTCAAAAATGATTAAATAATTTTTAACCCCTCTCCCCCATCAACTAAAAGGAAATAAGGACCTATTAATATAATTATAAACCCAAGAAAATCTATCGTGGCTACAATGCTCTGCCTATTTCCAAAATTTTGCATTTTTATCAGTTCGTCTGTTCTTTGGACATCCGTCTCCGCTTATTATTGTTTCGTTTAGCAATAGTTTTGGATAACATTTCGTACATTTGTTATCTTTCATGCATGGAAAATTTATATTTTATTCGTCACAAAGACCGTGAATCATGTTTTTCTTTTTTATATCGGAAAGCTCGGGATCTTCTTCCGGATTTGGAAATTCAGTTTTGATGATATTGTCTATTTAATCCGGTTGAATTTTGTTCCTAATCAAATGAAGTTGTGAGAATGTGGCAGTCCTCGTTTCTGCCATTCAATCGAATACACCCAGCAGATGATAGCGACGAATATTTTATTTCTAACTATGACATCAACAAATTTTATTTGTTTACGACGGAAAACTCGGGCAATGATATCATTTCGGTCAAAAGTCACCTGTTCATATTTTAATTCTTCTTTAATTTCCAGCCAAGAAGAGTTACATGTAAATGTTAAAAATAAATCTGATCGACCGTGGTTTCTACTGTAGGTAACTGCGATGCGTTTCAAAAATTCGTTGCAGTTGATTGCTTCGCCGTTGAATAATGATATGACGATGACTATATTCATTATAGACAATTACTACTGCAACTTCATGCACTTGAGGAGCCTTCATTTGTTAACGGCATTAGTGAGCCTATTCGGTGATAAATTTGCCCTTGAACCTTAAAAAGTGGATTGAAATTTTTTTCGTTGTATATTGATCCCTGAACGAAGTCATTTGAAAGCAAGAATTGTGTCGACGTATATTGTGTAGAAAATTTTTTTATTCCAGTGTCGTTCCGACCCTATAAGCAAGTAGTTCTGGTGGTGGTATTTGTAATGCTGATAATTTGACTTTACCACTCAAACAACAAATATTTTCAGTTTCTCCTTTAATTTTTTTGGCATTGCAATACTTGCATACTTCGATCATTTTTCCGACAACGATATTCGGATGTTCATAGTTTTTTTTCATAGGATCGTAATTGATTTAATTACAGTTTTCTGTAAAAACGACTAATTCTAAATGGTAGTTGCTACGTTTTTGGCGTAGAGACCTGCTGTGTTTATTTCGTTCATTTACCATTTGATGTTGATTGACTGATCGACGATTTCTATTTTAGCGTCCTCTAATTTTCGTTTCTTCGTTAATGTTTGCTCTTTGTTTTTCACTTTGATATCCTCTTAATCGTTGCACTCCTTCTCGAATTCTAATAAGTTGCTCTGTTCTTTGTTCTTCTGTTTCATTTTTACGTGTTACTTTCATCTTTGTGAATCTACGCGAAATTTTTTGAACACATTCTTACGTTTAGGCATCTTACTTAAAAAAAAAATTATTATTAAAAAAACATTCACTCTTGACTTTTAGAACGGTTTTTCGTTGATCTTCTCTTGACCGCTGCTGAGAAAATACTATGACATAAACACGCTGAGCTCAAACCATCGACGATCGAAATTTCTGTTTCCAGAATAGTTTCTGATTCCAGAATATTCGGAAGTATTCAATGCTAAACTGTTGAGAATCACTTAAATTCACCTATAGAATATTCCCTTTTGACTTTTAGAAAGATTTCTCGTTCATCTTCTCTTGACAGCTGCTGAGAAAATACTGTGACAGAAATATGCTGAGCTCCAACTTACATACAATCGACGTTCGAATAATTTCTAATTCCAGAATATTCTGATTAAGATTCAAACTATTTCCAAATAATTTACGACATTTGAAAATATTTTAGAACTTTTTGGAAGGTTTTCAAATCTTTTAGAGCATTCCAGAGCATTTTAAAACGATCAGATTAAATTTTAAATGATTCACAACACTTAAGAGTAAATTAGAACTTTTTCAGAACGTTTTCAAATTTTTTAGAACATTCCAGAACATTTCAGAACGGTCAGATTAAATTTCAAGTAATTCACAATATTTGAATGTAATTTAGAACTTTTCAGAACATTTTCTAATTTTTTAGAACATTACCTAACATTTTAGAACGATCAAAATCAGTTTCAAATTATTCACAAGATTTGAGAGTAATTTACAACGTTTTAAAACGTTTTTAATTTTTTTAGAACATTCTAGAATATTTTAGAACAATCAAAATCAATTTAAAGAGTTTTAGATCATTTGAAAATAATTTGGAACTTTTCAGAACGTTTCAACATTTTTACTTTGCGTCATTTGGGCTTTATTATTCTAAGTTATTCTGGAACATTAAATAATATTTTAGAACATATTAGAACGTTCTACACTACAGCAGACCATCGTGGAATATTTTAGAAATATGTGATTATATTACATTCTAGAATGCAATGTGTTTGAAAAGGATAGAAACATTTTATTACATTTTTGGCACCCGCGCTCACCTATTTCAACCCACCGGGACCAAATTTCCTTACGCACACCGGGAAACCAAGGGGCATCTGCCACGAAAATCTCGAGTGGATAGCAGTAGGTTGTCATGGTGAAAAGTCTGTCTTTACGAACATACAGTCTTCTTTTAAACATATATGTATGTATAAATATATATTTATATATATATATATATATATATATATATATATATATTGTATATATATATATATATATATATATATATATATATATATATATATATATATATATATTGATTATGGGTCTCAAGCAGAGATTATATTATTGAACGCCGAGTTTCAACTCCCCACTTCTCATGATGTGGGGTACTGCTTGCTTAAATTGTAAAACTTGAGGATATGCTGTTTTTCAGTTAGTATTTTGGGTCTCATACAGAAACTCTGTAAGTGAACTTCGGTTTCTAACTCGTCAGATTATTATGGGGGTAATTGTTATGGGGGTAATACCTGCTTAAATAGTGACAGTTCTATGGTAGATATTGAGCCTACTTTTATTTAAGTTAAAGCGACGAAAACCCTGACAAACGGAAAAGGTCCGGGTATCGATATAAAACGGAAGTCCTGATGACTTCCGCTGTAAGATGGTGGTAAAGTTGTTTTCAATCGTGTTCACCTTTTTCTCACAACAATCTGGCTTATGGGAATGCAAAAATTATCATGACATAAGCTTGAACTCATTGCTCTCGGCATCGCTTGAACTCTTTAACTCATTCATCATAAGGTCTTTATGAAAATTACACGATCAAGTATTCAAAAACATAGAAAGCATATGAGTCGATGGAAACAAGCGATATTCCAACCAAGATGAGACTTCCTAAACCAAATCACGGAGGAATGAAAAATAAGCGGAAAAAGGATGACAAGATTGAAATGAAAACATACATTCAGGAAAAGCAAGAGTGAAATGAAAATGTCCACGTTTTCATAAACCGGGAAAACTTGGATGACAAGGTGAAGAGGTATAATCGTCCATCGTCGCTGTTAAGTTTGCCGTAGCCGGAATGGAACCAAATGGCAAACACCATTACGTAAATAATTCTTATGGATATTTTTGCGGTTTTTTTTTACTTTTCAAAAAATTACCTCTAATCTGTTTATCGTTTATCTAAAGTAATTTGATAAAATTATTCCAAAAGGAGGGTTTACACTGCATTTCATAAACCGATATTTATTTGTTCAGGCGTCCAAGATTCAACATTTTATTGAATAAATGAACATAATGACACCACAACATTGATTCGTTTTAACTGCATATCGTACAATACACTTTAAAAGTAAATTATATTCCATATCATTTAAAAATATATATGCGGAAAGTTATTTCGAGAATGCGTCCTAAAGTACGACCTTTAACATCAAACTTCAAGAAATCATATAAATTTATCAATATTAGACAGTTACCTTTACTTATAAACAGTATTTTTATGAAGTAACTAGATTTTGGAAGAGTCATTTAATAAAGCTTTGTTTTTAATCAGAAATGTGCTAAAATATTTTGTGCGACAGCGTATGCATCATTTTAGTGAACGCAGTGGCTGAAAATAATTTAAATCGACCGCAGCCATTAGGCACTAGAACTCACTAGTGGAAGGAAATAGTAACATAATCGTCTGTTAGAGTGATTTTCACCAAACAAATTATAATCAAGGAGTAAGTACCTTTCAATACATTATTTACCGAGCATACATTAGAATGGGTTTATTATTTCAAAATATTGGAAAATGTGTATATATATATGTATATATATATATATATATATATATATATATATATATATATATATATATATACATATACATACATGTGTATATATATTATAAATATATATATATATATATATATATATATATTGTGTGAATATAATTTCCAGAAGAGTATAGCGAAAAATAAAATGAAAAATATTGCTGTCATGATAAAGCGAGAGAAGCGAAAGCGGAAGAAAAAGGCATTATCAAATTTAATAAATAACACACCTCTGAATTCAGATAATGCGTCACCCGCAATACCTTGAGTGAAAAAACATGTAGAAAGAAAAGTACAGTACAGAAAGATAGAGCAAAAGCATAGTAAAAATAAAAATAAAAATAAAAAACGGAGAGAAATTTTAGTACAAATGATACGTAAAGTGGGAGCTTTAAAGAAAAAACTATAAAGAAGCCTATAACTTCTGACAATAAAGTTAATGCTTTCGTTATACGTATTCACGTAACTTCTGAAGTATGCAAAACCCTTCTGATCAGCGAAGTATGACTACGCAATTATAAGAAAAGACTGATACTTTGCCAATCAATTTCAAAGAGAGGGAAGTTTTCCAAAAATGTATCAGTGGAAGTACTTTAAGGAAATACAAATTACTTCAAATGACTAAGAACATTTTACCAAAGGAATGAAACAATAAATCTATTTTAAAACCTGATGCCAAATTTCGCGAGATTGTGTTGAAGACAGAAGTTCGTAAAAAGGTTTACTTTTTTTTCGAAAAAGATCGGTGAATGAAAGATGTCAGTCGAATGTACCCACGAGAATTTTTTTTTTGAATAATGATATTAGCAAACAAAAGCGTATTTTTTAGTTAAAGCGCTGACGTTAAAATTCTTGAGAAAACTGTGTTTATTCTACACGAAGCTTCCCAGAGCGAAGTCGTTTTGGGTTGTATATCCAAAATGAAAATTAAAAAACCGAAAAACTTGTTTTTGTGTGAAACATGAAAATTTTGAATTAAAATTCAATAAACTTAAAAAATTACAAGATCATTTGTGATGTAACTTCTTATGACTACATGAATAGTTCGTGTGAATAGTGCAAAAATCAGGTGCTTTAGCCAGATGATTGTACAGATTCTTTGACATATTTTCTGTGAAAGTCTGCACATGGAAAGAAAGTAATGAATTTAAACGTCATTATTGTGTACTTTTCGCTTCAAAAATTGGTTATAAAACAGTAACGAAAATTATTGCTTGATATATGATTTCTCGATATTTTTTAATGATAAAAAATCGATTAGGTCCAGAATTTGTTTTGGGTCTGAGGACCAAGTATACAGTGAAAGAGGACAAGAAGAAATTTTATTTTATATTTTTCCCTACAAAGTGTCCCGCATTTACTTGTTGCCAATCTTGATCCCCAATACATGAATACATGTGCTCCATATTAAAATTATCTCTGAATAAAAAGATATCGCCTAACATCTTGTAGATTCCATAGAATTTCTCAAAGAGGGGAAACGTCTGCATTGGCAGTAAATAACGGATACTTTTAGTTCTTTTTTTTTGTTTTCGACTTTTATCCTTGTTGTTGTAATTTTGATTAATCCTTGCTGTATTCGATCTCACGATGATGTTGGATGTGGTTTCTCATTACAAGGACTGAATCGCTCCCAGTTGTATTTTCAGGGGATAGAGTGTGATAGCAGACGTAGCCACTTACTTTTAACTTTATACTCTTAGCCAAATAGTTTTCAGATACCAAGCCTACATTTTCGTTTTTCAAAAAGATTACCAGTTCAGTTATAGTTGTAGGAGACCATTTGCATTACACGTTATCATTATTAAGGTGGTTGCCATTTCTTTTTAGATGACTGTGTCGCTTTATGTTCTTTATTGTTGTTTGTACTTTCAGAATGTTCATTCCGAAGCCTGTTGGTTGTTTCTTCCTGCTTTTAAATCTTTAGAAATTGAGGAAATGGGTTTCACCTATTAGATTCTGTTCTTCGTTACGAGTTTTATTCGGGGCTTCATTACAAGCCTTAATTATATACTTTTATAGACATATTTGCAACTTGCGCATATTTTTTAAGAATAACTCGGCTTTCAGTTTTTTTTTTCTAGGTTTGAGGTTTGTTTTCATTGATAATCTCTTCCTGCTTAGTATTTTTGGAGTTCAGTTATTTATCTATCTTCTTGTAGTTCTACACACCTTTGGACACCTCTATAGCTTGTTAGATGCTCACCTTCATAATTAATATTTTTTTTCTGATGTTTGTTGAATTGGTATTAAGTTGTAGTATGTTTACCTGTCCACTCAAGGTATACGAAGTCTCTCTACAACATTTCTGCGTGTGTCTAAAAACCTTATTTACTTACCTTATTTACTTAACCTATTACAGTTCTTATATTGAAAATGTTTTCAATGCTATTGTTATGTTAGGATATAAGGGTAAACAGAGACAGTACCTTCTTTTAATAATTGGATCGCTTTTATAATTTTAATTTTTTGCTTTTTTATTATATTTCTTGCTTTACAGATTTGTAGACCTTACTTTTTAAATTCCTAGCTGATTCCTTCTTCATCACAGGAGGGGTTAAATCCTCTGACCATCACATTAATTGTCCTCGTTGCCATATTTTTGACAATAACATTCCATTTTATGACTGTTACTGCCCTGTAATCATTAATTTCACTTATTTTAACTTCCATATGTTAATGCTTTATGAAGTAAACTCACAGCTTTCTGTAATTGTCTTTTGCATTTAGTTCAATAAGGCTTTAATTCCAATTACCATTATTGGAAGGTAATTACTAGGTTTTCTTTTAACAGTTTGAATGTCATCACTTTTTGCAGTTACTTGATTTCTGTAAGTACTGATTTTTTTTCTTTCATCCAGTGCCTTTACTTTTTTCGAGCTTTGTGATATGCTTTTGCATGGTACTCATTTCTTATTTCAGTTGTTTCCTCATTTTAATTTCGTCTTGCCATATAGGGTACTAATTTGTATCTCCAGTTGAAGTGAACATTTCCTCTTACTAAATAATACCTGAACCCTCCCTAAAGTCTGTGGTACTACCGTTACTTGGTTTACCCGGAATACTATCTGGAGTTCTCATTCATTCACGGAATAATGTGCACGAGTTCGTTAATATTAAATAACTGTAACATTATATAGCTGATTAAGTAACTATATAGGAATTATTATGTACTATGTTTATACTATTTCATTAATTCATACCTAAAGTTATTAAGTCGAGTTTTACTGGGAAAAAAACACATACTTTCGTTTTCCTTGATTATGCAAAAACTATCTTAATGATGTGACTATGATTTAATTATATTCAATTTTTAAGTAAAATTTATAAATCATTATGTAGTATTTTTATACCATTTGATTAAGTCACACAAACTTACTCCGAATAAAACGCTACAAGATGTTTATCATTCTTAAATTATGCGAGGACTACCATATTGACGTTAATGGCCGTTTCCGTTCCAGTTCTTTGACAGATGAATTGGAACAATTTAGGTGATTTCAGAAATGTCTTAATAGCTTTAGAATAACTGGAAATATAAAGAAATTCCTTTTTTAGACTCTCGCTTACCTGCATATATGTGCGTAATGCATAACCCGTCCCTGGATATTGTTGCATACCTTCTACCTTACTCTATTCGTCGATGGCCTTTACCTGTTTATTGAGACTGAGCTTAAGCTTAACTTACAACAAACTGACTTAGACCTAAGAAGATGGAAACAAATCGTTACCTTCTCTTGACCGTGACCTTCTCCCAAAAGGGTGATTAGAGACAAAAAATATAAACTCTGTAATCTTACAGACCTCGTAATTGTACGAATTCGTGTCGTAATATTTCCTCTGTGGTGAAAGAGGATTACAGCAATGCGTAACCGATGAAGACGATGACCGAAGGTGAACGAGTGTAATAAAAATAAAAGCTGGACAGGATATTTTCATTAGTATATCGACATAAGTAAATAAAACATATAATTAAAACGATTGAATTACTTCATCAAGTAAAAAGTGTATTTTGTCATATTCTCCACTTTGACAACTTCTAATAAGAAATAATTTTTAATGGAAAAGTTCTATTGGACAAAAACATATCTTGTATATTCAAATTATAAAGATTCCTCTAAAATTACTTGCAGAAAGATGATATTCAGTTACATTCATTTATAATCGAGAACGTTCAAACTTGAGATTAGAATTTTTTTTAATCACAATTAGGTCGGCCAAAAATGGACATAAAAAGTTCTGTAACCACTCGAAATGTAGGCGATTATTGCAGTTAGATAAATACGTTATTTTAAATTCTAATTTAAATTCCAATTAAAAAAAATTCTAAACTTAATAAAAACATGGTTTCAAAGATTAAAAACTAAAAGCTTTATTATTTTTCTTCGACTATTTAAAAAGATTGAGCTCCGAATACCATCAAAAACATTTTTAATTATTTCACTATTACCGTTTTACAGCCCATGGTATTTTAACTTTAAATGTTGATCAAACAAAAGTGTAACCATTACAAAAACAAAAAAGTAACCCTTGTCAACACTTATTCTGAGATAATCTTTTATGATTTAAATGCATATAATATTTCTAATTTTTTTAAGTTTAGAAATCTCAGGTGACATCTATGTGTCTTAATAAAAATAAACAACCGGCCTCCCGCTACTGCACGTGTTAGATCAATGTCAGTCCATCAATGTAAACAACCTAACTATTGCAACATTCGAACCAAGGTAATGAACCAAGGGGAACTTATGTTGCTATTAATGTCATCATTCGAACTATAATTGACGTCAGACCTGGACAATAAATAAATCGAATAAAGCGTTTGAGATGTTTATTTCGTCACGGTAACAATGCTCTGCACGCCAATCCTTCATCGAAGGGAGCGTATCAAATCAGAAAATAGCAGGAAACTTTTCTAACAATGAGTTTTTTACCACTTAAAGATACTTACATTATACTATAGTGTCATTATGCTACGTTTTAAATGATGTTATCAGTCACTCGATTATTATCTCTCTTTTATGTGGACACCTGCATTAACGTATAATTTAGAGTTTTTATTATTTATTCAAAGCTCTAATTACGTACATGTATAATTTCTTGATTAATCTACATTTGACCTTGTAAAGGCTATTAATTTAAATTTTATATGAATTAAAATATAATAAACTATTTACATTAAAAATTAAAACATAAAAATCCTACTCACAATTAAATGAAACTACGTGATGTAGTATTATTTCTAGTTTCTTTAATTTCTTTACCACGACCTAAGTTTCGTTGTATTACAATATCTCCAGGTGGGATATTAGCAAAGATATCTTTGCTAATATCCCACCTGAAGATGTTGTAATACAACGAAACCTAGGTCGTGGTAAAGAAATTAAAGAAAGTAGAAATAATACTACATCACGTAGTTTCATTTAATTTTGAATAATTAATTTCTACAAAATTAACGCCAAATATATTCAATGTTTAATAAAAATCCTAGTAAATCTATGAGATCTTCTCGAGTGATGAGACGAGAAAGCGAGTTTTCTTCAGTTTGAATTCTTAATGAGGCGATATCATTAAACAAATTAGAATCAAATCAAGTTAAAATAAGAGACTCGCCTCTACAACAGACAGTTCTCTTTATTCATTATTAATAGGAATTAGTGAAAGTGTTCACAGATACTCTTATATATTTTTATCGCCTCGTGCAAAATAATTTAATACTATATATTTATTATTAATATGTTATAAAAATATTGTCACTTGTCAGACTCAGATAGTTTACAGTATATTTTTGCAAATTCTATCTAATGAACAAATTTAATTGATTTCTTTCTAATTAATAATCACCGCGAAATTTATTTTTATAAATATTCCACTAAGTATATAATGAATCCTATTTTTATCAATAATAATTGGATTATAAACTGAAATAACATACTCAGCGAAATATGGTGACTAAGTTATCAAAAAATCTTAAAAATTATCATGTGGCATAAATATAGATAAGATTAATATTACATATACTATCATTATACAAAATTGAAATAGAACTTTGATGTGAGGAAAAATATTGCCATGCAAACAATGAAGTGAATAATATTAATGGTCAGTGTGCATATCAAACAATATGTACTAACATTTAAAAGATTTATGGATGATGTTTTTACGATTGTGTTTATTGAAAATTAACAATGATTGCGACCCAAGTCTAATATAACACGCGGTCAAAACCGCGGGTCTATATAAGCCCGTTAGCGGCCTGTAACGGTTTGTACCGAAAGTTATCACAGACAAATCTATGAATGATGCATTAAGAAAATATTGAATATATTAAATTGTTAATAAAACTTTGTCGCTTGAAGAATGAATTTAGATTTCTACTTAATGCGTGTGTGTGTATATAAATATATATATATATATATATATATATATATATATATATATATATATATATATATATATATATATATTATATATATATATATATATATATATTAAGAAAACTTTAGTATTTTTATTTGTCGTTTACCCATCTCCATGTTTTTTTGATGTAATGAAAGCCGAATTGAAAAAAAATCCTGCGATACAAAAAATCTGATATACAAATAAAAAAAATCAAATTAATGTACTATGACGTTTTTACTCATTAATTACACTGCTTACATGTATGTGTGACATTCGGCAACAATAGTAATGGAATTACTGTAAGCATACACATTACTGTAAACACAACACTTATTTTCCAAACCAACCAACATATTCATCTCTTTGTCATTGAAGAGTTTCACTATATACTGGTTTTTATTAATAATTAATTTTAAAGTAAAGCTTAGAATATGCTTGCAAATGTAACAAAATATTTTAATAAAATATCAATAGCATTACAAAAATAAAAATTTCAAAATGTATTATTTTAGGAAGATGAAAGTTTCGTCCCTTTACATATTTATAAACACTGGTTCGATCGTTTTCTCACAGAACAAATACGCACAGGATAGACACAACGCATACAAACCCATATAAAAAAGAGTCACACCTTTTCATACCTACCCAAACGCTGTCAAAAAGACTCTTGACCAAAGACTTGTGTAATTATTATTAATGTCCATAGATGGCGCAATCTCCTATTCTTTATTGCTCATAGATGGCGATATAAAAGAAAAATTAATTTTTATTTTTATGAATTTAATAAAAACATGGTTGAAAAAAGCAGTTTTAATTTTTATAAATTTGTTTATAAACCATTATAACAAAAATATTTCAATCAAAAGACAAATGTCAAAATAACATTACTACATAATATAAGTTATTAAAATACTATTACTATAAAAACACAATTCAAAAAAATTTACATAAATTCGAAAATGCAGTTGTGAATAGCATCGGGTTTCTGCAAGTAGCTCTTTGGCACCACTAGGTGGTAACTGCATACATTAGTGTGGGCAACTCGTACATCTGAAAACAAACAAAAAATACACAAATACAGATATAATTATAGAAATATTTCGTAATTTATTAGTGGAAGAGACATGCTTTCAAACTTTTGTTAAACCCCATACCTGGTCACATGATTATGTGACTTCTTGAAAAATGAACTTTTCCTAGGAGGGGATGATACAACCAAAGAGATTGATTTGTTCATAATTATCTTATAAAATTTACGATATTAAAACAAATCACATCACTTAAAATATTCGCAAAAAAATTATATATCATTAATAATTTTGTCGTTAGTCTGCAAACTTCAATTTCTATAAATAATTTTCTTCTGGAAATTCCCAATATTGTTCCACCCTGGCTATGCATATAAAATAAAAACGCCACATCTAAATTGATAATTATTTCATCAAACGATAGTCCAAGTGCAATGGGTACGATAGTTTCAAGTGCAACGAAACATATGTTATTGTACTGTGAATTTCATCACACAAGGACTATAATTCTTTTCTATATATAAGGATTATAATTCTATATTCTTTGTAAGTTTACTAAAATTACGATCAAATTGAAATTGAATTTAATTAAATTATAATTTCTTTCCTTTTTTACTATGGTTGTAACAAGCTTTACAGAACATATATATATATATATATATATATATATATATATATATATATATATATATACATTGTAACACTAAAAGTTTTATTACAAATTCTAAAGTACCCATATATGAGCGCTCTTTTCCCATCCCTATGGCCGTGAGCTGGTTGAAAGTGGCTCTTCGTTTTAATAAAGCAGAGTTTGAAGAATATGGAAAAATGGCATTTAAAACGACAGACATTAAGATCTAAAAAGGGTATTTTTAAAAAGGGTTGAAATTAAAAACAAATATTGTGATTATTTATTTCTTTCCCAACGATTTACTTTTTTTAAAATCTACTTTAATTTCTTAAGGACCAGTCAACCTTCATTTTGATATAATGTTTAGTAAACAAATTTAAATAAATCTCTCTACGATATATATGCATATGAGAATTAGTTATCTTGCATAAATCAATAATCAACTTTTTGTCAACTAATCATTCAATCTTTGAAGATAATGACATGGAATGTTATTTTTGTAATCATTTCAAAATATAACAAGAGAAATAATACATGTTAGAATTACATTCTAGTGCACCATATTGTTTCTCAAGTCGCAATTAAACCACTATTTTGTTCATTTACAAAAAATATTTGAAATATAGTCTTGGAATATTATGTAATAAACAATAATGGATAAAACTTACCAACTTTCGGTCCGAAAAACGACTATTCAGGCGCTGTTATTTTAATGCAATTACATCCACGAAAAATACACTCTAATTAATAACATAACACAGATATATAAACACTTAATAAAACAAATGTATAACGATACAATGGCTGCAACAACGTATTTAAGTAACACACAACATCTAAAACAAGAAATACGTTAAATATTTAAAGTGTAATAATATTTTCTCTCCGCAATACGTTTAGTTTGTAGATTGCAACTTGCGTCTACTATAGATGGTGTCTTTTATAAAACATAGCTATGACTAGAGGACGTTGTATAATGGTTGAATTACCACCAATTCCCTGCCAAAATTTTGTCATCAATTCGAGACCCGTGTCCACCCCCGGCGTTTTCTGCCTGTTCAAGCTTCTTACATCAGTGCAATGTAAAAGTTAGATTAAATAAAATAATATCTTCTTTTACCGCAGATTTTTTCATTCAAAATCAATCATTTTCTTTATTTTTCATTCAAAATTCATTAGGTTACGGACCTAGACACGTAATCCTGCCGCGATTAAGTAAAACATAAGGAAGATTACTATTTCGTCAAGAAATACTGTTGGCGCCAATCGCGGCGTTTTGAGGTTATGCCAGCGGGAAGGAAAACTTGTTTCGTCGAGAAAGGACGGAGCGAGCAGGAAAAATACGACGACGGAAGGTAATTTTAAATTTGAATCTATGGAAGTTTTAATCTGTTATTTTACTACGAAATCAAGATTTATTACAAGTAGTAGAAGGAAAGAGGTCCGGAACAAACCGGAAGCTGGGGCTAATAAGGCTATATGGGATAAGAAAGAAACAAAAGCCCAAACGTGGCTTGTAACACGAATGTCAGAAAATGAGATGATGCATATTATAACTTGCACTACGTCCACGGAGATATGAAGGAAACTGGCTAGTATTGACGAACAAAAATATAAACAAGCGTCAACATTGTGCAATCGCGTTTCTTCTAATAACAATAAGAGGAAGGCACGGAAATGTCTGTTTTTTGTCTAGAATAGAAGAATTGAAAAATTTACTAAAATAGAAGAGATTCCTGAAAAATTCATCATTACAAAGATGTCGATGTCGCTCTCAGATTATTATAAGCATTTTATGCCTGCATGGGAGTTGGCGCCGGAAAACAAACAAACATACAGCAATCTCGTCGTTAGACTATTGATAGAAGAGGAGCGATTGAAAGAAAACGGGGGAAATAGCTCAGCAATCATCGGCTTTTATTGCAAAGAAAGTGAATAAAGAAACATAAAGTGTTACAAATGTAATAAATTGGGACATTATCAAAGCGAGTATAGTAGTAACGTAAACAATCATAATAACAGTTCGGTAAACAATAAATTTGATAAGAAGTGTTTCCATTGTAACAAAATAGGATATTTTAAAAGCAAATGTCGGTGTAGATAATATAAAGACAGAGACAGTAATGCGTTCGTAATAGTAAGTTCAAGTAGACATTTTCAAGAGTCACAGTGGACACTGATGCAGAACATTATAAGTGCCATGATCGACATTTATTCACGACATATTCTGCGATATTGAATAAATCAGTGATCGTCGATAGTGGCAGTGTAATTAGTGCACATGGTTGTGGACAGGTGGTGGTATAGGTTTTTAATGGTCGTGTATGGGTAAACACGACCATAAACGATGTATTGTATGTGCCGGATTTAAAAACAAATGTATTCTCTGTGAACTATGCTACAAACAGAGGTTATGTTAAATTCTGAAAACAAAATAGAGTGTGTTATACCAGTAATGAAAATTTAACACCACATCGAAGAGGCACGCGTGTCAGGAAAGAGACCGTATTCTACACCTGCCATTATGTCTATATGGAGGAAAGTGAACCTAATACTTACCGAGAATCAATGCAAATGAAAGATGCTAGTAAATAGCAGAAAGCTGCAGATAGAGGGGAAAACCCTAAAAGAAAATAATACCTAGGAAAAACCTATAAACATAAAAGTTGTAAGTAGTAAGTACGTAGTAAAATAAACAATCCTAAAGACAATATTCAACACAAAGCTAGATTAGTAGCTAGGGGCTTTGAACAGGATGATATAATGGATTTACTGGAAATTTATGCACCTATAGCTAAATTGTCTACTCTTGAAATGTATGTGTCAGTAGCTACAAAGTTAAATTTATCTATTTATCAGATGGCCGTTACCAGGGCTTTTTATATGGGAATTTCGATGAAAATGTATATTTGGAACTGCCAGAAAGCGCTTATAATATGGATACCAAAACTGTTAAATTAAATAAACTTTTATATGGTTTGAAAAAGTCTCCCAAATATTGGAACTATAAATTTAACTTTGAAATAATGAAACAAGGTTTTATCAGGTCCCATAGCGATTGTTGTTTGTAGACTAAGTATAATGGTGATGCTAAGCTATTCGTTTTATTATATGTTGCCGACTTGTTAGAATTATTAAACAATGATATATGACCTGAAGTCAATGTTAAACAGCTAGTTTAAAATGAAAGATATGGACTTGGTATCAAACTTCATAGATATACATGTTAAATAGGATGTAAAAAATAAAATTACTTGATTCAAATGGAATACTTTGAAAACGTTTTACAAAAAATTAAAATGTATAATTGTAAAGAAATATGTACCACTAGGGATGTGAACTTTAATGTTAAAACATTAGAAAGAAATAAAAATGTTGTAATTGCCAAAGATATTGAAAAGTAATTTGAGAGAATCCTAGGTTGTTTGTCTTATGCAGCATTAGTAACAAGACCATATATTTGTGCTACTATATCAATTTTAAACATATATCGAAATAAAGCAAATAATGCTTTGTTAACGGCTTCAAAAAGAATATGCAAATATATAAAACACATCATTGATTGCAAATTAGTGTATAAATGTAATAATAATATGTTAATTGGATATTTTGATGCAAATTGGGGGGAGATGGGCGATTTAATAGATAGAGTATCCACCTCTGGTTATTGTTTTATGTATGTAAATTGTTTGATGTCTAGGTGCTCAAAGAAACAAGCCAGTGTTAGCCTATCTTCTACAGAATATGTGGCAATCAGTATGGCGTTGAGTGAAGACTGCTGGCTTGTCAACGTATTATAGATTTTAGTATTGTAAATGTTTGACCTGTCACAATATTCAGTGACAATGAAAGTGTGATAATTTTTACTAATACTGATTATATTGAGCGTGTGAAATATATTGATATTAGATATCATTTTATTAAAGAGTTAATAAAGGACGGTAGATTAAAAGTGAAATATTTAAAAACAGAAGATCAAACCGTAAATATGTTTACAAAGGCGTTGAATAAAAATTTACTATTGAGATTCATAAATAAGTGTGGTCTGCATGGAAAATAAGCTAATTGGTTTTTTTATACATACTATCAGTATATATTTTTTATACATAATAACGTCAGTGTGCAATATAAATAAAATAATATTATTCTTTAACGCAGAATACCACTGTTTTTCACTGAAAGTTCATCGTTTCAATTAAAACTCATGCCTTTTCATTATTCCTTTTCAATTAAAACTCATATTTTAAAAGTAAAAGGCAAGAAATTGATAAAGAAATCAATTCCATTTTTTTAGGCAATAATAAGTCAAAACATATATTTGAGTATTTACAAATCACTACCCCTCCACTGTTACTAAAATAGACTTAAAAATTATTCAGCCAAACTTTTGTCTTGTTTCTGAGATAATACGTTTAAAACATAATATCCATCAGGAAAACATTTCTCGGGGGGCCGTGTATAATACTGTTTTTGCGTTCAGGAAACGCTTCTCGAATATAAGAAGCTAGCGCAGAAACAACAAAGTAGAACGTAGTTGGGCTTCTAAGTCCCGTATGTAAATCAATAAATAATGCAAATCTATGAAGAGTTTTACCTTCACATAAGTAT
Organism: Druceiella hillmani; assembly: GCA_039881145.1. NCBI lineage: Eukaryota > Metazoa > Arthropoda > Insecta > Lepidoptera > Hepialidae > Druceiella > Druceiella hillmani. The sequence goes on from JAYKKI010000002.1 coordinate 6,169,472, forward strand.
ATAAAACACCTGTAAAATCCAAAACAATAATCAAAATCAACAATATTTGTAAAAAAATAACCCGAAGCTATGGAAATGTTTTTCACACATGCACATAATATCAAAATGTAAATCCACAAAATGACACGTGGTGATGTGTTAAAGCTTTATATAACTTTTATGAGATCAAAATATTTCTCTGATATAAAATATAAGTAACGTCATCTATTAATTATTGGCGAATCAAAATTATTAACATTAAAGTGTTTTTCAAGAACGTATCGCCGTTACTGTGATTTTATTTAGTTTATTTTCCGTGAAATTTATTTATTTCCAAGGAATGGTGGAAATTTTTGTTTTTTTTTTCAAACAAGAAAGATTAACATTTATTATTCACAATTACATTACGTTCAAAATAGAAATAAATATAAACTAGCATAAACTTAATCCATATATGTAACCCTGTAAAAGTTTGATATTTATTTTAAAGTAAATGACATACAATTTCTGTTTTGTATATGGCATTAGGTATTATGACTGAATAAGTTACTGATGGCGACACAAGAAAAAATGTCATTCTGTAAAATATTGAAAATCAGAATACCTTAAACTTTACTATGTGTTTCCTATTAAAGCACATTATATATCTTCGCATACAACATATTTTTCAGTGTAATGTTTCTTACGTATTGGAACTGAATGTGCTTCCGATTTGTAAACTTTTACATTTAGATACCTGTAATTGATAAACGATGACAATAAAAAAATAATACAAAATTCATTGGCTAACAACAGGTAAAAAGGATCTGAATTTCTATTTGTCCCACAAACTTATCGATATCATAGACACAAACCAATAAATCTGTGCGAGCCTTAACAGAAATTAGTAATTATATAATACAGAAAAATATGTTTATCTATCTGCCTTTTATTTGAATGATAAGTCTTCAATGAAATATATAGAAATGGAAAGAGATATGCTGATGAAATATTGCCATTAATTTTCCAAATAAGAGATGCATCGCGTTGCCGAGTTAAAAAAGCAATCACACCAGGGCAAGGAACCTACAAAGCTGGCATTAAATGCAATTAAGTTGCTAAAATAATTTATTTATGAAAATTATTTACAAAGCTAGATAGTAAAAAAAATTACACATATTCCTAACCAATTGGATCATTTCTATTGATTTTTAAGTATCGTCAGTATTAAAAATATAAAAGAACTATGTTCTATTATCATATATATATATATATATATATATATATATATATATATGAATTATGTCAGTTTCAAAGATACATTAATGCATCATCAAAATCATTACCGTTAATATCACCATCACCATACTCATCACATTCACCACAATCACTATTTTTCTTCTTACTCCGATTTTTCTCATCAAAATAAAATTAATAAAGATAACGTAACTTTGTGAAAATTTTAACGCACTTTTTCTTTTACTTTTTATTTATATAAGATTACAGAGCTCAATCTCAATAAGAAAAAGTTTAAAATGTCTCTATTGGATTTCTCTCAACTGCATTTTCTTGAATTTCTTTCCATGTACCTTCTAATGTTTTTATTTCTCGCTTCCTGGAATTCTTTATTTAATTGCTTGTAGCAAAGAAACGATATTTTTAGCATCATTCTCATATCCACTAGCTATCCCAATCAAAATTTATATGTAGATTGTTTTATGAAATTTAACCGTATTTCAAGTGGTTGTGTGGACAGTTCTGGATTTTGAAAGAAACTATCTCTTTATTTGCATAATTTATAGAATAAATGAAAAATGCATTCGAAGAAACTAATCCAAACATGCAACACCAATAGATCGAATTTTGAACAGTCTGTTTTTAGAGGCTCCGCGAAAATTTAATGAATTTTGTTAAATTTTATTAAGTTTCCGCCACATATAAAGTATTTCATTGTCCTGTTGTTTCCGCGAGAGCTTCGCAGATTTTTCCGTTCACTAATCAAAAGATTAATTTTTGATTTGCCTGTAATGTTATTTACCTGTAATGTACCTGTCATTAAATTGACTAAATTATCACACTGCTTTCTTGATCATGATATTGCTTTTTGAATCATTTTTATTTCGTCCTCTATTATTTTTTTTTAAAGAAACATGGGAACAGGAAAAAGGACATACTTTTTAAATTCTATTTTAATAAATCGAAAATATGTGGTTGATGCAGATTAATGATTTTGCCATATAACTGCTTATTTAGATATCAAACAAAGTGGAACTACGCATATGATAAATACGGCTGAATCATCAGTTTCTAGGCCATAAAATACTTGCTTGTAGGAGCTGTGTTCTGAAAACCCGTTAATACCCAATTTATAAATCAAACTAAATTGATTTATTATCTGATCTTGAAGAGATTTCCTCATGGGCACCAATATTTGACTTATTCGCGCTATGTTGTGATCTAAAAGAGCCAGTAAATTAACAGAGGCACCCGTTTCAGTTATCGTGATATTTGTAGGATAGGATAAGTTTTTCGCGGCTTTTATGGTTTTGGAAGAAGGAATTTTTCTAGAATATACCTTCTTATTGCATAATATTATTCGCGAGACAGTTTTGCTTCTATTAAACAGCCAGGGCGTCTTCGCTTGACAAAAATTGTTGTTGGGATTCAAGATATTTTTTGAAAGATTGATAATCTCTAACATTGTCTGCATTTGTAATTATATCTTTTAAAAGTTTTTAGACCTGCATTTTTCCTTTGGCTCGTAAGATTATGCAAGTACCAAAAAATAATGAATATATCAAAATAGAACCATGCAACTCCTTCATTTTGGATAATTTTTTCCATCAGAACATAATTCAAATTAAATATTGAATATTTTTCTTAATTTTTTTCGATTCTACTTGTTTTCGCCCATCTTGACCTATAAACAGAATTACATTTTAATGTTTCGACATTAAATTAAATGAATTATGCTCATCATAATTTGTTTCCTATTCATGTCTCCAGAATATTTCATAATATCGACAAGTTCTTGCCTCGTAGTGAATAATGTATCCAAAACCAAACAATGCATAAAGAAAAATGCTGAAAAATTAGGGAAAAAACATTTTTTTGGTCATGTAAATCAAAATAATTAAAAATATAGCAAAAAGTTATTTTTTTATTTTAAAAAAATATAAATCATTCATAAAAGAAGATCTATCTACTTGGGAACTTAACTGAAATATCATTTGTTTACAGATTTCATTATAATTTTGTTACAATAAATTACTATATTTATTTAGAGTTTCCTATGTAAATTAGAACAAATTAATATCGTTAAAGTATCGTTGTATACCTGAAGTTGAAGATTCCATGTCTAAATGATAATATAAATATTTTAATAAGAAAACACTTAAAACACAAATCGAAAATAGATTGACTCACGACAGAACCGCACACAAGTCGTAAAAATAGTCCATGCATTAAATGCTGTGAAATTCGTGTGTTAGTAAGTAGTTTAATGAACTGCTATAAGTGAGAATTTGAGATTTACTAAGTCACCTAAGTAATGCTACATTTGGATTCTTTTCCCTGAACGAATTTTCTGAGCGTAACAAATAATACCATTGTTCGTTTAAGATTTTTTGTTATCAAAAACAAACCATTCGTTGAACATAGAGTTACTTTCAAGTATTCGTTAAATATAGAGTTACTTTCAAAGAGAAACTATAAATTGTTTTGTTACGTCTTATTTATTTTGCTATAATATTTTTGCTTCACAATAACAAAATGTTTTGTCAATGAAATTGGAAATGTAATTAACAATGTAGGTAGAACGGAAAAGTCTCTTTTACAAATAAACCCCTTTACTTTTTCTTTTCTTCTTTAAGTTTGTACAACATTTCAATATAATACGAACTATAATGTAATTGACACTGTTATATATGTATTTTGTTCAATAAATATTCTGATATTTTAAATTAAGAATTATTCGCACTAAAAAGTTTATAAATTTTAAAAATAAATTATGCATGTACTTATGCACGTGCGTTAGAAGTTTAACTTCTTTGACATAATACAAGAATAACTTTATTTAGCAAGCAAATAATTAATGGAAATAAAATAAAAAAAATAACTGGAGCGTGATTAAAAATTCAGCTGCTAAATTCTAAATTCAATCAAATAATCAGATTTTATAAATTAAAATTTATTTTCTTATAAAAAGTAGTAATAAGAAAAATAAATGAATATGCTGAAAGTTTATTGTAATTTATTAATTTGAAATATGTAATAAATTATAAAGAAATAATTTATAATTTATAATGCAAATGAATACATATCGAAACTTAACCTCACTTAGAGAAATACACTAAAAATGTATTTTAAAAAGCTTATAAACGCTATTCACGAATATTTACAATATATAATTGTTTTTCTTTATTATACGAACCACTGTTAAATTTCAATTACTAAAAATAGTATTTGAAAGCACAGATATAACTTAGATTTGTATGAATATAAAACACGTATTGTGTATTTATAAATACCTCAATAACTATCATGAATATAGTATCAGTCACTACACGCATGTAAATATATGTTTAGTGAGCAATTTCAACCTGTCGATGTTTGTAGCATCATGCGCGTGCATCGTAAAATTTCGTAAAATTACTTTTTCATAATCGGCCTAAAGAAATGTAATATCAAGACATTCCTATTTTCTCTGAACCCAATTTTCAAGGCAAGAATGACATTCTATAAAAGTGTTTAAAGTCTGGATTTTAATAGTAATACATAAAATAATTCGCAATTTCATTTCAGATTTTCTTAATTTAATTACAAAAAAATATATTTTTACCTGAAAATATTAATCCTTGTCGCAAGCATAAAATTTTATATAATTTTTAACCTTCATTAAGCCTAAATAATTTAATAAGGGCCTCGTCATTTTGTTAGTATATTACTTTTTTTAATTGTTCGAAATTTTCTTCTCGGCAATAGCAGTCAATGGATTAATTACTTCTTTCGAGATTATCGAGTTAGTATACACGGTATAAATTTGGAGTGTTTAACGCAACACGATATAAATTTGGAGTGTTGTGCGCAACTTAAATCGGTGAACTTATTGACATGGATGAACCGTTTAATCAATTATAGTGGGTACGTTATGAACATGTTATTTAAAATGCTTCCCATTATTCTAATATTGAAATAGAAAAAATAGTGACGAAAGATGCCGTGACTATTTCCAGAGTTTAAGTTCCTTTTAATTAACAACTCTTTGTCATTCTCTCTTCATTTAGAAGAACCTCTTTTATATTGTAAGAAATGACGCACTAGTACATTAAATTTTCCAAAAATGTTTTGACGTTATGTTAGATGAAGGACTTTCGTATTGTATCTACAATTATTTCGTGTGAGTGAATAAATTGCTTGCTGCCGGCGACAATATTACCAAAATGACAAAGCAAAGTGTTAAAAATCCTCACTCAATCTATTTCCCAAAGTGAAAAAATGTCACTTCGTAAAGTATTGGAAATTAGAATATGTGGAAAAATATTAATAAAGTGTAAAAAAATTGTGAGCCGTTATGGGACGCCTGGAAAATGTGAAACATCAATTTTTTTAAGTATTATATTAAAATATTTTTATTTGGACGAAATGGAAAAAATATTCAAATAGTTAATAATAAAATATTGTTTTAATTTTTTTGACATAATTTATAACAGAAATATTTATTAAAATCTATTGAAAATATATTTTTAATTTTATAATACTGTTAGATGGCAAGACGCGAAACTGGCCGAATGGCATGCGATGCGCCATCAGAACGTTTTAACTCCCATCAAACGCACCATTAGATGTTTCACATTAATATATAAAGAAATAGAAAATAAAATGAAATATGAAATATGAAAATGTAAAACAATCAATAAATTAACAATTCAATTTAACTCGAAATTCTTACTTAATGATACAGTGCTCTTACTAATAAGCTGGTGAATGAAACCAATAATGAATGATTCCTATTAACCGAGAATGTGTGTCTATATAGGCGAAGCTACGTTCTGAAAGGATGAAAGGTGATCTTTTTATTTATTTGTTATTTTACATTTAGATATACAAACCCACATACATATGTACCTACTTTCCATTCCATTTCAAAAGAGAACTTCTGCAAACAGACTGATTTAAACTGACAGTTAAAATATGATTAGCACAAAATTATATTCAATAAGAGGACAACCATTCGCCAAACCCATTTTACTTCATCCACGATATGACTAAATGATCAACTTAACAAACTCTCATCATAAATAATGTTCTAAACAGGTACAAAACATTTCGTGAAAATAGTCGAAATTTTAAAGTCATCGTAAAACGTTTAGACCACGTATGCTACTTACGAACATATTTATTTTATGACACGTGACAAGTTAGATACAAGCAAGATAACTATGCGTTACAGTGCGGTTTCAATTCGACTAAAATCAACTTTGACAGATATACTTATAAGTAAGTAAACGATATTTTGCATGAGTTTTTAAAAAATAGTAAAATATTATTTCCTTTTCAAATAAATATTGGTATTATTGTTCAGGGCAGAATAAATATTTTATATGCATTATACCACATTACTTTTTTATTATAGCTAAATTTTACTCTTATTTTGCTGTATACTTTGATGATTATTTTTAATGTTGAACATATGTATTTGGAAAGAAAAGTTTAGAAAAACTTTAACGGTAATGTTCGGTATTACTTACATGCACCTTGCCATTATACATTCCCACCATAGTGCAGTGGCTGAGTCATTAGCGCCTGTCCAAAACGCTAAAGGTTCAATTTCTCGCATGGTTTTTGAACACTCGCAAATTATCTATCTACTTGTGATTGATTTATTACAATTAAAGTATTGATTACGGTATTTACTCTGGTGGATTTGTACAAAAAATCAAAAGAAAATCGTACGAGTTACAACTATAATGTTTACCTCGTGTCAAAATTTTTGACCAATGATGATTAAATATTTAATATTTGTATTCCCATGTTAGTTTCCACATTACTTGTATAAACTGAAAAATATCCAAATAAACATCAGAAAGCGAAGAAAAGTAAATCCCATTTTTATGGTCATTACACTTAGAGACTTAGTTAACAATATTATATTAACACCATACTTTCATGGCACTTTCGCAAATCATCAGCGTATTAGATAAAGATACCGATTTAAACTAATAAATTATGCGGGACAATGGATAAAAAAATTAAAAGTTAATTAAATCTTTTTCCCAAATTGCTGGCGGATGGCTGTAATTGACTAAGTGGTGATGATGTAAAGCAAAGGCGACCCGCCCTACCGACACTACACAAATACGCATGCATTGTTCGAACATTGTATAAGCGAGACATTTTAAAACCGCCAGTCTTTTAAGACTGCCAGTCTCAGGCCTGGAAAAAATATGAGAAGAAATTTGTTGGTAATATGTATTTTTAGGTATCAATTAAATTTCAAAATAATGCTTATTTCAATTTCTCATAAATGTAAAATATAATTTAAATTACCCTTGTCTATGTTGTAAATATGTAAACCAATAAAAATTATATATTATAACAAGAAATAAAAAATTATAAATTATTTATGCCAAACTTTTAAAAATCTAGATGAAGTAGAATACACTATAAATATTAGAAATTTAAGAGTTCTTCAAAACCTAATCAAAGAAATATTTACCAGACTCTATCGTTCTGCAGTATAATTTCACTCCCCTGCCCCTGTTCTCATTTCTTTTTAAACCATGCATGTCAAAATCTGAAAAGGTTAGAGTAATATATTTAGTAAGTACTTAAATGTTGGTAAAATTGCATTATTACATTGAATAGGTTTAATCAATCAATATATTTTCCTTAAACCCGTGATTGGCTTACTAAGCATCTTATTTTCGTAAGTAGAAATTATATTCTTAATTAGAAACAATTTAATCGAAATATTTTTAAACTACCTTCAAATTATAAAGAATTACATGCATACATGAAATCCTCGTAGTGTAAGTTGAGCTCATATTTAACAGAGGTCTCTAAACGCTGCTTTTAATCTAAAAGCTTGATTAGTATTTTCTTGATAATACTTTTATTCACTGTGAGCTGTAGGTAGCAGAAAGTAAAATGTGTTGATTCTTTAATATTAATTTTATACTCCGTCTTATAGCTTCAGTGAATACGAGTGTAGAATAAACCAAGCACTGGGCATAAACTCAACAGAGTTGAATGACATCACAATGACGACAAGAAGCTTTGTCGAAAGTTCGAAAACAGATTTAAATTAAATTCGCCGTCCACGTTCCACGAACTGAAGAACTGTTAAACCGAGTTTACAAATTCGATTTTAACGACTATTTTCACGAAGATATGCGATACGTTTTCTAATTGTAAAATTCACCTAGAATTTTCCTTTCGTGACAAGTAGGAAGGAAAAAATAGTTTTTTTTTTTTATCTTACACTATGCAGAGTTAAGTAGAAATTATTGAATCGTATAACAATATATATATATATATATATATATATATATATATATATATATATATATATTTATACATGTATATATATATATATATATATATATATATATATATATATATAACGATACTCTCTACATCATTTGAAAGTGTTAATGCAAGTTAACCGAAATTATTTTAATTTAAAATCCGAATCAAATGGTTACTGGATTTCTTTTCATTTATTTTCAAATTCTTCATCGAACAATTAAAGCTAGACTTTGCATAATACTGGGAAACTTAATATTTCCTAATCGAGGATTAAAAACGAAAGAAAGATTCAACGAAATGTCAATTAAATTTAAAAAATTATTAACTGTTCCTCTGTTCAATGATTTTTAATCTTTCACTTAATATATACAGGGAAATATATTATAAATGTATATATGTATATATTTTTGATTATATATTAATTGGGGCATCTGCTTGAACCATCTACTTGCAAAATTTTATATGTATAGATCTATAAATGTAGAATTCGTGACGGATGGGCGGATGGAGGTTGCCTTGTTCCACAATAGCAAACTAAATAGTTTCACATCTCTGTAAAATATGACGGATTTGGATTAATAGGATTTCTTTCGAATTATATATACACGTATATATATATATATATATATATATATATATATATATATATATATATATATGTATATATATATGTATATATATGTATATATATAAATATATATATAGTTGACATTTGGAAGTCGGTGTATACGTGTATATATCGGTTAAGAAATATAATATAATCGGTTAAGAAAATGTAAAATATAATTGACGTTAAAAAATGTTTATCAAAATTAGGAATACATTATTAAATAACAAACTGAGATAACTAAAGGATTTTCTTAAACTACACTGAATCATAACGACGATCAGCTCATTAAATATTTCCGTAATATTAATTATTATGTTTCTCATATAGTGAAACGAAATTGATGTCAAAATGATAGGATATCGCATTTAAATCAACATTTTTATTTCCAGTAAATTTAAATATTTTGTTAACAAGAAAATTTTAAATTCGAAGCGAATAATGAAATAAGTGGAGGAAATCCATAAATAAATTCACACAAAAACTCAAAAGATAAACGAACGCTCAAAATAAACAGGAAACGTATGCACAAGGTGCTACGGAGGCAAAAGTAAGTGTGTCGCTGGCACTCCTGCTGGAGCAACTGAACGATAGTAGCATAACTCCACACAAAACTGTCTCAAAAGTGACTAAGCTGAGTATCCATGATACGGTTACAAATTTCGCAACTATGACAAGCGGCGTCACAAGTCGCTCCGACACATTTACGTGGTGATACATCCTCACACGCTACTGCGTCGTTCTGGTACTCTCAGTGACGGAAAAAAATATTATAACAGTCACAACAATGCAAAACCATCGCAGGAATATAACCAATATGTATCTGCTCAAATTGTTAAATAATTTTTCTTCAATCTTCATTCGCGTTTAGTTCTATAGTTAAATTATTTTTTTTTAATGCACAAGCACGGAATTAAATATTGTGAGATATGGCAATGAAATCAAGCAAAATGTCACTTAATATTTCACCATTTTTTTTATTAATTAACCAATGATACAACAAATTCCACTCTAATCCAAAAATGCTAGCTGAAAAAATCTAAAATAGAAATCCAATATTATCTTAAAATTTGAAAGAAATAAACTTTGAAATTTTTGTTTGGCCACTGACTTTAAAACTAATAAATATTACACTCTTTGAAATGTTGCATACTATTAGATTAATTGTAAGCAAAGCGCTTAAAGTCCTAATGCATTATAGTCCTTAAAGTCCAATATGCATTAGGGACTTTGAGAGCTATCGACATTGGTCGGTCTAATTTACCATCATTAAGGTATGTCATTCACAGCCCCGTTGAAAGTCGTCTAGAAAACGTACCAATATTATATAAAGATGATTAAACTTGACCTTTGACTTTTATCTATAACCCAAAACATTATTATTGACATCTAAGTATTTAGAAGCATGGTCAATATTACCAAGTTAATAGAAAGCTCTAAATAGACTTATCTAATTAACGAAGTGTCTGACCCTCTTCTATTTTACTAGTCCATTTGAACCAACATTTGCAATATTTTATCTACTAAGGTTACAGCTGATTTAGACAATGAGTTTCCCTTGTCTTAATCCACTTATATAATTAGCCATTAAACCTGTATAAGAATTAATTTGCAGTTTATTTTTTCTTTGAGTCTTAAGAAAATACAATACAAATAGACTTTTATTTTCTAAATTTTAATTTATAAAAAACAAGAGGCATATATCCTGATAGAATATCTCACAATAAAGAATATTTACCTTTTAAAACCAATTCGCAATGAATCTCATCAGGGACTTATTATGTATCAGAAATAAAGGCCCCAAAAATATGCCACCTTGAAAGAACAGCCACTTAATAGTTGTTGTTTTTTGTGGACCATAATTTAAAATTGTGTTTATATGGACCATTAAATTATAGATTATTTTTAAATAAGTATAGGTTAACATTTTGCCTAAATCTTAAATAAATTATCACTATTCATTTTATTTAGTCAATTGAACAAAACCGTGCTGAGTTACCTCGGTGCACGGGTGTTAGACTGATTGCTACCGGTTACTAAAAGGTTACTATTGATATCACGGAAGTGTTACAGCTAAGAATATCAAATTAATTTTCACTTACATTTATGCTTTACTTGTAACATTTATGCCATTACGGCAACACATTTCCATTTATTAGTTATTCATTCTTTAATTAATCTGTGAAGCACTTCATTCGGTATAGATGAGATGATATAAATTTTATTACAGTTCACGGTTATATTACATATATATATTAATATACAACTACCAAAATAAACAACACAGTCACATATTTTATCTCCAGTAATATTTCCGATCACAATTCTAAATTTTTTTAATAAACCTATAATATAGTTAGTATTTATTAAAACATTTTTTTGTATCTGCCTATACATTGATATAATCTCCAACCAAAAAAATGTTTAGATTCAGCAACCCATCGCACAATGAGTTGGCTTTTCTGGGGCGCCGCCTTTACTTATTTGTTCTGCCGTAACAAAATGGCAAAAACCCTTTCATAATTTCATCGCGTTCGTTTTGAACCACTATTACGGGATTATCACAAATATTTCAGTTTAAAACTAATTGCGATGTAATTTTACAGCAAACGACATTTCAACTATATGAATAAAAATAATATGACCAGAAAAAATTATTTAAATTTTTTTACCGTTAAATTTTACTCTCGATAAATTGAACGAAATGCAATTTTTGGTAGAGCATCACTTCAAAATATGAGTTTCCAAAATGTTTTGCAGCACCTTCTTAGTTTTCAATTACTGTAAGTTTACTGAAATAATTTGACAATAACATGTTGCAATTTTTTTAGATTTCAAAGTTTGAACAAACAGGGGGCGTCGTTAGAAGCGCAAGCGGTGCGGATGTTTTAGTAGCCATGGAACAGTGGAGTAGAGAGCACCGCGGTTTTGCCGTCGCGGCGTACATTTCGAGTGGATTTTCGCTGTCTGTAGCACGCCGTCAATTTAATAATCGTTACAGTATTCGTCGATTACGTGATGAACCATCGATCAACCTCATTCAGTCATGGGTAGCAAGGTTCAGAGCTACAGGATCAACATTAAATAGGCCCAGGCCAGGACCTACATCATTGGTAGCCACGGATGAAAATATCGAGAGTGTTATGGTGTCTGTCGTTGAAATCCCCGTTTATCACTGCGTACACGTTCACCGATATTGGGAAATCCGAAATCAACTTTACAGGTAATAATGCGAAAAAAGCTCAAGTTCCATCCATATAACATTCAAATTGTTCAAGATTTACACGATTCTAACTTTGAATTAAGAAAAACTTACGCGGAGATGATATTGTTGAGACTTGGTACTGTTACCCGGATGGGCAACATATTCTTTAGTAACGAAGCTCACTTTCACATTGGAGGATATGTGAATAAGCAGAACTTTCGTTACTGGGACTCCACAGATCATTAAAGTAACAGTCTGGTGTGCCATGTCTGCATCTGCAATTATAGGGCCTTATTTCTTTGAAAATCTACGTGGCCAAATTGTAACTGTGAATTCGGAGAGATATGCCTAGATGTTAAATAACTTTTTCAGAGTAGAACTACAGAATAGTCCATCCTTCAACCAAAACACATGGTTCCAGCAGGACGGGGCCACAGCTCCATGAATGCAGTGCGGCAGTTATTTCCAGAAAAAACCATATCCCGAAACGGTACCGTACCGTGGCCACCTAGGTCACCCGATTTAAGCCCATGTGACTTTTTCTTATGGGGATACTTAAAATCCGTTGTTTACAAAACAAATCTGAGCACTGTGATACAACTTAAAGAAAATATTTGAGCCGAAGTTAGTAGGATACCCCAGTCGCTCCGCAAACGCATTTTTGAAAACATGCGTGCTAGACTCGAAGAGTGTGTCAGACTCGATTACCGCCATTTGGAAAACGTCGTTTTTAAAAAATTAAATCCGCATTTGTTGTTATAAAAATAAACCTACTTTGTATTAGAGGTGTAGTTTTTTTTTACAATTTTTCAAACATTGAAATCTGCCACTGAACAACCTGTATATATATATTTTTTTTCACAGCTGCGAAGTCTATCAATCGGCCATTTTATATACTTCTCTGCCGATTAGTGACTACCTGTAATGAGAAAATTAGGGGAAAATGATAATGGGGAAGTTTAGCTGGAATAAAATGTAATAGGAAACAAATATCCACGTGAAAACTGAAGAACACATAAGTAAATATTTAACTATATCTTTGTAAAGATTGGGATATAATTTTTTCCCTTAACAATAGTAATCTGCCAAAAGTAATTACAGTGAAATGAACCATGGTTACGCGGTAATGCCTCAATTAGTCAATGAATATAAGATACACGTTTTCTGGAAAAGGATGAATTAATTTCAATACCTCGTAACATAATTATAGTATTGATTAAAAACGGAAATCGTATTGCTGAAAGTTTATGTTCTCTAAATCGTCCTTTTGTACTTTCGTATATTTTCTCGAAAGCTACTCTACTGACCAAATTTAAATTTAAAGTCGATTTTCCCGAAAAAGAATATATCTCTATGATAGCGTTTGTAAAACGCTAAAGAACAAATAAAATCAAATAATATAAATCAATAAGCTGGTTTCATAAATATGCAGAGCTGTTAAATAACGACTATTATAAGAAGAAGGAATAATACAGAATGAAAAAAAATTCAGTTACCAGTTCGCCAAAATAGCATTCATTAAATAAATGTTCACTAAAACGTTAGTATGTGTAGAGAATTTATTCGAAGGTATTCGACAGTGATGCATTAGTTAAATGCTTGGCGTGAAATTTTTCTTTCTAAAAAATTAAAGAAAAAGAAGGCTACGATTATATATATATATAAAAAAAGAAGGCTACGATTATAATTAATTGATGCAATGCACGCTACGATGAAAAACGGTAATTGAGTAGTAGCTATATAAAATAAAAGATAAAAATAATAGAGGCAAAACTTTAGTTGGGAACGAATTTACCTAGTAACTATTTCAAAAAACCGCATAGTTAATATTTGAAAAAATAAGATAATTAGAAGTGTTCATATTTTTAAAATATAAGTAAAAGTCACCTAAGTACAAATGATTCTTGTGCTGTTGGTATACCGTAGTAACGTACGTTATTATGTAAAATAAAAAATTAGGCGTTGACATAAGTAGTTATCAAGTGATCTTTTGTTACCACTGCGCAAGAATTAAACCTATAGATTATGGATAGCCTTATGGAATTGGATTAGGTTCTTACCTCCATAACTTGGAGCTATAATCAATTTGTATTTTTGTGACACGTGTATTTTTATTAGTCGATTAATTAATTTTTTTTTGTTATTTATTTTAGAGTAAAAATCGGACCATTTATTAAGCTTCCTAATTTTTTAAAAGTACGTGATCTAGTATTATTTCTATTTTCTTTAAGTTCTTTACCATGACCTAGGTTTCGTTGTATTACAACATCTTCAGGCGAGCTATTAGCAAAAATGTTGTAATACAACGAAACCTAGGTCGTGGTAAAGAACTTAAAGAAAGTAGAAATAATACTACGTCACGTAGTTTAATTTAATTGTGAATAATGAATTTCTCCAAAATTAACGTCAAATATATTCAATATTCAATTTTTTAAACGTAACAAAAATTTCATAACTTTTTCCTATAACCTCGGCATCATTATAGATCTCGGAATGTTACAGACTTTCTCGAAAGTATTTTATGCCGTACATACGGAGTGTATATCTATTAAACATTTTAAATGTAGAATTAAGGGCGTATGTAGTATTACGTGCGCGCACATTTTTAACAAATACCATATTAATTTCATGAGTGTATTAATCTGCCTGACGACATACGGAAAACTTACAATAGTATTTTGAAAACGAAAAATCCGATAAAATATTATGAATTCCCGGTTTTTACCTAAACTAAGTAGCTTTTGACGAAGATTGTACGTCGTTTTTCATTTTTTGTTTTTAATTAGAAAAATATGTTTCATTCTTCATTAACGATATTTATAAATAATTTAATTTATACGATGCGAACCGCTTAGAATATTCATTTTATTTAACTATATTCAATTTTACGTCATCCCTTAAATAGATCATTTCAAGTTACCTCTAACAATATCAATTGCCCCTGAAACCAAACCGATATTGCAATTTATATTCACGCCCACATATATATGCAGATACTTCGTCAACGATACAATTGAGGCTAAAAATTGGCCTTCTGTTTACACATTTACATTTATACAGCGACAGTCGTTAGGTACAGTTGCCACAAACGGGACACCGAAATTTTCCACCGCTCTCGCCGCTGGGTAATATAAAGACCGGTAATGACGTACATTTAACTTCGTAGCTTCAACAAACAACTTACAAGAGTTCGCTTAGAGTTTGACTGCATTCAAAAGTGATTAACTCGATCTGGGTAACTTAAGTACATGAGTACTTGAGCCTCTGTCAAATTCAAGTTTATTAAGATTTATTTCATTACGGAACTTTGTTCCCTCGAAATAAATATCAGTGGAAAGTAAAGTAAAATGTATATATAGGTAAAGTAACCTTATCGTTCAATATATGTATGTGCACTGCCATGATTTATTAATGTTTCAATGCTTTAACATTTTCACTTTGATATTATTCTGTAAATCTCTTAGCTTCGTCTATCTTTGCTGATATCATCATTAATCGGTATGAAAAATCACCAACGCTACTTATCAAAAGTATATATTTATTACTATCGAAGGCTAGAGCAATACAGAGAACATTTATTACGTAACTAAAATTGTAACATCAACACTGTCTTCTTTACCTCAACCAAGTTGATCAATTCTTTTTCTTACAAAAGTACATTAAGAAGATAAAATTATTTTAAGATAATGGGTAGTTCTAGCTTATAAACAAAAATATTATGCTACGTTCATATTGGTCGCCATGCGCAATTAAATATCTTTCTTTAAAATAGTGTCTAAACGAAAGTATAGTATTCTATTGCTAACTGTGCTTACATGTTATAATTTTCCGCCGTTATAAATTTCCTTACCAAGCAAGGAAAGTCGGTTCAAACCATACTGAAAGAGATGGCATCTGTTTACGGGATTCTTGCCCGGGTAAAACCATGGTTTACAAGTGGCGTAATCTCTTTGAACAAGGTAGAGACTCACTTTAAGACGACCCACGTCTCGGTCGACCGATCGAAATGACTACTCCGGAAATTATTGAAAAACTTAAAAAAATTAGTATTGGAAGACGCCAGACTAAAGAAGAAACAGCTTGCAGCGATGGTTATAATATCGCAAACAATAATTTTTAAAATTCTCCATGATCATCTTGGCATAACAAAGGTCAGCGCAAGATAGGTGCCGAGAATGGTCACACCGCCTCAAAAACAACGCCGCGTGGAGTGTTCTCGCGAATTTTTGGACCTCTGTAGTGAAGACAAGGATGCACTATTAAAACGAATTGTTACTGGAGACGAAACTTGGGTTCATCGTTATGAACCTGAGTCCAAACAAGACTCAATGCAGTGGCACAAAAAAGGCAGACCACCACCCAAGAAGTTTCAGGTGTCACAGTCGGCTGGAAAAATCATGGCGACAGTCTTTTGAGATTCAGAAGAAATCCTGTTGACGGATTATAAAGATAAAGGTGTTTCCATAACCGGAGAATACTATACGTCAATTCTAGGGAGGTTGAAAGAAGCAATCAAAGAAAAAAGAAGGGGAAAATTGACCAAAGGGGAAAATTGAAAAAAAAAAAGTAATGATGAATAATTAAACGTTTACATTTGATACAAATAAAAGCAACAGGGTTTGACGAATTGCAATTTTAATTAGATATTTGGGTATATCGGCACCGAATTATTTAAAAAATATTAAGTATTACAAGAAAATTATGGCTGACTGAAAGAAGACAGTTTATAGGAACGAGAAATACATCAATAACACAAGATATAAAAGTTTTCTATGTAATGATCGTTACGTAATTATTACAAAAACAATACCTATTCTAAATCAATAAAAGGAATATAAACTTAATAAAATCTCAAAAAACAGCAACGAGTAGAAATGAGAAGTAACCGTATCGTCTCAGATTTAAATATTATAAGGACGTCTTTTGTGCTCAATTATTTGGCTGTATTTTGACTCACGTGCAGTAAAGATAGGCTCTGATTTGCTATGTAATAATAAAACATACAGCAAAGAACTGATGACACTCAGTGGAAATCCCAATTACGCAAGATGTAACAAAGTTTTTCGAATTAATTTTTTTATCACATCCTCCGATAAACCACAAAAAATTAGTCTCGAATCCAATTTGACTCACCAAGTCTACACTGAGATTTGTCGTATAACATATATGACAAATACATACGCATGACTGTGCGTTACGTCAAAACACATATTTGTTACACAGCACTACGATTTTTTATCCAGACTACCACCATATCCTATAGTAGTTTTTAAGATTATAATATAATCTCTAGTTGCAAAGATTTTGCTACAGTAATTTTGAAAACAGAACAAATTAACATAACGTTTGAAACAAGAGCGAAAGCTATGAATGAACCCAAAAATCGCTCATTGCATGCTTGCTACATAACTACTCCACTTGCATACCAAACTTCGTGTGATTTAGTGGAATAATTTTCGAACAAAAGCGGTTTATGCGAATGGAGCAAAGATTTTTCAAATAAGTACAAAAAAGATCGTAACTTCTAAACAATTGATTTTCGCTAAACTATCGTATACTTTAAATATCTTATCAAAATGTAATCTACTTAAAAATGTTGAACCACTGTAAATGGGCCAACCTGTAAGGTTTGGCACATGCAATAAATGACACATGATTTTCACCCGCAATTCCTGAATCTTTTAGACGGTCTCTTATATTGTTTGTCATTATAAATTGTCGTGCGATGTAAGTAGAGAAAAGCAACAAAATTTTATTAAACGATTTTCATGCGAAGTCCACTATTCAGTGGAATTCCGTAATTTTTGCGTCGATTTAAAACCGCAAAGTGATAATTTTGTTCATTGGACCGAAATGGCCAAACATTGTATTGTTATTGGTATCAAGCCTTAATAATGGCTTAACTGTACTTTAAGAGGAATTGGTTATTATTATCAACTATATTTTACTTTTACTAACTTTAGTTTCCGTACACTCGAAGGTTTCATCTTTAAAATCAAAAGTTTCTGATCGAAAGCAATTGAACCAATAGCATGCTATGCATTTGTTTGTAGGTTTGTTCAGGGTATTTTTTCTCATTGCGGTCATCTGCCATATATCACTGCTAGGACAGAAGTCAAAATAATGCGAACCTTCAACTTTTCAGCATTAGTAAACGTAAACAAATTCAAATCATAGTACAAATAAATTATTGATTTACTGACTTCAAAAACGATATACCATGGTTTTAATAGAAAATATATTCCAATATGGTATCAATCGATCGACTAATAGTATCATTTTGGCTTTTGCTTTAAATTCAAGCTTTGGATTACCCTTGTCATTCTTATCAATGCAACACCATAAGTCATCTGGTAGAGATACGTTTGAACAGCAAACTACCATGTATTGTACTTATCGCATCCAACTGACTGTTCAAGAAGCATTGTTGTATTTTTTAAAAGTACTTTTCACTCAGTTATACCAAATCTTCAAAGATTTCACAACCAATACAACACCCCATGCAAGACAGATTAGGTCATATCAATTTGCTGACTGGTAACCGATTTTTTATCACTCAAATGTCCGTAGTTTACTAGATTGTTATTTATTTTAATTTGATTAAGTGCTCTGAGATCATAACCTGTTGAAGTAAATATTTTTTTTAAATATTTTAATGGTTTTATTTAATTACACACCAATGAATAAATGACAACCATAGACAAGAGCGTAATAATTATTTACAATTCTTAAGTTCAGCTTATAAATTCAATCGACTTAGGAACGCAGCAATTTTAAATATCTATTTCAATACAAACTCATCCCACCATCTCAAGATATACAAATACAAGGTGATAATCAAATATATCTCTCTCGTTCAATTCGAGTACTTATGAAGTAGAAATTTTAAGTATTTTAGTCTTATAATGTATTGTATGTATATAAGACATAGTATCTTTATATTATTTATAATGTCTACTCGGGTTAAATTTTATGTTAACCCGAATGTTTACTTTAAATTTAAAATAACAATTTAAGACTTATTTTAAAGCCGACGTCTTTCTATTAGTAATAACCTAAATCTGTTGCCCTTAGCAGTTATTGATAAATACATTCATTTAAAATTGTTTTGAAAATATAGACGCAAGGTCATTGACGCAGATTGATGACGATTCTTCACTCCTGCCTGGTGACGACTGTCGACTCTGCCAGATGACGCAAGATCGATGCGGCAGCAATCATGAGCGTGATCGGTCAGGTCTTTTAATCTGACAGCATATATTTAAACAATGAAATAAAAAATGGACTACGCGCAAAAGCATATTCTATAATTATTTTAAACTGTACAAACTAAAAATATCAGTGTTGATAATTGTTCACACGTGTGCTCATTGTGAGCTATTTTTGCGCTACATCATTATAGTTTATCACAGATATTTTTAGATGTTTTTTTTTCGTAATTAATTTAGGTGAGGGGTTGACTTGATGCAGTAACGCGAATTTTGCATATAATTTAGGCAAAATGCCATTACATCATCTAACTACTGTGAAAACTTTCGTGAAAAAAATGGTTGCGTTATGTCACATTTCAAGGAATCGACATCAATGAATAAACTACATGTAACGTATCACAGAACAATAGTTAGTTTAATAGATAAAATTAATGGTAAAAAACGCAAAAATGAAGTAGGAAATTAAATGGATGTATATAATGTATATTGTATATATTTCTCCTGCGGCACACAGTAACGCAGGTTTGCCTCAACATTCGTCACTCAGTATAGAAAATTCATACTGAATGACGAATAATACAAATTTATTTATCTATTATATATTTTAATTTTTAAACTATGTAAAAATATTTCAATTTATTTAATACCGGTCACGTTAGATTCATTTAAACTTCAGCGAACTGAATTACTTATGGCCAATAATACGACAAATATTCATACCCAATGTAATCCCGCAGTATAAGAATAAAAATCCATTAATATAACTGTATTTACTGAAACTACGAGTATTACCTTTTTGCAACTTAGGAGAGCTGAAAATCGCTTAGTTTCTTCGACATTGTATTTTCATCGAACATCTGCACTTTTAATTCTATCATGTAATGTATTTTCACCTATACACTAAAATTATATTATTTCGATTTAAATCAGATTAGTTTCTATTTTGTTTTGTATTATATACTTACTTATGATTGCCATAAGAATAACATAACGTTGCGTACAAGCTACTCGCGCTCTCTTTAGGTCTATAAGTAGTTTCACGATTTTTTCATGATAAATACTTTTATCGAAATTCCTCATCATTCTCATATTTCTTTATTGGTATATCTATATCTTAATCCAGATAGGCAAATAAGATTAACTACATTCATGCAGTAATTTTATGAAATTACCTCTTCACATCAAATTAATTATTTTCTTTTTCATATGACATACTTTAACGTTAGTTAGTTAAAAATGTAACTTCACACGGAACGTTGAAAGGAAATTTATGATTCCATTATTGAAAGACTTTAAAGGTTATTTTATATACTGTCCACTTTCTAATTAAATTTGACTTAACTAAACTGTTATTTTCATTTTTCATGGAACCAGTGTCAAGAAAAGTTTCTAATTAGTAAGGAAATAATGCAAGAAGAATTGTCACATATATTGGTTTTGGTTACTTCTATACTCCATACAGTTTGAACTGATATAATAAGTAATGATTTGATCGAAGCGTCACCAGTAACGATGCAATAATACAGGATAATAATGCTAAAATAACAGCAATATAAACAAAGAACTCATGTTGCATAAGTTCATCTCGAATTCATTGTTTTTTAACTATGAATACTCATTATGTAAATCGATACAAAATAAGAACTTCTCTTATTTTTAATTCACATATTGTTTCATATTCACGAAACTCGTGCTGTAAATGTGCAATATCTTTCTCCCTACAGTTTAAAGTATATTTATGTACATAGTTATGTTTTATTTTAGGCATATAAAGAATGCCATTTTCATTTTTCCCATAAATTAAAAATCACTTTCAGATTTCAAGACAACAACTGATATGCTGTTCTTCTACATTAATGTTTCATGTCATTTGTACATAATCATGCAATTTGTACGCAATCAGCCAAGGCAAGCAATTATCACACACGTTATCGTAGGGTTTATCCGGAAAAAATCACCAATGCTAAAGAAAAATGTATATAGAATCATTGTAATTACTAAATTGAGATTACAATCAAGGGTAACAATAATTATTTTCCTCTTCGCAGCATAATTACTCTTGTCTCTAAAATTAAACAAATTAATTGTTTTGCTGTGTTTAAACTTGTTTAACTACGTTCTGAATTTATTGACGAAGTTTAGTATCACTTTATTTCTCCGTCTTGTTAAAAAGTTAAGTTTATATTCAAAAAGGGATCATTATCTAAACTTACAATTTTCCTAATTTGTATTAATACCCATATTTCCATTTATAAAAACTATACCGTTAGTTTATATCAGATATTTTTGATGCGTTATCATTAGAATCTCTGCGATTTTATTCCGCTCTATTCTTATCTTTTCATTCAATTTCTAAAATATCTCCTCAATTTCACTGCAGCATACCTCCTACTTCATTTATCGATCATTATACAAATCGATCTCTTTCAAAAAAAACATTATTACTATATTTTCAAGCGTTAATGTGATTTGGTTACCAAACCGATTTTAATATTACATTTAAAATCATCCGGGTCTTTTAAATGGCCAGAGTTTTCTCCCATTAATCTACCTTATTAAATTCATTCATTATCTGATTCAATTCATCCAACAACTTCAATAAAAATAATGCACTTAGTGGCGTTATTTTTTCCGTCTTAACAAATATTAACTTCCATATTAGTTTAAATAGACATTAAAATGAGTTTGACTGAATGACTAAAAGAAAGTTTAAATGCGAAAAATTGCTAATAAATGGGTTAAAACACGGTGGTGGTATTTGATATCCATATCCAATAATCACTTTTATATTTAAATACTCATATAGCAAAGGACAAAGAATCGTCTTCGCCTAATTGAAAGTAAAACGGATTTAAAATTAAATTTTTTTTCTTCTCGAGTTAATTTTCTCTTTCGAATGTCAAGCCTTTCAGGAATAATTCGCTAAATAAAGTAGCAGTCTTACACCCTTTTTTATTTGCTCGCTAAAATAGTGTTAGGTGTTCAGGATGTTGGAATGGGAATTCGTAGGATCTACTTGTATAAAGTATTGATTGTTTGATTATACAATCTACTTAATTATTTGCATATATTAACAGCAAATTATCCTCGCGCTCCATATTTTTATACTTTAAGTCCTAGCGTAGCCAATGGTAAATGATCCCGCACTACTTTCCTACTCGAAAGACTGACCAGGTCACTGTGCTCACAGGCCTCCCATTCACAACTACTATTAGGAAAGGCGAGGACAGAGCTAAATGGAAAGAACTAATGAACGAAGCCACCAGGACTTTTCAGGACGGACACGATCTCCAGAAATGAAGAATGGGACGTTGAAGACGACCTAGCGTCGATTTTTACTTTTTTGGGATAATCTTTTTTGATATGCTTTTTGAACGTCATCTACGTCAAAAACCTGGGCACGCGTGTAACCGTGATTACAAATAAACTAAATCTGTTCAAAATAATGAATATATGTTTTTAACCCAATGAAACAAACATTAAATTTTAAAAGTTGAAAGGTTATTAATTAATAAATTCACAAAAAATGCTAATTCAGTTTCTTAGCTTTTGA
This sequence comes from Druceiella hillmani, assembly GCA_039881145.1. Classification (NCBI taxonomy): domain Eukaryota; kingdom Metazoa; phylum Arthropoda; class Insecta; order Lepidoptera; family Hepialidae; genus Druceiella; species Druceiella hillmani. The sequence continues at coordinate 6,192,535 of JAYKKI010000002.1, forward strand.
AAAAAACGTCTCTTGATGATAATTTGATTCGAAATAAAAACTATTAAGATTTGTAGAAAACTTTGTACGTATATTTCGACGTTACACAAACTTATAGAGAGAGAAAAAAAACTAGTGTGCCAACATACATAAACAATATAAAATACGTTCCGAAATACCGCGACAATTGATGCTGCTGCTTCTCAATTCCTAACACTCTCTCCAGAGCAAAAACCCATCTTATTTATACAAGTGTTTTACAATTGTAGTACCCTTAGTTATCAGCCACCATATTACAACCATTCACAAATAAAAACTTTACTTTAGATTTAACTATATTTTCTCTGAGAAAATATAAATGAATGTCTATACCTTTAGTTTTCGGTTTGTAACAGTCTGTTAATGCCAGTTTGATTGCACTTTGGTTGTCACAATAGAGCGGTTAAAGCACCGTTCAGGTCTTGGCCAAGTTTACCTAGTAGTTGTTGAAGCCACAGAGCCTTCTGAGTCACTGACGCCATGGCCCTGTATTCAGCTTCTGCAGTAGAGAGCGCGACCGTAGTTGCTTAGTGGAATTCCAAGATATAGCAGCATTCTAAAACAAAAAAGTGTAACCCGTGCACAATCTTCTATCCAATGAATCACTGACCCAGTCAGCATCACAATAGCCGGTAATTTTTTTAGAATCTTCTTTGACATAACATGGTTTTAGGCTCTTGATTCCTTGAAAATATCTCATCACGTAAAATTTTGCTTTTACCTCTATCAGAGTATTAACTGGTTTGCATACATACATGTCACTAAATTCTACTACTCAATTCTTTTCCTAATTTTTCATTAATTTCTTTGATTTTGTTCTTATTATTTGCGAAGATCAGAAAGTCATCTACCCATACTGCAATGAATATCATTATTGATTTATTTACTAAATAATAAATATATGGATCAATTTCAGACCTTTCCAATCCAATTTTCAGTAAAATGTTTTTCATTTTAACATTTTCATACACTTGATCATTTTCTTTGTAACATTCGGGTTGTACCACATAAATCTCAGAAATAGAAACGCACTTATTGCGTCCATTTGAGCCATTTCTATGTCGTATTTAGCAACTAGTGCGATCAAGAAACGGACTGATAAATATCTGACTACTGAATCATATACCTCATCATAATCTCTAACCTTTCTTTAAGCACACCCCTTAAAAACAAGCCTCGCTTTAAAGCGAATAGTTTCTCCCTTCTCATTGGTTTTGGTCTTAAATACCCATTTACACGGTAATGCTCTTTTACCTGGTGGCAAATCTACCAGTGACCAAGTTTTGTTTTTAATTAGCGAGTCGCATTCTTCTGCATAGCTGTCTTCCACTGGTCTGCATGATATAATTAAATAGCATAATTTAGAGACTGACGATTATTGAGATTAAGTATTGAAAATACGTAACTTACATCATGATCATCCTCCTCTGCAAACTGCACAGCTCTGCGCGGGCGCAAATTGATATTATGCGTTAGTACCACGGTGTCAATTAAAGCCTATGGTACGTAGGATGACTCATCATTGTCGCCAGACTGATAGTCATCACTTAAAGAAGTATTGTGTTCTATTTCTTGTTTGCACGATTCTTCATTTAACTGCATTTTAGGACTTTGGGATATACAAGGTACGTATATATTTTGATAATATTTTTGAACATTTCCTAAAAACACAACATTTCTACTCTTGATTATTTTATTTGTTCATCAAGTATTTGACGTCCCTTGGTAGATTGACAATAGCCAACAAATATGTATTTACTGGATTTTGAATCCCATTTTTGAGTTTTTCTTTAGAGGTATGAGCCATAACTTCAAAGTCAAAAATTTTAATATTTGACAGATTGAGTATCTTACCAGACCACATCTGTATGGAAGTATTACCAACAATTGATTTTGTGGGTGATCGGTTGATGATGTAAGCATCTGTCGTTAGCGCCACTCCACCGAACAGTTTCGACAATTGAGCATCAAACAACATACATTTATCTCTTTCCACAAGGGTCCTGTTCATTCTCTCTGTAAGGGCCATATCATCAACCAATCCGTACTCTGCCCACCATTCTGCTGGGGGGTGTACGGATTGGTTAATTGATGTTCAATTCCATGCGTATTTAAGAACTTTTCAAACTCTTTATTACAACATTCGCTTCCATTGTCTCAGCGAACAGCTTTTATCTTTCTTTCAAGTTCATATTCTACTTTACTTTTATAATCCTTGAAAACTTCAAGCACACTCATTTTATCTATTAGAAAATAAACGTGAAGTCTCTTTCTATAATAGTCTGTAAAGATAATAAAATATTTCATACCTCCAATGATACTTGCTCCATAGGTACACATAAATCAGTGCGGATGAGCTGCAATGTTTGTAAAGCTCTTGAACCAATATTGTTAAAAGGTAATCGACTCTGTTTCCCTCTGAAGCAGGTGGTACATATCACATTGTTACCCTTATCTTGAAATGGTTCAATTCTTTCAATGCATTCTAGTAACTCGCTAACATCTGAAAAATTCAAGTGTCCCATGCATTTATGCCACAGGTCAATATCATATAATTTATCTGAACACATAAAGTTGGAAAATACTTCCCTGTGAGTGTTTAACAAATACAGGTTGTTAACTAATGTGGCTGAGCATAATAGTTTACCATTTTGGTAATAAATATCACATCCTTTATCTCCTAAATTTACCTTACAGCCATTTTTCATCATAGCACTGACTGACGAGAGATTGGCAGCAAGTTTAAGTATGTACATAACTTGTCTTACCTGAATTTTATTATATTCATTACCATTAATTAATAAATTAATTTTTCCCATTAGTTTCAACATGTAGCGGTGTCTTATTAGCGACAGTTATGGTGGGTATCGATGTACTAGTTACATAATACATCCAATTATTTCTATTGGTCATATGCATTACACGTATACACATCATTATAAAATTACGTAGCAGCCAAGAAATATGGGATACACTAAAATAATATTCAAGTGTGCACTTTACGTATTTGCAAAAAGAAATATAAAATTCTGACAAGTAACTGTTTATTTATAATAAACAATAACTGATAGACAAAGAGAATGAAAAGATCAAACTGTCAGTTCATTTATAAGTATTAACCGTGTCGTTGAAATTTAAGCGAGTTAAAGTTAAATTCTCTCCATTAATAAAAAAAATATAAATTTTATTTCAAAATATTGTTACAATATCAAATACTTATGTCCTACTTAAATGTCTACAACTGAACAATTTGTATTGGCTCGCATGCCTTTTATATTTGTACCCAGTCTGAAGTTCATCTTAAGTTTTTTTGTAGATGATCTTATAGACGGTTATTATTATTGTCAAGGATATCATTATTCCTAATATCCAGTTTAACATTCCTTGCTTAGAAGCTTGCTCATTATGGATTGTCAGTAGTATTAGTTGAGTATCCATTGAGTTATCCTGGGTATCCATTATTATATGATAATTATTTTCTACTGGTCTTTCTTCATACTGGAACACTTCTATGTTATTGTTACTGTCACTGTATGTACAATCTTGCGTGTTGTGTACGAGTGATCCTTTGACCGCAAATTGTGTGGTCGCATATATCATGTATCTTCGTTTCTTCATCTTCATATTGATACCACAAGTGATTGGTTATTTTCTCATTGAGATGATATAGACAGACGACCGATAGTTTTTCGCACATTTTCTTCCTTTTTATAACACTTTCTTGTATACAGGTTTTGACTGTCTCTGAAGTACAAATGTTTTGAGTAAATTCTTTTAAATTATATACCTGGTCGTATCGTATCAAATATTGTTCTTTGGCTGTGTTTGGAATTGTGCAAAAGTTATTTTGTTTAGAGATGATAGGTAAAATATATTTTCTGTAATAATTATTTCTGATAGGATTGGGATAGGTAATTGGAATATTATCATATTAGAGGATATTTCTACATTTGGAGATATTTGGGATTCGAGTGCTAACAAGTTTCTAGGCAAGTTTATTATTTCAGGTATTTTAGAAATACTTCGTTCTAAATGCAATTGCTATATAATAGAGGGGTGTAGTAAATGTGTATGCTTCGTTTATGCTGAGGCATACTTTATTTAATCTCTCGTATGTGAAGGTTATTTCATTTATTTTATTTTCCCTTTTATATATTACGTTCAAAATTGCATTAATTTGTTGTGATATATTATAAATTTGTCGATGTACTTCATCTAACATATCGGAGATTATACTGAATTTATTTCCTATATCTATTAAGTCTTTATTATCTGGGTTACTTATTAGAGCCTTTATTACTATGCCTAATCTATTAACTAGTCCTCTTTTGGCGCGAGTCTTAGTTGTCAATCGGTTGAGACAATCAGGTAATTTTTTATCTAAGTATCGTATATGAGTTTCCGTTTCATTTAGACTATTTATTACCGTTTGAAGTTTATGATATTCAAGGTATAGGGCGTTTGTTTTTATGGGGTGAATTATGATCCACTCTCCTTCTCTTATCCACACTTCGTCGATGTCTATTATTGCTAAGTCTGGCAGAAGCCCTGGAACATGTATTTCGTTTATGTGTATTTTTCCACCTTTTCCTTTGGAATAATATTATATTTTGTTGCGAGGTAGTAATTTTTTTTATTTTAAGGAGTCCATTATAAACGTATTTCTTTTTATTTCTGATATCGCTTGTTATGTAAAATTCATCCTCTACCTTTAATTTAGAATCTTTTAAATTTACCCATTTATTACGGGGATTTCCCTTTAAGGTATATGTTTTTGTAGTTTCTAATCTTTTTTGTATATCTAATAAATAGTCAGATGTTACATTATTATTAATCGGTAAGTTAATTTCACGAAGGAAGTATAATTCGTTAGGTGTTTTATGTGTAGTTAAATGAATTATGTTATTATATGCAAACATAGCTAGAGACATGTAAATCTTTTTATCATTTCCTGTAGGATTCTTAATCTTTCTATTAATGTGGAGTGTAGTCTTTCTATATCGCCATGTGATGTATGATGCTGCGGTGTTGATATGTAACACTTTATTTCTAGAGACTTATTTTATGAATTCTCTGCTTAGACCTGTTTCATTGTCGACTGATATGAGTTCAGGTTTTCCTACCAAAGAAAAAAGTTTAACTAGTTCTCCCATAATGGTGACGCTAGTGCTGTCTTGTAGTGTGATTATGAATCCCCATTTAGAAAACAAATCTATCCCGGTTAAGTATTTTTTGTTATCGAAAAAAAGGTATCTAGTTGCCATTTTGACATAAGATTATCGTATGCTGGAGTTAGTTCCAAAGGTGGCCCTATTGGGTGTCTGTTATATTTAATTCTATTGCAAATATCGCATTTTTTAACAAAATTCGATGTGTGGTGTTTAATATTTTCTACATAATATTTTTTTGATATTTCTGTTATGAGTGCAGGGTTACCTTTGTGTCGAATATATTTTTCTTGTGTTTCTTGTAAGATGTTTAGTATTTCTTCTTGGTTCCATATATCTGTACGTGGTGACTTAAACCATAGTACTTGTAGGGTTCAAGTATTGAATTTTTTTTTTTGACTTCTGAAGTTCGTTCACCTAAAGTTTATTCTGTTATGATGGCGTGACGTTTTCCTCTATTATAAATCTTTTGAATTCCATTAGTTCTTCTAACTTAAATTAGTAGTCAGGAGTATCTCGCGGTTTTTTAATTATTTGTACGTCGTACCTGCCCTTTTCTAAATAAAAGCGTTTCATTCTTCGGGGTGGGTGTTCGTGTTTTATTAAGAAACCATGATCCGAGTCGTCAGCATTACTATGTACTGTGGCTTGGTCTGAATTATGATTCAACTCTATAAGTGACGGTGCATTAGCTGCCTAATTCTTTTTTTTCCTTTTTTATGTTTAATCTCATAGTCGTAGTCTTGTAGTTTTAATCGCCATCACGTTAGTTTAGAATTCGGTTCTTTAAGCTTCGCAATCCAACTAAAGGTTGATAATCCGTTTCTAAGATGAAGCGTCTACCATATATATATGGTATGAATTGCGTTAGAGTATAAAATATTTCTAATAGTTCTCTTTCCTTGACATTATATTTTTGCTCTGTTTCATGTAATGTCCGAGACGTGAAAGCTATGGGTCTGTCTTTCTGAGATAACACTGCACCTATTGCCATATCGCCAGCGTCTAACATTATCGTGAATAGTTTATCAAAGTCCGGGTAAGCTAAAACTGGTGGGTCGGTTATTATTCGTTTAGTTCTTTCGAACGTTTCGTCGAATCGCGCGTCTTGTTTTCTCTTAGTTCCCTTTTTTGTTAACTCTGTAATCAGTTTTACTACCTTCGAGAGGTTGGATATGAATTTACGATAATACGACACTAATCCTAAGAAAGATCTTATCTTGTTTATGGTTTTTGGTTTAGGGAAATTTTGTATTGCTTTTATTTTTTTGGGGCAGGGTTTTAATCCTTCTCCAGTTAATATATGCCCTAAAAATTTCACGGAAGTTTGGAAAAATTTACATTTAGATTGATTTATTTTTAAATTATATTGATCTAAAGTTTATAATACTGCTTTTAAGCGTATATGGTATTTGTTTGACGTGTATATTATAAAGTCGTCTAAATATAGTAAACAATGACCAGCTACTAGATGCGTCCTGATAATATTGTTCATCACTGTCTGAAAGGTAGCCGGGGCTGTTTTTAGGCCAAAGGGCATTCTTGTATATTCATAATGTCCATTGGGTGTCGAAAAAGCAGTGAATTCTATACTTTCAGGATGCATTTTAATTTGATGGTGTCCCGCTGTTAAGTCGAGAGTGGTAAAATATTCGGCTCCTTTTAGTTTGGAAAAAATATCTGAGTGAGCGAGATCTGATGGTCTTATTATCTCATTCCTTAACATTTATTGTATTTGTTGCGCAATCTCTTTGCGTTGAGATTCAAGTAGTCGATATGGTTGTTGATATATCAGTTCATTTCGTAGTAACGTTATGCAATGCTGTATCTTATCAAAGCTTATTTCGTGAACTGTGTAAGCGAACGTGTTACAATGTTGATGTGGTATTTCGTTTAGTGATAAAGCGTTGTTTGTTATATGGAATAAAGGAATGATACAATCGTCCATTGTAATTATATTCTGTTGTGATTTAATAGTTATATTTAATTTAGACCGAGCATCCCAGCCGAGCAGATAATTGTATTTGTTAGAGAATTCGAACACAAAAAATTCTAATGGCGTACTATTAGGTCCAATCACTTTATCGAATAGCGGTAAAATTATCTTTCCTTGATGCTTAGTGGATTTATGGGCCGTTTGTGTTGTAAATAGTTCATCGGTATATTTCTCTATCCCTTGCTTAATATAATGTTCCGCTAATCGCGATTGAATAAATGAACGGGCACTCGCCGTATCTATTAACATGTATTTGTCGTCTGGTGAAACTCTATATGGGAGTTGATAGTGATTAATTTTATTTAAGGTTATTTGAACCGGTCCTCCTTTCTTTCTAATTGAACATTTTTGTCTTCTTTAGAGATTTTAGTGTTTATTGTTGTTGTTTATTTCCTCATAGTGATTGTCGTCATTGTCGTTCTGATTATAATAATGTTGATACATTTTATTACATAATTCGAGAAAATATTGTTCTTCTAGCGTGTTAGTTTCTACTTTAAATACTCTTTGAGGCGCGGTCCATGTTTTGATTCATTTATCTTCATTTTTGTGAAAACGGAGATGGTGGACACGTATGATCTTGTTGTGGAATTGGTGGGGTAAATAGTTTATTTTGTTGTGGGTAGCGCGGTAATTGAAAAGGTGTTTGCAGGGCTTTTTGAAAAAATGGGTATCGCGGGGATTGAAAAGGTGTTTGTACGGATTTTTGCAAGAATGGATATGGCGGTATCTGTTGGTTTTGACATGGAATAATTTACGGTTGTTTTATCGGATTACGAGGTTTATCCTGCCTTTTTATAATTCTATAACCATGACGATCAAGTCTCCTAGCCCTTTCATATACTACTTTGTAACTTTTTATTTTAAATATATTATAGAACTCAAGTGGCAAATATTTTAGTAATGTCTGTCTGGCTAATCGCTCTAATACTAACGTCATTCCTTTTAGGGTAGTCTAACTTTGTATGATGATACTGTTTAGCTCGTGAATAAAAGATATGAGTCTATCGTCCTTAGATTTAAAATTTTGTATTTCCCCTATTAAATCTTAAACTAGGATTTTGTATCTTTCAAATCGCTTAGTGAGAACTTCTTTTATTCCTTCCCATGAGAGATTTGAACTCTCTCCGTATACTGTCCATGCGGCTTCGAGAGTATTATATTATTTTTTGTTTGTTCATCCCCAGGGGTCACTGATAAGAAGTTTTCTACAGCCCTTATAATCCTAGCACTCGTTCACCTCCTTCTCCACTATAGACGGGGATGAGGATATGTCGTGTGTCTAGTAACTTAACGGAGATGGGGATATGTCGTGGGTCTAGTCTATCGGATAATGGGGCTGATGTACCCCTGTATAAGCCCCATTATCCATTTTAAGTATGGAACAATTAATAGTCTATGTACAATATTCGATGTAAATGATCAATGCATATCATCGGGATGACTTTGAGACAGTAGTTTGCTTGTTGACTACTGATGGCTTCTTGCTGCTGCGTAGCGTCGTGTGCTTAGCCGATATTTTACTTGATTTGTATATGAAGTTCAGACGAAGAAACCATTTCTGGAGAAGTCTTCTTGATCCGTGCCCCACATTGGGTGCAGTTAAATTTAAATGCTCTCAAAATATTTTTACAATATCAAATACTTATATCCTACTTTAATGACTACAACTGAAAAATTTGTATTGGCTCGCAGGCCTTTTATATTTGTTCTTATCGCTCAAATTGTCTTATCTGGATTTCAGATATTCATTTTGGTGCGGTAATAGCAAGTAATGGCGAGTTTATTAATATTAAATGACTGTTATGACTTTAATGTTTAATTTTACAATTTATGAATGATTATGTACTACTTGTACACTATTTAATTTAGTCACTCGTAAAGGTATTAAATATGTATTGTCATTAAAAGAAACATTTATATTTCCGGCGATTACGATGTTCAATTTTAATTAGCAATATTTTCACATTATTTCATTTAGTAATACGAACTTTTCAAGTATGTACTGTTACTCGATCTTACCCCCGTTAGTGATGGCTTCTGTCCCAGTCCTTCGGCGGAAGAACTGGAATAATTAAATTGATTACAGATATTTCTACGGCTATTATTAACAAATGTAAAACATTATATATAAATGTAAGGTCTTTTTAATGACAACTTTACAAAAAAAAACTAAAATACCTTTACAAACAGCTTTATAGAAATATAAAAAAGTTGCGTTGAACTCGAGCAACTTCAGAAAACGAAGTCAGCGTCATCTTTATTGAACAAAAGTACTGAGAGAATATATGATCCTAAATTGATCTGATCTATTTATTTATGATAAAAACTGAATCAGGTTTACATATTTTTCAGGACAATAGTTTTTTTATAATACATATAAATTTTAGAAATCTACTACGCATGTATTGCTACTAACTTTAGTATCCTAAAGTGCCACCTATGCGCAGACTAGATTTAAATGTTCCAACTCTGTCGGAAGTGATTTTTAGATTTTGATTTAGTGAGCGTATTGGCTACGTAATTGGGCCCGGAGGTTGTTGCATGTTTTCAACATTACCCTGTTCGTCGTCGACATTCATATTCTGTTGAGAAAGAACTCAGCTTACATAAATTGACTGACTTCTTAGATGTTGGAAACATGTCTTTGATCGTAACCTTCTTCCAAAGAGTGATTAGAGACAAAAAATACGAACTCTGTAATCTTACAGAGCTCGAAATCGAACGAAGTCGTATCGTAAATATTTCTCTTGTCGAAAATCACAACTGTTGTGAAAAAGGTTTGCAGCAGTGCGTAGATCAAAGATACCCATATGTAAGAGGAGCTAGACGGGACCTTTCTATTAGAACATCGCCATAAGTCAATTATACATGTAATTTAAAACGATTGAAATAATTCATCAAGTAAAAAGTATCTTTCTTATATTCTACATTTTAACTACTTTTTATAAAAAAAATGTTTAATAGGTAAATAACTATACATTGGACTAAAATATACATCTTACTTTATTGCAATTATTACTTCATTAAAACATAAAACTCAACTATAAAAGGAAATTATTGAAATGTTATGATCATAAAAAACGATGTTTAAAGTAAAAGGGAATAGGAGGTAATTTTATTACCGAAAACACAAAAAAAATATTCTGATAAATTTGATATTTCACATACTTTTTCCGGTTATTAAAAACTAAAAAACCTGAGCAACACAATGATACTGCAAAACTTCTGAGAGGGCAATATTTTTTTTTTAACTGAAAACATTAATTTTGTTAGTTTTTTTCTTTTTGAATTTAAATATTCTTCTAAAATTACTTGCAGAAAGATTATATTGAAACTTCCAAAACGCCTCTTGAAATTACGGTACGCTCATTTATTATCGAATTAGAAACGTTCGAACTTGAAATTAAAATGTTTTATCATAATTAAGTCGTACGGATATGAACGTCAAAAATTCAGTGACCATTTGAATTCCAGTCAATCTTTGCAACTAGATAAACCTATTATTATATTTTATTAAAAAGTAATATTAGATGGATAAATTAATAGATAGGAAACATTGTAAATTTTCAATTTAAGAAAAAAACAATTTTAAAACTTAATAAAAAAATTGTTGCATAAATTAAAAAGTAACAATTTTATACTCTGAAACACATTTTTTAATTGTTTTTCTTAATTCTATTACAAATTTGCGTACTGGGTTATATATATCAAAACACTACTTTAATACAAAAAAATTTACTCCACGATTATAGACTAAGTATAAAGCCTATTTAAAATTGTATTATGAGGTTTGCGAAAAACGGACCTGAAGTGAACATAAAAAATATAATCTTTGTCAGAACTTATTCTGATAATCTTTGATCATGTAAATGCATATCACATTTCTAATTGTTTAAGTTTAGAAAACTCAGGTGACACCTACGTTTCGTAATAAAAATAAATAATCTGCCTCTCGCTGTTACACGTGCTCGATCAATGTCAGTCCATCAATGTAAACAATCTAACTGTGGTAACATTCGAAGCAACGTTGTTGCTAATAACGTGAGATATTCGAACTATAATTGACGTCACACGTGGACAATAAGTAAACAGAATAAAGCGTTTGAGGTGTTTATTTCATCACCGTAACGACGCGCTGCACACCAGTCCTCTGTCTGAAGTGCGTCAAGCCTGAAAATAGCGGGAAACTTTTCTAAAAATAAACTTGTTTACCTCTTGAATATGCTTATATCTCCCGGTGTTATTAAACTACATTGTTAGTAATGTTATCAGTCACTCGATTATTATCTCTCTATTATGTAGATACTCGCTTTAACATATTATTTAAAGCATTTACCATTTCTTTAAAACTGTAATTGCGCACATGTACAATTTCTTGGTTAATCTACATTTGAAATTGTAAAGGCTATTTATTAAAATGTAATTTTGATTAAAATTTCAAAACCTACTTACATCAAGAATTAAAATATAAAATGCCTCGTGGATCAATGAGCTCTTCCCGAGTGACCTCTTCACTTTGAATTCTTAACGATCTTCTTAAATAAATTTAAATCAAAAGAGATTAAAAGAAGAGCCTCACCATGACAAAATAATAGAGAGTTCTCTCTTTTAATTTTAAAAAAGAATTTGTAACAGTCGTCATAGATATTCTTTTACTTATTTTTACCGCCACGTGTAAAATTATTCAATAATTAACACTTATTATTAACATAATTTTAATATATTGTCAATTGTCATACTATCTAAATAATTTTTTTAATAATGTCTAATAAAAAAATTTATTTCATTCCTTTTTAATTATTAACAACCGTAAAGTTTTTCATCGGTTTCTTTATATAAACATTCCATCAAGTGTGTGATGAATTGTACTTTTATCAATAATAATTGGATTATAAACCGAGATACCATAGTCATCGAAATATCATGACTAAGTTATCAAACTTAAGAAATATTCTATATATATATATATATATATATATATATATATATATATATATATATATATATATGTATATACGTTGTTATTTTATTAATTTGGAATAGAACTAGATAATAAAATGTTTATGGGTGATGTTTTTCGATCATTGCTAACCTAAAAACAGCTGAACTGCTTTTAATTAGACCTACCCCATTATTTCTCTTAAAATTACAGTAATGGCACAAAATTAATATCATCCTAATGTAACCCCAAAATCAAAATAATGAAACAAAACTCAGAAATGACATTTAAGCACAACTCCCTCTTCTATGCTCTCGCGTAGGAGCATAGCTTAAGATCGACATTCAAAATGTTAGCATTGGCCTCCGAAACAAAGCCTTTTCACGTGGTCAGTTAGACATGGGATTCTTCTCTAAAGAGCCAAACAATAAATTTCGGTGTGACATGTTTTTCACAGAAATTTATAATAATACAATATTTTAAAAATGATTAAGCACCCAGTCAATACCGCGGGTCATGTAAATCCGTTATTGGGTCTATAAAATCATACAGATTTTATCGACGTCACCTGTAAATTAAAATAGAATATTTCTCATACATCTCTATATTAATATATAGCTATCAAATTCCACAATGACTCAATATTAACTGGAAAATTACATAAGGGACCTGCAAAATGAAACTTTCCAATCAAACTACCCAAGATACAAACAACAGTAACTGAAAACGGCTTCAAATGATCTCAAGAACCTCAGGTCATCTCAAGCGGAAGACGCAATAAAAAATTGCACGCGTGGGTAAAGCACGGGTATTGTTAAAGGAATACTCCCCGCTTCCTCCCAAGGTTAAGGTCACCTCGTGTTCCTTGCGTTCGATAGCCCACAGAGGCCTGCTCTCCCTGTATACCTTATATATATTACCGCATTACCGTACCTAATCTATTCAGTCTGTACCTGTAGATTTGATATTGTAGCTTGTTATGCGGTTATCATATGCCTGTAATAATACATATCCGATTTCAGTACCAAATAGAATGAATAACAAATTTAAATTCCAAAATTACCCCAGCCATTCTCACGACAACGTGCTCCGCCTCTCTTGCTGAACGAATATGCTTGGTTATACGCGTGATCTATTCAGTGGAAATAGGTAAATGAAAGACCATAGAGGATAAACCATTCTTTTTTTATATGTTAATGTCACATGATATTAATTAGATAGGATTCAATAAGCGTAGCGATATGTAGGAAATATAATCAATAAATTACGCTGTTAAAAACTGACAATAATTTATCATTATTAGGTCAGCTTTTAGACAAGACTTCGTAAGAAAACTAATTTTGAAATTTAACGTACATGGTATCTGAGTGAACATTTTTTTGTCCTTCTTTCATGTCACAACCAAAAACTAGATCAACTTAAGTTTGTACGTAAAGGTAGTAGATAACTCAGAAAATTACATAGACTTCTTTTTAAATCGATAAATATCTTCTTAACTAATATAACAATCCCAACAAATATTACAAATCCCAAAATGTGTTAGTTTGTCCTTCTTTCACATCGTAATAGAGCAACAGACGCAATAGAGCAACAGACGTGATTTTCTGCACACAAGGAACTAGCTGGCCAGGAAATAATCTAAGCTACTTTCAACATGGTAAATGTCATCCTAACTAATTTAACAATATCAGAATTATTAAAAATTCGAAAGTGTGTTTATTTTCCTTATTTCATGTCGCAATGGAGCAACAGATCAAAGTGATTTTCTGCATAGAAATAATTACCAGACCAGGATATGCCATGTGCTAATTTTCAACCCGGGACATCTTATCCTAACTAATATAACAGTCTCTACAAATATTAAACATTCAAAAGCGTGTTTGTTTGTTTGCAAGCCAAGAAAGGACATAGGCTACTTGTCGACCCGAGAAATCTCATAATAACTGATATAACGATCACAACTAATATTAAAAAGTCGAAAAGGTGTTTGTTTATACTTCCTTCACGCCACAACGGAACAACGAATCAACCTGACTTCTGCTCAGAAATAGATGGCGATACAGGTACCAGTATCCAGAAATAAATGGCGAACCCGGTACATGTTTTCCTAACTAACATTCCCAAAAATATTAAAAATTCCAAAGTGTGTTTGTTTTTCTTACTTCAAGTCCCAATGGAGCAGTAAATCGATATATTTTTTAAGACAGATATGGTTGGCTGACCGATAAATGACATAGACTAACTTATAACCCAGTAAATATCATCCTAACCAATATAATCCTAATTAATATTATAAACGTAAACATGTGTTTGTTTGCTCTTTATTCACGTCAGAAAAAATAGCAAATTCCAAAGATTTTTCGCACAATTATAGCTCGCTTACCGAGAAATATAATAGCCCATTTTCATTTTGAGAAATCTTATTCCTCAGGAAAAATTCTTATTTGAAATAAAATAGTATGGGATGGGAATAACAAAGCAACGTTGCAACAGAGTCGCCGATAGACGTGATTTTTTGAAACGCAGCATAGATTAGCGTTATATCCCTAATTTAGAGATTCAAGTTCATTTAATCATTCTAGATGACGCTATCAGAGTTTAATTAAAACGACGTGAGCGAAACCGAGGGTAAAAGTTGATATTTACAGATAAACAGGGTTTTCTTTTAAACGTTTTGTGTACAAACTTTGAATAAATTAATGATATGTTATCTTAGATTGAATTTTTATAAAAAAAAGACTCTCCGTAGCGTAATGGAGGTAATACTTCCAATATTTCTAAAGAGTTTACTTATCAAAATTATTTACTGGAACGAAACGCGTTAAATCATCGAATAAATAGCTTGAAATCGAAACTAATAATAATAACAAGACTGAGAGATTATTAATTTTATTATCAATATAACGACTATGCCGGGGAATCTTTAAAATTATAACAGTTACATAAAACACATAAGAAAGTAGGAAAAAATTAAATAATGTACGTAATATTTAACTTGACAGAATATATATAATAGTCGGAATAATAATTAACGATTAAATTCCATTACAGATTTGCGGACTTAATTCTTAACTAATGTTACTTAATTAATCATATTTTTGTGTGGGTTTATACATACATACTAATATATATATATATATATATATATATATATATATATATATTTGTGTATATATATATATATATATATATATATATATATATATATATATATATATGTATATACATATATATATATCACCCTACTAAAACTGTTAAATATAAAACTTAAAGTAATAGACATCAAGAAATGACATTTTTCAATTATATAAAAATACAAAAACATTAAAAAACAATCTGGCTGAATTATAAATGCAGGTTTGATATACTTTTTCATATTAAAATAATTATGCTACAAAATCCCAGAGTTTATAATAAACCCATATTAACATTTCGAACAGCATAAATCGCAAATAATGATCTATGCAAGTTATTGACTCGGTTAATTTAATGTATGCCGGACATTTGGCATGGCGTTAGTTTATCGGAAAGAGTAACGGCAGAATTTGAAAATGCGGTCCTTTAAGGTCATTCGCGGTATTCAGCGCCTTAAATACTACACTTGCTAAGTCAACTCTGAGTTACCTCGTTACACCCAGATTCTTAAGTCGTTAAAAATGTATTTTTAGTGTAGCAAATAATGACATTGTTTACACAATACACTTTTCTGTAAAAATGTATAGACAATGAAATTGGACTACTTCTACTAGATTAAGTTTGGTTTCTCCACCTCATTTTTTCTAACTGAATCGTAAAACTCTATAACAATCTGAATTATTATTTATTTGCCACATACAGAATGTCATTTATAAAGCCGTGCTAAAGGTCATAATAAATTAATAGCCTGCCAGATGGTTTGAATTAGCTACTTTCGGGTCAGCCACTAGCAATATATAAATTCTACAACTGACATTTGAAAACAAACTAAATGTCCATGGTACGTATAGGTTTCGCTCTGGTTTCTGATCATTCTCTTACACATGATGTAGTAATTTGGCACCGCTTCTCATTTTAAACCTATTTTGATGTTTCAGTGGAAACTTGAATAACTCGAAATTAAATATTTTAATTAAAAATTTACAATCTGTTTTTTTATTGCTGATATATGGATGAGCCTTTTATTCGACTTAAACCAATTCAGTTTGAGTGGGCGTATTCAATTCACGTCATACAAAATGTTGTCCATTGTTTTAATATCCAAATAGGAGGAACAAGGTCGAAAGCTGCTGCGATGATTTCAAAGAATAATTTCCATTATTTTTTTTATAATTCTTATCTAAATGGACCTCTTTAATATTGTACTTTATGAAGCACTGCTACTTTAAATTCTATGCAAAAGTTTAGTGTTTGTTTTGAGATAAATGACGTACAATTTTTGTTTTATATGTGGAATTATGTATTATGACTGAATAAATCACTGATGACGACACAAGAAAAAAATATCATTCTGTAAAATGTTGATAATTAGAAAACCTAAAACAATATAACGTGTTTGTCATTAAAGGATATTATCTCATTTTCCTTTGTGGCAACATGCAATATTATGGTAACTCTTCGTACAACATATTTTTCATTGTAATTTTTCTTACGTAATTGAACTGAATATTCTCCAGGTTTAATTTGATTTAAAATTTTATAATTAGATACCTATAACTGAAAAACGATAAGAATTAAAAAAATAGTAAACAATCCATTGGTTAACAACAGGTAAAGGGATCTGAATTTCTATTTGTCCCACAAACTTGTTATTGACACAAACCACAAATCTATCCGATTGACACAAATCTATCCGATTGACACAAATCTATCCGATCTTTAACAGGAATTAATAATTATACAATATGTAAAAATTTGTTTGTCTATTAGCCTCTTGTTTAAATAATAAGTTTAAATATGATATGATATGTACAGAAATGGAAAGAGATATATTGATGGAATATTGTCATTAATTGTTCAAATAAGAGGCGTGTCGCTTACCGAGTGAAAAAAAACCTAACGCCTGAGACATGTCTCTTCATTCGAACAAAAATGTGGACAAATTTTTTTCCTTTCAATTTCAGTCCAAAATTTTGTCAAAGAAGTGAAATGTATGTTAAGAGAATTCTAAGACCTCATTATCACAAAATAATATTTTCTGTGATCGCGTCATACTAAAGAATATCAATGAGTTATATAATTTCCTTTATCACACTTTTCAGCCCGAAGAATTATTACTTGACTACTTACAAAAATATCTTAAAGAACATGTTGATTTGTGTTAAAGTATTTTTAATGGATTCACTAATATTACTAAACATAATAAATAGATACCACATCGTTGATTACTGATTTGATTCGATTCATATTGGCCAAGCCTATGTTTTAATCGTCTCAGAAAAATAATTACCTAGAAATAATACTCAAAAGGAATATAATTATTTTAAAGCTACATTCTCAGATCTGCAATTATGAATTTAATTTTGTAAATCAAATACAGCTCTCAATTCAAATATGTGATTTACCAAGTCGAACAAAAAATGAGACATTTACATTCTCTTCTCCGGACGAATTTTCTAAGCGTATTAAATAATACTTTATAAAACGACATAATACTAAATAATGACACGTAGAATTCCCTTCAAATTCGTTAAACATATTGGAGTTATTTTCAAAGAGAAACTATAAATTGTATTGTTACGTCTTATTTATTTTTCCGTAATATTTTTATTGCACAATAACAAAATGTTTAGTCAGTAAAATTCGAAACAAGGTGAACAATTTACGTAGGATGGAAAAGTATGTTTTGCAAATAACTCATTTATTTTTTCTTTTACTTTTTAAGTTAGTACATTATTTCATTAGAAAATGTGCGAAAGAATGAGTGACACGGTTATATTTGTTTTTTTTTTCAAAAAATATTCTCGTATTGAATATATTTGGCGTTAATTTTGTAGAAATTTATTATCGACAATTAAATAAAATTACGTGATGTAGTATTATTTTTACTTTCTTTAAGTTCTTTACAACGACCTAGGTTTCGTTGTATTACATCTTCAGGTGGGTTATTAGCAAAGATCTTTGCTAAACAGGCCCAACTGAAGATGTAATACAACGTAACCTAGGTCATGGTGAAGAACTTAAAGAAAGTAGAAATAATACTACATCACGTAATTTCACTTAATTATCAAATATTCTCTTATTTTAAAAAATTATTAAAGTTCATAAAATTCTAAAAGAAAAATTGTGCGTGTACTTATATACGCGCGTTAGAAGTTATACTTATTTGGCATTATATATTAATGATATCTAAATTCAATAAAATAATTAAGTTATAAAAATTAAAATCTGTTTTCTCGAACTGAATAATTATAAGGAAAATAAATGAACATGCTGAAAATTAATAAATAATAAATATTTTTTTTACGTGAACCACTTTTAAATTTCAGTTACAAAAAAACATAATTTAAAAGCAGAGCTTTAACCTAAATTTTTATGATAATATAACACGTGTTGCGTATTTACAAATACCTCAATAACTATCATGAATATAGTATCAGTCACTAAACGTACGTAAATATAAGTTTAGTAAGCAACTTCATCTGTCGATTTTGCTGCATCGTCTGTGCGGATCGTAAAATTTTACTCTGATATTTTTTTCATAACACGCCTAAAGAAATATAACTGCAAAATTTCTTATTTTCTCTGAATCCAATTTTCTATAGAAAAATGATATTCCATAAAAGTTTTTAAATTCTGAATTCTAATATTAATACATAAAGTGATGTACAATTTTACTTCAGATTTGTTTAAAATTTAATTACAAGAAATATATTTTCACCTATAAATAATAAATGAAAATATTAATCCCTATCTCAAGCATAAAATCTTATATTATTTTCAACCTTACGTTATTTAATGAGAGCCTCTAAAGTTTACGTAATTTAATGAGAGCCTCTTCGTTTTGTTAGCCATTATTTTTTCAGTTGTTCGAAATTTTCGTCTCAAAAATAATTCATCGTAAATAGCAGTCAATGGATTAACTATTACTTTCGATATTATCAAACTTTGTGTACATAGTACAAAAAACGTGATGTGCTTAACAACAAATAGAAGCATCACATCAAACAATGTAGAAGTGAAAACTTCAACGAAAATTAATAAACAAAAATAAACTACGCGTATTATATTTAATTTTACACAAATAAAATATTAATCAAAAATAGAATATAATTCTTGACTTTCTTCACTCCATGTTAGACAGTCAACTCACTCGGCCTATGCCGAAGAGATCGAAGCAGAATTTATCCAAATAATGGAGTGCACATTCAATTGATCACGTTTCAACATTTTTGAATTTGAAACTCGCTTGGCCAATGCCGAAGGGAGTTGAGTTTATCCGATTCAATGTCACTGACACAAACGTGATGGCTCAATTTCGTTCACTGCTCAGAAAAATTGAGCAGGTGCGCATAGAGAAGTTTTCACTTCATAAATGCGCTACGCAAAACTACTGTATCGTAAATCGCATCGCAAATTCCTAACACCTTCGAACTTTGACACTGCCTGCACATTCGTACCTGCACATACGGAATACTATACTCGACTCTTACTAGGCATTTATGGAAAGGGAAAACTTGTGAATTTCCGGACGCCGTTGATATCCTGCACTTCCGCGCAATCATACCCATACATACGAGACAATACACTCGACTATTGGCAAGTTTACATAAAAGGGTTGGGGGAAGGTTGTTTGCGAGTTTCTAAATTATTTTGTATGCATAGTTCTTAAAAATCGTTGGTCGTAGCTAGCTGAAACTGCTCAACTTTTTTGCACCATTGTGACTTCACCACGATTTACGCTGCATATCCACCATCGTTACCCAGTACAAGTGTATTCGTCAGACAACTGTATACTCATTAGACTGTGTTGTAGCGTAATCTAATCACAACGCGACTCTCTGTTAGAACGTAGTATTAATTTCAAATACATATATGAAATAGAGCTCAGATAGAAAACATTTTATTGCATCGTGAAAGGAACCTAAAAAGAAAACAGATACGGCATTAAGAATTTTTAAATCGTAAACTAATACTTGAAAGTTATGACTCGAGCGTAAGAATCTTATTATCTATAATATTTATATAATTGTAGCAAAGTGAATTCTGTACATAGAAAATACTTTAGCATAAAGAATGATAAAAGAAACCAGAAAACCTATTTTTAGGAATATAGTCTGCCTGTATGTTAACATGTTCGTCAATTACGCGAAATCTACTAGACAGATTTTGATGAAATTTGGGATCATAATAGTTTATATCAAAAAGCAACATATGAGTGGAAAAGAAGAAAATTCTAACTTTTCTTACTCCGAATTTCACTCAAGTGTAACCTCACGGTTAGTAAAATATATAATCGTTGGTGCGTCTATTAGTGACCCTATAACGTCTAAACGACTTGACCGATTAAGATCACATTCACACAATATCAAGAAAAGGGGCAAGAAAAGGGGTATTGAAGAAAATTCATCGGAATTTTACAAGAAAGGTACATTTTTACTACCAACTAGATGGCGGCAAGTAGTAGATAATAACGGTACATACTCAAATTTAGTGTAACATATATATATATATATATATATATATATATATATATATATATATATATATATATATATATACCTATATAAAATGGTAACCCTTGATATACTGGTGTCGAAATAAAAGACCGTAATGAGGTTCTTTCCCTCTCGTTATAACGCGTTTATCGAGTACTGGCGTTTTATCGGGTGCAACCAAACCGGACTAACAAATGATAATAAACGAAGGATGTTAATTGTGAGCATTTTATTGTCATAGGCTGAAAGCAGACTTGTTTCTTTCAGGTTTAACACCAATATGTAGCATGGATGAGTTAACTCTAAATACTTAAATGTTTAACTCTAACACGTTACTTGTCCGTACAAGTAACGAACGTTGATAAAAAAATTATAAACTCTTCGTAATTACAAATCTTCGTAATATAAACTCTTCGTAAATACAAGCACCTTTCTTTTCCCATATATATTTTATCTTCATTTGCCTTCGTCACAATATTTTAGAGTTTATATTTTCCAAACCTATTACGAAGATGTATTGTCGATGTAATCCCAAACAAAGATTAAATCAGATTCTACCGGTTTCTTAAGAACGCGATATTTACAATCGTAGTTTGACTTATTTTATACTATTTCAGTACTTCTATAGTTTATTCTACCTAACATTGTGTAAAGAAACATTACAATTATAACATTACAAAGTATGGCTTTCTGATTCTTTGACCAGGCTGGTTTTATAGGAAAAAAGTAATTTCCCTCAAACCTTCACTTACTTCATATTTTGAAAAAAATAAAAATATTTTTATCTTAGTTACTGCCTCACCAAAAAAAACATCAACAATACTTATATTTGTTATTTTAGAAAAATTTAAAAGTATAAAAAAATTAAAATTCTGAGGCAAAAGTCGAAGTACATTTTAAACAATAATTCAATTATTTACCAATTAAACATTAGTTATACATTACATTCTTGTGTAACCAACATTTCAATCATAGACAGTTTAATTACTAAATTATATCTGTTAATTAAATTCTTAACAAGTAAAAAATTTCATTACAGAGCGAGTAGTATTCTCGCTCATTGAAAATATTTATTGTCACTGTTCTTCATAGTTAACGACAATATGTGTAAATTAAAATGGATGACTTGTGATTTAAATAAGACAAAACCTGCGCTTAATATTTTTATGACTAAAATTTTATATCGTATTTCATTTTATTACTTACTATACGTTTCTCAATATTATATTCATTATATACTAACATATATTCATTTGATTTTGAGTTGCTACACTCACATATTTAGATTTCTTGCGAACATTTAATAATACTCACATTCCGATGAAACCACACCCATATTTTGCCGTGCATTGACACGACTCAGTAAAAACTATACAACTAGACACTCCGATCAGAAAAAAAATCAATCAGGTATTTTTTTGAATTATCATGTTCAAACATAATTGCTAACCCAAGTGAATGCTCAAACGTAAGTGCCAGATTCCTGAGAAGAGCAACTGTATAAAAGTTCCAGTATTAACAGTAAAGTGCTCAAAACAAATTTAAAATACTCATAGTGCTGTACCACCTTTATATTTTTTTGGATTTAATAGATTAAAATTTTTGGCTGAACTTGGACAATTGCAGAAAAAAATTATTATCATAAAAGGTTTTTCTTAAGGTGAAATATCTTCAAATGAAACTCATATATTTGGCCACACTCTGGAAATTACAATGCTGAGTCATTAAGTTATTATGAACAGATTTTGATCCATTAAGTTCTGTACGAATGAGCGATTTGTAGCCTTGCTCATAGAATAAATATAGAAAAATATAGAATAAATATAGAAGAATAATATCTCAAATTACGTATATACTTGCAATTGAAATTTTAAACCTTTATAGAACTATAAGCATCACATGCCAGAACTATGTCAAAGGCTATATAAAACTAATGACTCGTCAGGTGGTTTGATGTAACTGCTTTCCAGTCGTCCACTCGCAAAATTTAAATTTTACGTTAAACTTGAATTAAGATATTAAATTTATTTGAAGCTCTGTAATTATTACTCTCAACCTAAATTGTTGGCACGTGGATGAAACGTTTAACTGAGCTAATCTTATTCAGTTTTAGTGGGTATATTAAGAACATGTTACTTTGAACGCTAGATTTTAAAGTTTAATTTCCTTTGAATTAACTCATTTTGTCATTCTCACTTTATTTCAATTATTTTTATGTTGTAAGATATAATGCATTTGTATTTTAAATTCTGTAAAAAGTTTTGACGTTATGTTATTTGAAGGAAGTATAGCTTTCGTTTTGTACGTGCAATTATTTCTTATGACTGAATAAATCGGTTGCTGCAGATGACATCATTACCAAAATGACATAGCAACGTGTTAAAAATCCACACTTAAAGTTTTTCCCAGACTGTAAAAATGTAATTTGGTAAGTTATCGAAAATTACGATATTTTAAAAATTGTTAATAAAAGAATAAACAAATTGTGAGCTGTCATGGGACGCCTAGCAAATATGAAACGTCAAAATTATTTTAAATTATTATATTGAAACTACCCGACCCGTGCGAAGTCTTCGCATTATTTATTCCATTATGAAGCTCAGATGACAGATCAAACAAATATTTTACTAAAATTGACATATAGAGGCGCAAGTATCAAAAGCATTGAGCTAAAGCGCCACTTTATTTATACGTGAGTGGATTTGAATTTAAACAAAAATTTTACCGACCGACAATCATATTGACGTTGAGCCGTTAGATGGCAGCATTGCTGTTTTGTGTATATAATTTTAATAAATAATTAATTTGCAAAAACAATAGCAATAATAAATTTTTTAGTTGTGGATGCCGGTAGAGCAAGCAATTATCTATAAAATGATATATAATTTATGTGGATTAGTTGTAAGATTTTTTCTAAAAAGGGAGTGTAACATCTTAACCTTAGCGTATTAATATGATGATGATATGTAAATGCGCACTTGTGCATAACAAATGCACAAGTGCGCATTTAAATATTATGAAATATGTCGATGAAACCAAGCAAAATACCACACAATCTTTCACCATTTTTTTATTAACTAAACAATTATATGAACAAATTCTCGATATGAAAGCAAGCCTCACTTTAACCCAAAAATGCTAGTTGAAAAAATCTAAAATAAGAAATCCAATATTATGTTAATATTTCAAATAAATAAACGTTCAAATTTTTGTTTATAACTAACTTTATAACTAATATAGATCTTTAAAATTTTGCATAATATTAGATTAATTGTAAGCAAAGTACTTAAAGCAAATAGCTAACAATATGCATTAGGAACTTTGAGGCTTATCAAAATTGACCGGTCCAATTTACCATCATTAAAGTATGTTATTATATTTACCGTCATTATTCACAGACCGTTGAAAGTCGTCTATGAGTTTCCTTTGTCTTAATTAGCCGTTATACAGGTTTAATTTGTAGTTAATTTTTTCTGTGACTCTTGACAAAATAGATACACTTTATTTTCTAAATTTTCATTTATAAAAAACAAGAGGCATATCTCCTGACAAAATAATTACATAGTTACAGCTCATAATAGAAAATGTTTACCTTTTAAAACCAATTAGCTATGAATCCTATCAAAGACTTATAATATATCAGAAATAATGGCCCTAGAAATATGCTACATATCAAGAATAGCCGCTTAATTAAAAAATATAATTTTTATGGACCATTATATTCCATACTATTTCTAAATAAATATAAATTAGCATTATGTCCAAATCGTAAATAAATTATCGCATTTAATTATTTGTGTACGAAACCGTGCTAAGCAAGCTCAGTGCACGTGTATTAAACTGGTTGCTACCGATTACCAAAAGGTTACTGTTGCTATCACGAAAGTGTTGCTACTAAGAACATTAAATTAATTTTCACTTACATTTATCCTTCACTTGTAACCTTTACACCGTCATAGCATCACATTTTCATTTATTCGTTATTCATTCTCTAACTTAATTCAAAACAGAAATCATATTGCCGAAAGGCTTGTATCTTTAATCCGTCCTTTTGTACATTCGTATATTTTCTCGAAAGCTAGTCCACTAATCAAATTTAAATTCTGGATATTTTTGTGTTAAATATGATTTTAACTGCCCAAGATAAATCGAAAAAGAATATGTCTCTGTGATAGCATTTGTAAAACTCATCAAATAATATAAATCAATAAGCTGCTTTCATAAATATGAAGAGCTGTTAAATAACGACTATGATAAGAAGAAGGAATAATACAGAATGAAAAAAAAAATCAGTTACGAGTTCGCCAAAATAGCATTCATTAAATAAATGTTCACCAAAACGTTAGTATGTGTAGAGAATTTATTCCTATCGAAGGTATTCGACAGTGGTGCATTAGTTAAATGCTTGGCGGGAGATTTTTAATACATAATTAAAGACAGAAGGCTACGACGTTTATTAGTTGATGTAATGCACGCTACTAGGAGGAAACGGCAAATGATTACTAGGTATACAAAATAATAGAGGTAAAATTTTGGTTGGGACCGAATTTGCTGAATTAGAAGTGTTCATATTTTTAAAATATAAGTAAAGGTCATTTAATTATTAATGCTTATTTCCTATTAGTATGCCGTAGTGATGTACGTTACAACTTAAAATAAAAAATTAGACTCTGACATAAGTAATTATAAGTGACTTTTTGTTATCACAGCCTAAGTATTAAACTTACAAATTATACATAACTTAATAAACTTGGATTAGATTCTTATCTCGATGACTTGGAGCTATAATCAATTTACATGTGTATGTTAGTGGCTTAATTAATTTTTTTTCATATTTATTGTAGAGTCAAAATCGGACTGTCCATTAAGTTTCTTAATTTTTGAAAAGGTAAAAAAAATTCATAACTTTTTCCTATGACCTCGGCATCCTGGAAAATTAGTGACTT
This sequence comes from Druceiella hillmani, assembly GCA_039881145.1. NCBI lineage: Eukaryota > Metazoa > Arthropoda > Insecta > Lepidoptera > Hepialidae > Druceiella > Druceiella hillmani. The sequence continues at coordinate 6,218,238 of JAYKKI010000002.1, forward strand.
TCTCAAAAGTATTTTATTCCAGATACATAGAGCATACCTATTACAAATTTTACATTTTAAATGTAAAATTAAGGGCGCATGTAGTATTATATGCGCGCACATTTGTAACAAATACTATATTAATTTTACAAGTGTGTCATTCACCCTAACGACATATGAAAAACTTACAATAGTGTTTTGAAAACGAAAAATTCGATAAAATATTATGAATTCCTGGTATTTTACTTAAACTAAATAGCTTTTGACGAGGGCAGATTGCAGATGTGGTTTCGGTTTTTGAGGTCATTTAAAATATATATTTTTTTAGAATCAGACAGTCATGGCCAAACAACGCAAATACGAAAATTTTCCCACAATTAAATTACCACGCTTAATTTCATTCAAAGTATTCATAAAATTGTATTTTCATTTGTATAAAGCAGAAATAGACACTTTTTGAATCGGCGTCGCCAATAAAAATAAATTCCAAAGGGCTTATTCATTTATCACATATTTAACGATCCCGAAGTATGGAACTGTCACATATGTCGTGAACGAAAATATATTCGGAACTACAACAGCTAATGTATTAGTAATATGGTCAATCACAAACTGAATATTCGTGTGAAGAAAATTATTTAAATGAATGAAAAATTTAATTCAATGTTACTTGAAGTGAAACAGTTTCTTACTCAAGTCATTGATACAAATCGAAGTAGAAAATACTATTCGCACCATTTTATTTAAGGCCTTCAATTTTTTTTAATTGTTTTGGACGAATATTCCATCGGCGGCAGCGGTTATTCTTCCTTCACGTTTCACGCAACCAGATTTGAGAAATATAAATTATAAAAGATTTTGGTAAATATCAGTTTATACTATCGCTGTCATAAGTTAAATGGTGGGGGTAAATTTATTGAAACTAGACGAAACGCGTGCAAAGTAGTTATTCGCAATTTTAGTTTTTCTCGTTTGTATTTTGTTTTCTAAAATACATAAAGAATAAACGACTAATAAAAGATAAGTCCCAATATGCAATAAGCAATGAAAAATTTTAGAAAAATAAACAGGCTGAGAACCCCTTAATGCTTTTATGCCTGGAACTCGAAGTTATGTTCCGCGAATAAAATCACCAGGTTAGAGAAAAAAATGCTTGTATCACCAAGAATATTAGGTCAAACCTAAGAAAAAATATAAAGGTTTCTACATTTCATGAAAGTAACAAAAACAAAGAAACGGCGAAATATGATGGGGTTTGGACGAAAACATGATATATTTAATTTGAAAGGCCATGGCTCTTCACTAATTTAATAAACTACGTTTTGTAGATCACGCATTTAAAACCTTACATGTGCACTATAAATATTCCTAGTATATTGGTTTTGCTTCTTAATTTCGACAAGTCCGTGAATAAATTGTTCAGTATCGCTTCAAGTTTAAGACAATTACAATCGGCATTCGAGTATAAGCAAAATAATTATGCTAAAACTATCTTTCTGGTCACAAAAACAACAAACTTTTAAAAATATGTTTCGTCCTTCAAGTACGATGTTTATGAATAATTTAATTCGTTTAATATGAACTGCGTAGAATATTCACTACATTAAACTCTATTCCAATCTACATCATCCCTTAAATACATTATTTTAGTTTACCTCTAACAATATATATTGCACTTAAACTCATCTCGATATTGCAATTTATTTTAAAACTAGCCAAAATAAACGATTTTAAATTGAGTCGATACTGAATAAGTACAAAATATATATCTACTTGTATTCCGAATAGTTCTGTGTTTTAAAAAAAAACATTATGAAATAATATCCAATCAGTGGTGTTAGATGTAGGGTAGGTGGACCATCAGTTGGAATATTAGACTTGCAAACGCTTTCATAAAATACAGCAACATGTGTACAAACGCCCATATTCACGCACACATACATATGCAGAAACTTCGTCACCGATACGATTGAGGCTGAAAATTAGGAACCCTCTATATACACATTTACATTTATACAGCGACATTCGCTCGGTACAGTTGCCACAAACGGCACATCGAAATTTTCCACCGCTCTCCCCGCCGGATGATATAAAGACCGGTAATGACGTACATTTAACTTCGTGGCTTCAACAAACAACTTATAGAGGTACACTTAGGGTTTGACTGCATTCAAAAGTGACTAACTCGATCCGGGTATCGTAAGTACATGAGTACTCTAGCATCTGTTTAATTCAAGTTTATTTCACTTTAGTGACAAGAGATGGAAATGGGCTTTGGTTATGATTGACTCCATAACGAGACTGTTACCTTGAAATAAATATCAGCGGAAAGTAAAGTAAAATCTATTTATAGATAAGCAACTTTTCTGTTCAATATATATATACCGCCTCGATTTATTAATATTTCAGTGCTTTAACATTTTTACTGCGATATTATTTTGAAATCTCAAATTTATTTCACAGGTTTAGTTTTGTCTATCTTTGCAATATTGTCAATAATCAGTGTGAAACATTATCAACGCAACTTACCCAAGTATATATTTATTACTATCGATGGATAGAGAAAAATGATGAGAAAATACTACTACAAAAAAACAAAACAAAACATTTATTTCCAAGAATAAATTACAAAAATTAACACAGCCGTCTTTATCTCAACTAAGTTGATTGACTCCTTTTCTTAAGGAGATAAAATTAGTGTAATTTACCATATTAACCAAAATATTAAGCTACGTTATTATTGGTCGACATGTCCAATCTTTTTTTAAAGGAGTGTCTAAATAAAAATTAGAAATCAACTTAAGTATTGACATAAATTAGATATTAACAAATGATAGCGCTTAAAATTAGTCTTTTTCAAATTAAAACAGACCTACGCCGCCTACATACGTTATATCTTTATTGCAACAAATGGTCAAATTGCTTACCATATTACTCAATACATAAACGGGTACGATTTTGAATATTATCTTTTAATTTATCCAACTTAATTCTGTTACGTTTTACAAATTCAAAAGTAGAAAATGATTATCTATTTTAACTGGCTTAAACTATGCAATACAAGAAACGATAACGAAAAATGCAATCGTTCGTACCATATGCACACGGCATATGTATTTTTGGCCATATGCACGCGGCATATGTGCTATGCCCGATTGAATCGCACGACTGAAAGGGACGGAGCATGATATCAGCGCTAGCGCATCATTAATATTTATTGATTAATTAGATTTTACTACTAATAGATTGGCCAACTTAATTTCTCTTTTACAATATACCAACAAATTAAAAATGATTCCTTTTTTTAAAAGTAAGCAAAATAAAAAGGTGCTACAAATTAGGGTTACATTATTTATTCTTTTTATCAATACTACTGTGTCGTTATCTCTTCGCATTTTGAATATTGTGTAGAGGTATCTTATATTGGATACATTAACTGAGCTGCAATTGTAAGATGAATATAAATGGTAGTAATGGCACCGATTTATTTATAAATGACAATAGAGATTTCTGATATATATCGATGATTATACCAAATTCCGAAAGAATCCTACGTACAAAACATTTAGAAAAAATAATTCTTTAATAAGTTTTGTTATTACCTATACGGAAAGCAGCCTTGAACGTTACATAAAACAATTATAAGAAGCTGTATTCATATTGTACAACATTTATTTCGAAAGATTATGAAGTATCTCGTTTATTTCAAGAAAAATCCTTCGAGAGTGACACTCGATTATTTTTCTTTGAAGTAACATGAAATCCGATGTATACTCAACTGAATGCCCGAACGAACAAAGTTTACGAGAAAGGATTGCCGAAAGTTTTAATAACATTAAGATAAATGCTCAAATGGTAGATAATGTTTTAATTCAATTATAAGGAGAGCGCGATTGTGTTTCGAACAAGGTGGAAACCATTTTGAACATCTTCTTTAAGACTTCTTAAACAAATAAATTAAATAATTTTTTATGACTTTTCTGTGTAATACTTTACAAACGTGAAAAAGTCATAGATTATTGGTTTCTATAGAACTGCAATATGAATGATTACATTAATAATATTATTTATTAAGTTTTAATAGTTATATTTCATGTTATTTAACCAATCAATTAAACGAAATACTTGCTGTACATAAATTAATTATTATAATATACAAAGCCTCGCGCGGTACCTGGATGTCTTCGCGACTGTTCACGGGTTATTCCCCCGAGCGGCGCTGAACAATTGAACAATGGGAGCAAGTATCGTGCGTACGAAAAAGATAACAATTTTCAATTTTCTAAAAAAAAGTTATATTTTAATTTTATCAACTATTTTGTGTATATATATATATATATATATATATATATATATACATTTATATACGCACATATAGTGATAGATCGCTCATCGCAGCTAAGGGAGTTTGGTGGCAATGGCCTTGCGTGGGTAAGAGTGGGTGGCAAAAATGTGGAACGTTATAGATTCTTTACTAAGAATATTCCAGTAAATATAAAATTTCAAAAAAAATTCTAAAAGGTTCCACAATATCCTTGAATGTCGCAAATGCACACATGAGCCCTTCTCATCTTCGCACCAACCCCCGCTCACTCAACCACCCTCTTCAGTGGATATCTACTAGATCTGAATATTCGAGAATATTCCGAACAGGAAAGGTAAATGCAATTTCGATCCCAGAAGATATACAAAATGAACTTTGACGTTAGTATTATTTTAGGAAAGGAAGCGAACTAATCGGAAAAAATAAAAAGCGAAAAACAAAAGCGACTTTTTTGTTTTTTTTTATATTTTGTAAGTGTTTCGTTAAAGATGCCAAAACGTAAAACAGAGTTTACATAATCTCTATTGAAATCACGATGGTATTAGACGGCATGGACAAACGAAACAGAAAAAGAAAGGGAAAAGAGACATAAAAGTATTCAAGAAAGAATCCGTCGAATAAGAGAAAATCAAAATGAAGAATCGTGTGAAAATATCCATATCACATGGATCTGAGTATTCAAGAATGTTCCGATCTGGAAATTGTACATACTATGTTCTAGAAATGTTGATCCTCCAAGGCATATAAGATGAACTTGGGCACGCATTCATTTAAGAAAGTTCTCGGCGCGCCCATATTAATATTATTTTCGCAACGAACAGGAACAGATCGAAGATAACGAAATACGAAAATATTTTACTTATTTCGTAGTTATTGTCGCTAAAATGATAAAACGTAAGAGAGTGTTTATACGACCTATATCAAAATAGTTAAAAGAAAAGAAAAAAAAATGTTTAATTCATTTGATAATCTCCAACCGAACCAATGCAACTAGTAGTTACTAAACAAATCAGAGTTGGAAATGCTAAAAGAAATTTCTTTTAACATATCCAACTCGGTACAAGTATTTACAAGTACCATTACTAACTAGACCGTACTACTTTATAAATCAAGAATGAGGTGTTGACGATGAGGATTAGCTATTCATGTGAGTCGACTGAATTATGAACTAAAACATAATATTTCTTTAAATAAATATAACAGAGATAAATAAATTATTTATGTCTTAGATTTGATCCAGCAATTTTGGAATATTATGCTATATATATATATATATATATATATATATATATATATATACATATATATATATATATATATATATATATATATATATATATGCATATATATGTATATAATATAAATATAATCTAAAAATAACAAAATATATTTTCAATCGTCAAGGTAACATGTCTACATGAATCGCGCTTCGTTTCATGATTTGTTTATTTACTTATTAAGATGCAAGACAAAATATTACCGTAAAAACATACATGTTTCAGTAATGACCAATAAAATAAATTATGTTTAATTACTAACACAACACTAAAACAACAGAGTTTAATAGATAGCAATTGTAATTAGATATCTGACTATATTGGCACCGAATTATTATAAGAGACATACGCAGATAAAACAAAATGTAACAGTTCTGTATGTAGTAATTGATACATAAATATTACAAAAATAATATCTCTTCTAGATTACAAAAGAATATAACCTTAATAAAATCTCAAAAAAGACAGATAGTGAAAATGAGAAGTAACCATATCGTCTCAGATTGAAATAATTAAAAGAAAACCACTACACTTGTATACTAGTGTCATCGCTTTTCTTAAAAAAAAAGTAAAATAAAATTTGCCGCGTCATGATCAGAGCCTATAGATGACACGACTGGCAGTTGAAATTTTTGTCGAAATAAGTGATAGAGATTATTATTATTGTAAGAAACTTTGCTTTATAAAATAACTAAAATAGTCCGGAAAAAAGGGCTTAAAATGTTGTTCCTTTTGTTTTCATAGATGAGTAAATCATTAGTTTATAAGATAATGTAATTAGTTAATTCTTGTAAAAACGTATTGTAAATAAAACTTTTGTTTTCACAGAGAAACGCAATTACGTGTTTTTTTTTCAATATTTCCATCAAGTATCAAAAAACATTATAAAACAACATTTTCTGCAAATGGATAACTTAAGAAAGAGAAACATGGATAACTTGAGGTTTGATTTTGCTATGAAACCAAGAGCAGATGAGAAATCATAACTCATAAATATATACATAACTTATAGCTACGCCTATTTTTGGAATACCAGCCGAGTACCAACCTGCAAACCTATATCAAGTAATTGCGAATACTTCCAACCATGCCAAGTTAAGGAAATCGTTAAATAAAAGACACTGAATAAGGAAAATATGGAGAACTTTGACAGATGATATATCAGAAATGTATTAAATGAAGAACAAAACTTGCAGTTTAATGATATTTACTTAGAAGACATTTCAGTGGCACAAATCAAATATTGGAAAACCTGTTAGATAAATTACTTGAAGAAGAAAAAAAATCTGAAATCGGAAAAAGGAAAAGGAAAAATTGCAAAAGATTTCATGATTTGAAGATTCACTGGCAAAAACTCACATACCTACCAGTGGATTAAAGATTTTAATAAAGAATGTGAACTTTTCCAAATTAACGAAGACAAAAAGAAAATTGAGATTTTGAAAATGTTTTTGGAAGCAGTGTAAATTGGTACAGCTGCATGCTACTAGAGTAGAATCAAAATTTTTGTGAGACTTTTGCAAACAAAGGATTGCCCGTCAGATATACTCTTGCGTTTAAATATCAAACAAGTTCGTTACTTGAAATGCTTTGAAAAAAGAAAAATTACTGCTGAAAGCAACAAAATCTATTGACACTAGGACACATTGACTTTGAAAAGTTTAGCTTACCCAATTATGTTGCTGTTAAATTTGACAGAGAAACTTTACAAGCAAAAGAAGATCTCCACAATAAATAGAAAATTGGAACATTTCGTTGGGAAGAGTAAATATGATAAGAAGAGTTATGCAAATTCTAACACCAAACCCAAAAAAATTGAGGAAAAACAACCATACCAAATTTATGTCAATGAGAAAAAAGGGAAATGTTACTATCCTGAGGAGAATTGATGGTTTAGAGGAAAAAATCAAAAAGCAGTTATAAAAATTGTTAATAACTCAAAATTAGAAAGTGAATTGAATGAGAAGATTCCAAAAAACTAGAAGGGGATACTATTAATGAAAGTAAAGTTACTATTAAATGACACTTTGAAAGTTTCTGGAATTTATGATTCAGGTTCAGATGTATCATTAATTAATGCTGAATTGTTAAAGATACAACCAAAAGAAAATACGAGTCATGTGCAAATGGTAAACATGAAAACTATTAATGGTAAGAAGAAAACAAAAAGTATTGTAACATTAAAAATATATAATATTGAAAGAATTATAGATATTTTTGTAATAGATAATGAAAATTTTAATTACGATGAATTTCTAATTAGTTTGAATTGCATCAACAATTTCAAATTAATGCAAAATGAAGACGCCTCCCGTTTGGATTAAAAACTGCTTCTGTTTCAACTGTTCTGTTTCAACTTGTTTTAACTGTTCAATATCCTTTTCCGAAGGATATTGAACAACATCATAAAAAAATACAAACTCTCTAGTTTTGCAGTAAATTTTATAGACGACATCTTTTGCACTCAACTATTTGGCTATACTTGGATTCGTGTGCAGTAAACATATGCTTTAGTTTGCTTTGTAAAAATAAAGCCTGCAGCAAACGAACTGCTGACAATCAATGGAAAATCCAAATTTGCAAGATGTAACCAAGTTCTTCGAATTAATTTTTTTATCACGTCCTCCATTTAACCACAAAAAATTAGCCGCGAATGCAATTTGACTCACCAAGTCGACACAGAGGTTTATCATATAATACATAATAAAATGTGACAAGAATATACGCACGTCTCTAGGTTACGTCAAAACACATATTTGCATTAAACCGCTTGTCATACTCAATTCCACAATCTACTGTATCCCTGAGATGAGAAAATAGATTCAGCCAATGATAAACTTCGTGCAGACTTCAAAAGTCGTGAGGTACAATGACATTACTTTCGGACCTTGTTCCACTTCTGACCACAAAAATAATTGTCACGATTCAAATAATTTGCCGTCATCATATAAATTCATCCAATGTTGTAAGTCATATATTATTAATGTTTCAATAGTTAGTCATAACCATTGACGTAAAATTTGTAGTAGTGAATACTAGTTTATATATACAGGTTAGCCCATTTATAGTAGTCTAAAACTTTTTTAGATAGAAAACTCTGTGATAATTAATTTAATAAAAACATTAGTTCCGCGAAAATCAATAATTGAGATGTTATGATTTTCTTCGTACTTTTTTGAAAAATCTTTACCCCAGTCACATAAACTTTTTAAATCTTTACCCAAGTCACACACTTTTGTTCGAAAACTATTGAAATTTAGTATGGAAATAGAATAGTTAGGTAGCAAGTTTGCAATTAGCGCTTTTTGTGTTTATTCTTAGCTTTGGCTATTATTTTTTTATGTTAAATTTTACTGTTTTCAGAAGAAAAACGGACAATTTTAAAAAAACACCACTACAACTATCTTAAACTATTACAACTATCTTAGGATATAGTAATAATCTAGACAAAAATCGTAGTGATATAACTATTGCAACATCTTCAGAAAATAGCATCGTGTCACTAAGTTACTAAATGTGGAATTTCTGCAATACTCACAATTTTAGCAAAACTATGTGTGTTTCTTTTAAAAAAAAACATTAATTCAACTCAGATTTAACTAATTTATTCACAAATCAATTTTTATTAACCTTAATATACATAAAATCTGTTCAGATAAAATAGCTCTGTTAGGAAGAGCACTTTTATATTGTACACGTATCAGAGAGAAAGAGGGACACACTTTTTTGTTATGATATGGACGTAAATCGTTAGCAGAAATCATTTTTCCAATTAACGATCTTGGAATACCAGTGCATATTTGACTAGTGGTCTGATCACGACATATTTCTTATAAGACGGCATCCACGGTCAACTCGTTCAGGTTCTAGACCACAGAAGACAGGAACCACTCCTTTCAATGACGAATTACGTAGTCTCGTAAAAACCCAGCGGCCTGGAAAGCGCATGTTTGCTAGTTCTGCTTTATTTTCAGCAAATTCGCGATAGATCCTGGAAGCTTACATCGATTTTAGTCAAAAGTATGCTAAAACAGTTTTCCAACCATTAAACTCGCTTAAAAGTCCAACTAACACAAACCGAGTAGTCAAGCGAGCAATGACCAGTCAATAAACAAGCCAAAATCATGAGGTAAATCACCAATACAGTTCCAATAGAGATAAAAAACAAATAACTTCCGTAACAAATAACTTCCGGGTAAGTTATTGGTTCAAATGACAGCAGACCTGCAACCAATCAAACGGGTTCTAAATAATAACATTAGGATGTGTCGCGCTCGTTCCTACACGTGCACAACATAAAAGCGCTCTGTCTAGCAGTCATTTTACCTGAACACATTTTATGTATGTTAAGGAAATATGGATTTAGGTAAATCTAAGTTGAATTATTGCTTTTTTAAAAGAAACACGCGTAGTTTTGCTAAAATTGCGATCATGGCAGAAATTTCACATTTAGAGACTTAGTAATACGGTGTTAATTTCTGAAGATGTCGCAATAGGTTAGTCACTAAGATTTTTTATTTAGATTATTACCATATTCTGAAGTAATTTTTACCATCAAAATCAAATCTCTAGTTGAACAGGTTTTACTACAAAGATTTTTTAATATAAGTTTTTCTTTTCAAAACAGAAAAAACCAATATAAATTTTCATATTATGAATGAACTCAAAAATAGCGCAGTATATACTTGTTACATAGCTACTCTACTTCTGTACCAAATTTCATGGGATTTAGTGGAATCATTTACGAACCAAAGTGATTTATATAGCTGGCGTAAAGCTTTTTCAAAAAGTTCAAAAAGACGTAAATTCTAAACTATTGATTTTTGCGGAAATATTGCTTTAGAATGACTAATTACAATGATCTAAGTAAAAAAATTAAACCACTGTAAATGAGCGAGCCTGTATAAGTTTTGCACATACAATAAATGATACAGGATTTTTAACTGTAGTTTCTTAATCTTTAAGACAATCCCTAATATCGTGTGTAATTATAAATTGTCGTGCAGCAGTAGAAAAAAGCAACAAATATTTATCTATGATCCTTGGTTGTATTCAAGGATGGCCATGAATACCTGGATTTAAGGGTGGCCATGAATATGTTTTACCATTTTCATCATTGGTTGTACACCTGGATTCAAGGATGGCCATGAATATTTTTACCATTATCAGACTTTCACAATTTTTGCGCCATGTTAAAACCGCCAAGTTTTAATTTTATTTATTAGACCCAAATAGCTAAACCTTGTATTGTTATTGTTATGAAGAACTACTGCTAGCTTAGCTGTACTTTGAGAGGAATTCGTTATTATTTATCAACTATGTTTCATTGTTACTAACCTTAGTCTCCGAGTACACGGAGGGTTCATAGACAAAAACGTTTCTGTTGAAAAGACGTTTCTGTTAAAGTTGTTTCTGATCGAAAGCAACTAAACTAATAACATGCCATGCATTCATTTGTAGTGTTTGATCAGCGTATTTTTTTCTCATTGCACGTCATCTGCGCTATGTCCTGCTAGGACGAAAGTCAAAATAATGCGAACCTTCAACTTCTCCGTATTAGTAAACGTAAATAAATTTGTATTAAGGTACAAACAGATAATTTATTTACTGACTTCAAAAACGATATACCATGGATTTAACAGAAAATATATCCCGATCCGAACTTCGACTCCACACAAAAATCGGCTGAAATTTAATAGCAAATTACCTAGTATTAAAACCTGGAACTAATTAGATTATCATTTTTTTTTAGTTCCCATAGGTCTGTTACATTACCTTTTTCTAAAATACTAATAAATATAATAATACCTTTACCTTTTACTATAATAACAGTTTTACCTTTTTCTAAAATTTAGAAGAGGATGCACACCTAACATAAACTTTTTTAGACATATTGAAATCAATTTATCCGCTTCCACTTATAATTATGATGATGGTTAAATGGAATTTGATATGTTACAGCCCCTATTAATATCACTTGTTATATAGATTTTATGAAAATATTAATTTTGAATTGGAGTAGAGAGTAAGATTTTAAATAACAGTACTGGCCAAGAGTTACCTTTCGTACAGGATATTCTACGTGGACGCTACTTATATGTAGATACATATATTTTTAATGAAGAAGATAATACCCGGAAGATATTCAATGAATTATAACTTAAGGACTTCTCAGTGACAAAAATGTGACTTCTGTAAATTTATGCTTAGTAAATTTTTTTAAATATATCAACTGCTAGATTATTATTCCTGTAGCCATTTCGTATCACTTGAATATAGCATTCTCAAACTGTTGAAGTGAAATAATTTCATAAAATATTTTATTAATTATATTGGAGTACACCACTGACTAAATAACTACTACAAACTAGTGCGAGATAACTACAAATCAATTTACAAACTCAATCAACTTAGGAACACGACAATTTTCAATCACAATACTTTCATCAAATAGGAGCGTTCCCACTTTTGAAAAATGAAGAAATAAATTCTTTTTCCTCATATTTCTCTTTATCAAATCTATATTTGATGTCAAAATATTTGCAATGTGAGTGACAATTTACATTTTATGGTGACTTGAATTGCACTTTTTATGTGTTCTTGGTTATAGGTAGCGAATCTTGGTTACATTCACTTATGTCTAACATGAGCCCTTTCAACCAAATGACTTCTTTTGTGGACTACATGCGGCCATGAATTCTGCTTCAGTAGTTGATAGTGCTACACTCTTGTCGTTGATTTCTGCACTTTTTTATAAATACATATCCTGTCTACTCTTTTATAAACACATATCCTGTCGTTGACTACCAAGAAGCAACATCATTAGCATAGTCCGCATCACTATAACGTTCTGTTATATTTTTACCCACAGGTGAAAAATGCAGACCATAGTTTTTAGTATCATATAAATATTTTAGTGTCCTTTTCTTCTTCGCTTCGGATAAACATCGCCATTGTTATTATTGGAACACCATGAGCTCTCGTATTAGACATACGTTTGACCAGCGAACTGCCATTTATTTTAGTTATTGCGTCCAACTAACTGTTCTATAAAAATCATTGTATTTTCTGAAGAAATTTTACACCGTATTATACGGAATCTTTAAAGATTTCACAACCAAGACAACACGACGTGCAAGAGGGATTCAGTCATATCAATTTGCTGACTGGTAAACAATTTTTTATCAATCAGACGTCCGTACTTTGTTAGATTGTTATTTATTTAATTAGATTTAATGCTCTGAGCCCATAATCTGTCGAAGTAAATGGTTTTATAAAGTATTTAATTAATTTTATTTAAGTACACCAATGAATAAATGATAACCATAGACAAGAGCGTAATACTTATATACAATTCTTAAGTTCAGCTTATAAATTAAATCGACTTGGGAACGCGGCAATTTTAAATATCTATTTCAACACAAACTCATCCCACCATCTCAAGATATACAAATACAAAATGATATCCAAGTATATCTCTCTCTTTCAATTTGTGTACTTATGAAGTAGAAATTGAAGTATTTTAGTTTTTAAAATGTTTTGTTTATACATAGGTTATAGCATATTTTTATTGTTTGTAATATCTACTCGGGTTACATTTCAATTAACCCGAATGTTAGGTTTAAATTCAAAATAACCATTAAAGATTTGCTTTAAAGCCGAGTTGGATCTTTCTGTTAGCAATAACCTAAATCCGTTGCGCTTAAAGTTTTTTTTATAAATATGTTAAATTAAAATTGTTTTGAAAACATAGACGCAAAGTCATTGACGTACATTACCTGGTGACAATTGTTGACTCAGCCAGGTGACGCAAGTTCGATGCGGCAACTATCATGAGCGTGACGTTACCCGCCAGGTCTATTAATCTGACAGCATGTAATAACAATGAACATAAATAATGAAACTAAGAAGTGGACTACGTGCAAAAGTATATTCTGTATTTATTTTCGAATGTACAAACTAAAAATATCAATGTTGATAATTGTTAACACGTGTGCTCATTGTAAGCGATTTTAGAGCTGCGTCATGTCAGTTTATCACCGTTATTTTAGGTCGATTTTTTTCGGAATATAATTTAGGTGGCTGGTGACTTGACGAAGTACCGCTAATTTTGCACACAGTTTATAAAAATTGACATCGCATTATTAAACTACTGTGAAAAAATGGCTGTGTTATGTTACACATCAAGGAATCAACATCCCTGAATAATCTATATGTAACATATCACAGAACCATATTTATGTTAGTTTAATGGGTAAAATAGTAAATAGAATAGAAAAGAAAACGCAAGTATGAAGTAGGAAAATAAAAGACGGGTATCACATATATTTTGTTCTATATGTTTCTTCTGCGGCATACTGCGACGTAGGTTTGCCTCAACATTCGTCGCTCATGACGAATAATGCAAATTGATTCTGAAAATTTTGTATAATCTGTGAATACTCAGAATCTACATTGACCTAATATATATTTTCATTTTTAAACTATGTCAAAATATTTCAATTTATTTAATACATGACACGTTAGATTCATTTAAACTTCAGCGAACTGAATTACTTACCGCCAATAATACGATAAATATTCATATCCAATTTCCTACTGAAGTTTAAGAGTAAAAATCCATTAATATAACTGTATTTACACAAATTACTACCTTTTTAGAACTTAGGAGAGCTGAAACTTATTATTTCTTTATTTCCATGTAATACGTAAATACTTAACCTTTAGTTACCTAAAAATTGAGCTTCAAATTGAACGTTAAAAGGAAATTTGTGATTAAATTTTTGAAAAGCTTTAAAAAAGATATGATATACTTTCCACTTTCTGATTCAATTTCTCATGTAATAAAATTTATTTAAACCGTTTTTTTTTATTTTTCACGGAATAAGTTTCAAGAAAAGTTTCGAATGAATAAGGAAATAATGCAAGAAAAATTATAATATATTAATCTTGGTTACGTCTATACTTCATATAGTTTGCATTAATTTAATAAATAATAACTCGATCGAAGTGTCATCAATAACGCTGCAAAAATACGGGATTATAATACCAAAATACAAAAATGTAAGCACTCAAATTGAGTAGGTTCATTTTGAACTTACTGTTCTTTTTTTAACTATGAATATTCATTATATAAATCGATACAAATTAATAACTTCTCTTTTATTAATTCACATATTGTCTCGTATTTATGAAACTCGTGCTACAAATATATAATACCTTTCTCCCTACAGTTTAAAATATATTTCTGACCACAGTTATAAGCGAGGTCAGATTCTTAATGTGAATGAACCTGCTTTACATTGGGAAAGAAAGCTGAAAATAAATTAATTTCTACAAATTAAATATTACTTCCACGTTTCAAAGCAACATCCGATGGAATAACAATATTTTTCTAGACGAATGCCTGAAGCGTATTCGCACAAACAATTTTCAAATACACTCCAAATATGCCATTCGTAGGGTTTATCATATATAAATCCGCCAATGCTGAAGGAAAATTTATATGAAATTATACGAGATTAATTGCAAAGATTAAGATTACAATTAAGCGCAAAGATAATTGTTTCCCTTCTCGTACCTTAACCACTCTTGTATCTATATATATATATATATATATATATATATATATATATATATATATATATATATATATATATATGTATATATATATATATATATATATGTATATAGATATATATATATATATATATATATATATATATATATATATCGCTTTGATTTACTTCTTTATCTAATCGTCTTCTAAACAATTAAGTTTGTATTCAGAAAAGGATCATTGTCTATGACAAAGTAATATTCTTTTTAATTGATTTCAATTCCCATATACAACTTTAAAGTTAGTTCATTTATTTTAGATGCTCTTGATGTGTATTCATCAGAATTTATGTGATTTCATTCTGTCGTACTCATATTTCCTCACTTAACGTCTAAAACATCTCTTTAAGATACTGCAGAATACATTTTAGACCCATTGATCGGTAATTATAAAAATCTATCTCTTACAATGATCCCATCGGTTCATTTTTATGTGTTAATGTGATTCGGTTACTAAACTTATTTTAACATAATATTTAAAATCGATCCCGGTCTTTTAATTGACCGCTGTTTTTTCACGTAAGTCTCTATCTTATATTCCGACAAATGTCAATTTCAATAGCATTTGAAATTAATTTGAATGTAATAAATGACTAAAAGAAAGTTTAAAATATGAATAATGGCTAATAGGTGGGTTAAACAAGTCAGTGTTATTCGATGTTAAATAATTACATTTATATTTAAATACTCTTTAAGCACAGAACAATGGGTCGTCTAAGCCAAATTGAAAGTAACACCCCTTTGAAGTCAAAATTTTTCTTCATGAGTTAATTTTCTCTTCCAAATGCCCAGCGTTTCAAGGTATAACTAAGAAATTCGTAAGATCTATGAAGTATCAAAAGTTGAACTCTATATTTTGCTACCTTAAAACCTAGCATCCATTTTTTATTTTTTGAAAATAATAATTTTTTTGACACAGTTCGGAATACCATCTACATCAAAAACCTGAACTCGCGTACAATCATGGTTACAAATAAACTTCAAAATCTCTCAAAAATAATGAACATATATTTTTAACTTGCCAAAAAAAATCTTAAAGATAGAAAAGTATTGGCTGCTAGGTTCAACTAAAAAATGTTAATTCAGTTTCTTAGCTCCTTTTCGTCCTATTGAGCCACTTAATGTTTTTTTTTTTCATTTTAACTTAAGTTTATATAACAAATATTACTCCTGTACTTTCGATGGTTAAAACACTTACAGATAAAGTAAACGTGTTACATGATAAAATGTTCTAACATTTTATTTTGACAAAAGCACTCTTTTGGCAATCAATCTCTTTTTGGAAACCCTTATCTTCATTCTTATTCGACGTAGCGAATGAAAAACGATATTTTTCTCAAAAGGCGAGTGCACTAATAGATCCGTTCTAACACGAAAATTTAGACTAATTTAAAAAAAATACCCCATGAAAAGGAAAAAACTTTCATAAAATATTATTATTATATGATCCTAAAAGAGTTTTTCTTCTTCTGGTTTACATTTCCTCCTTTATACATTTCATCCTTTACTTTTTCAAACGTTATGTAGTATTATTTCTACTTTATTTAAATTCTTAACTGCGACCTAGGTTTTGTTGTATTACAACATATTCAAGTGGGCAACTTGTAAAGATTTGCTGAATGATAATATTTATAAATTGTCCTCCTGAAGATGTTGTCATACAACGAAACATAGATCGTGGTTAAGAATTTAAACAAAGTAGAAATAACACTACATCACGTAGTTTCATTTAGTTGTGAATAAACATTAAGTGATAATGAATTTCTACAAAATTAACGTAAAATATATGAAATGCTGAAAATTCTAAAATTGTAATAATTTAATATTATAATTTTTCATAATTCGTGATAATTTATAATCTCAACAATACCAATATCTGTTAATAGCATAATTTAAAAAAATCTAAATCTGTATTAACATAAAAAGAATAAAGGTAATGTGAACATATTTTAAGGAAAGTTAAGAATTTAAAGATGTCTTGCTGACTGGCAGTGCTGATTAGCAGGGCATACAGCACAGCAGCACTTACTGACAAGCAATGCAAGCTGACATACGACTTTTGGTGATTCATATCGCTTGCTGACACGCAGTGCTTGCTGACACGCAAAGTTTGGTGGACACGCAATGCTTGCTGGCATGAAGCGCTTGCTGCATACAGGGCTAGCTTACACACAGCAGTTTCTGAAATGCAGTACTTTGAAGCGCAATCACATATTGTATTGTAAAAGTGCAATTAAATTTCAAAGCGCTACTTATAAGCAAGCGTCGCGTGCGTTATGTGCAACACAGCAAAGCAATAGATGACGTAGTAACTGTGTCATATCTCAATATAGTTAGCACAGTATGTTGTCTCATTAAGATGCGTCTGAGTTAGTAACAACTCAAGAAATTGGATGAGTTACCAACGCATATTACCCACATATGTACATAAGTAAAATTGCGTTGTCACCCTAAGAAATATTGGAGAAACTTAAAATGATACTCAAGTCTGCACTTTACGCATTTATAAAAGAAATATAAAATTGTAACAAACAACAGTTTGTTTCAAATAAAATATATCTGATACGATAAAGAGAACGAAAATATCAAACTGCCAGTTCACTAATAGATATTAATTGCGTCGTTGAAACTTTCGCGAAACGATTAATGAAACTCTTAAAAAATCTTAAACGTTAGCTTAAACATTATTTTAAATTTCAACCCCGTAAGCTTTTAGTTTTTAAGTTTATAAGGGTCAAACTGCGTTGTATAATCATTTTTATAGCAATAATATAAGGTTTTTTTAATTACACCTAAATATGTAAATATGTCTTTCCTTTAGTACATCCTTTAGTTACGTAATATAAGTCAATCAAATTATTTCTGTGTGGAGTAAAGTTCTGTGCAAAAATAAATAGATATCAAAGTGCACGGCAAGAACCACTAAACTTGAGTACGGTTACTGGATACTGCGCCCTTTACCCGAAACGTTTTGCAGTTCTTTTAACATATTTATATCTCCGCTCCAGCAAATGCTAGAAACCTTTATCATATAGGGATATGACTATCTGATCATAATAATAATTCGATGTTCAGTACTTTTCGAGATGTTTCCCATAAACAATCAATTTCGTAGCCGATACTCTCACTGGGTCAACAAAAACTAAAGATCACTTCCTACAGAACCAAGACGTTTAGATTTATACAATATTTCACTTTTTTCTTCTTTTATATCCTAAATCACCGTGTATGCAAATGTTGTACCAAAGAAAAAAAATCAAAAAAGTAAACACTATTGGTTGGGAACAGAGAAAATTTTTTTGTTTTACTATCAAGTAGTAACTTTCTACAACTCAATAATGTCCAGTGGCAGATTTCAAAGTTTGAACAAACATAGTTTCTGAACGCAACGCATAAGAGCGGCGCGGGGAGCGTCGTTAGAAGCGCAAGCGGTGCGGATGTTTTAGTAGCCATGGAACAGTGGAGTGGAGAGCACCGCGCTTTTGCCGTCGAGGCGTACATTTCGAGTGGATTTTCGCTGTCTGTAGCACGCCTTCGATTTAATAATCGTTACAGTATTCGTCTATTACGTGATGGACCATCGATCAACCTCATTCAGTCATGGGTAGCAAGGTTCAGAGCTACAGGATCAACATTAAATAGGCCCAGGCCAGGACCTACACCATTCGTAGCCACGGATGAAAATGTCGAGCGTGTTATGATTTCTGTCGTTGAAAATCCCCGTTTATCACTGCATACACGTTCATCGATATTGGGAATTTCGAAATCAACTTTACAGGTAATAATGCAAAAAAAGCTCAAGTTCCATCCATATAAAATTCAATTTTTTCAAGATTTACACGATTCTGACTTTGAATTAAGAAAAACTTACGCGGAGGTCATGTTGTTGAGATTTCGTACTGCTACTCGGATGGGCAACATATTCTTTAGTGACAAAGCTCACTTTCACATTGGAGGATATGTGAATAAGCAGAACTTTCGTTACTGGGATGTCCACAACCCAAGATAAATGCATCAAGAGCCTTTACATAAGCCTAAAGTAACAGTCTGGTATGCCATGTCTGCATCTGCAATCATAGGGTCTTATTTCTTTGAAAATCAACGTGGCCAAACTGTAACTGTGAATTCGGAGAGATATGCCCAGATGTTAAATGACTTTTTCAGAGTAGAACTACAGAATAGTCTATCCTTCAACCAACACACATGGTTCCAGCAGGACGAGGCCACAGCTCACACTGTTAATGTGTCCATGAATGCAGTGCGGCAGTTATTTCCAGAAAAAAAACATATCCCGAAACGGTACCGTACCGTGGCCACCTAGGTCACCCTATTTAAGCCCATATGACTTATTCTTATGGGGATACTTAAAATCCGTTGTTTACAAAACAAATCCGAGCACTGTGACACAACTTAAAGAAAATATTTGAGCCGAAGTTAGTAGGATACCCCAGTCGCTCCGCAAACGCATTTTTGAAAACATGCGTGCTAGACTCGAAGAGTGTGTCAGACTCGATTACCGCCATTTGGAAAACATGGTTTTTAAAAAATGAAATCCGCATTTGTTGTTATAAAGTTAAAATAAACCTACTTTGTATTAGAGGTCTAGTTTTTTTTTACAATTTTTCAAACATTGAAATCTGCCACTGGACAACCTGTATATGCGTAGTAGCTTTCTGGAGACTCTTTATGTACATTTATTATAACAACGACTATCTTTCTAAAAAATATATAAAGCAGATCTATTTCTCATTATAAATAAATAGATCGGATCAATTTAAGATCAGTTATTCGCTCAGTCAAGAAATATGGGGTGATTAGGTAATTTATATATAGGTAATTTCTTTATGTTCAGCAGTATTCGTATTATCTACGATGCTTTATAACTGCAATGACAATTTTATTTTAAGAACAAATATTTGACTTCAAAAATTTATTTTCTACCCATTAAACTAGGCCCCGATAAATCTTTACCTCTATGGGTTTTATGATTGAATGTATAAAATATCTAGAATTTTCTCTTTGCGCTAAATCTCTGAAAACCATCCAAAGTTTAGTGTTCGATGCCACGTTCAATTCCAATGTTATGACAGGTATAATGTACAATAAATATAGGCACAAAACTCTAAAATCCTCATCTACATTTCTCTAACATATTTCTGCAAAACTTGATTAATTTTATCTCATCCCCCACTTTCTACAGATAATTTTTTAAAGAAGAACTTGACTCTTTTTACAACAATGTTTTTAATTGAATCTAAGTCAAATAACGCAGTTAATAAGTTATATCTAGGCTGCTAAGATCTCAAGTAAGCATTTCGCATTGTCTCTGATCAACAAGGACAAATTGTCTCTGATCTAAAAATATAGATCCACTATAAATTTTTAATTTCCTGAAATTTCCTAAAAGTTTGTTTGCTCAGTTATTTATATTTCGCAAAGTTATATAACACAAATTTTGGAAAATGAAATTTTATCGTTAAATCTATTAAAACCTTTTAAACTGAAATAACAAGGTACTTAAAATAAAAAAAATACTACCAATAAGATAACCCATGTTGATTACATACCAAGTTAGGGCAAAAGTTCTTATTTCATGATAGAGAATATAGGAATTTAATACTACCTAATGTATATTTGGATCAATTTTTCTATATGGTTTTAAAAAACTACTCTTTGATTAATAAGACAGTTTCTTAGTTGTAAAAGTATTTCAAAAGAGTGTTTTTGATTTATAAAGTTTATTGTCTCTATTAAAATAATAATACATATAATTAATAATGACCTTAATACATGTACTAAGCCCCCTTCCTCGTACCAACAACAAAAGTGATGACAAAAATATCTCATTACAAAAGTATGTTCCTCAGTTATAATTAAATCTAAATTATCATATCAACATGTATAAAACTTTGTTGTGAATGTACACTCTATCCTTTTCCTTCCCCATTTTTAAAAGTGAAATAAAAATCTGAAAAAAAATCCATACAATTCATCGATTTAGGCAAATCCAAATAAGTTTCATTTTGATACTAGGTGTTGTTAAGATGAAGTCGTCATTTTTTCTCATACCTGTGGAAAAAATACCATGCAATATGTGAAATTAAATTGTGAAAAATAATGTTTAATATTTCTAAACAGTTTATTAATAACACTACCTACCACTGAATCTTTAAACTTTTAAATAAACAAAAACGTTTATGGATTTCATTTAGTGTGAATGGTACACACACTCAACAAGAATAATATTCATAACAATCGATGAATATTCGTACAAGTGAAAAAATAGTGAAAAAATATTTTTTAAAAAATTACCATAAATAATGATAATATTTTTTTAATTAATCAATCAAAAGATTTTAAATTATTGTGCTTCATGCTATTATAGGAATGAAATAGTTAAAAAATCACCATAAAGTTCAGTAGCTAATTACATAATATAATTTAATGCATAATATATTTGATTTATTACCAAAGATGATTGAAACACATTATTTAAACAATTTGACAATACACGAGACATTCGCTACTTACTGATTAATCGATTATATGTAGTAAATCAATACATTGAATGCAATAAAAAAACTTCATTTGTCAGCACTTACGTATTAATCCTCTACATACAAACCCAATTTCACCTTATTCAATGTAGCAGGAAACTGAGGGTATTAAATAAAAGGCATTATTTTTTAATAATCGTTATATACATTAACAATTCAATAAATCACACTGTAACGACTAAGAATAGAGTAATATATATTTTCCGGATTCCGCTTCATTTTATTGAATGTGACAGAGTTTAATTAGTCCCAAGTAAAGTCCACGATGAAGATTGTTCTGCAATTATCATTACGGATGTGAGGAAAATCTCCAAGACCTAATTGCTAACACGTAGTATTTTACACATCAATTTAGAGTGACCTTGTGTCAATTGCGTCAAACTATAATTACCAAGTTAGCTCTTTCATTAATGTACATATTATTTTTGGGTCAAGTTTTCAAAGTGACAATTTTTTCAAGTACATCAACACAATTTTATCAGCTTACAGCTTAAGGAGTTTAGTACATGTAATTTTGGAGAGTTAATCATATAACATTGTCATTGTTTTGAGAATTAATCATATAACATTGTCATTGTTTTGAGAATTAATCATATAACATTGTCATTGTTTTGAGAGTTAATCATATAACATTGTCATTGTTTTGAGAGTTAATCATATAACATTGTCATTGTTTTGAGAGTAAATCACATAACATTGTCATTGTTTTGAGAGTTAATCATATAACATTGTCATTGTTTTGAGAGTTAATCATATAACATTGTCATTGTTTTGAGAGTTTATCATATAACATTGTCATTGTTTGGAAAGTTATTCATATAACATTGTCATTATTAACAAAATTTTCGATTCGTAGACTCGAGAATAGAACATTATGAATTTAAATATAAGACCCCGCGATTGCTAGGGAAATTTAAATAAAAAGTATATTTAAAATACGCGTGTATATGATCCTCGATAATTTGAAATAGTCTGCTATCAAACAGGCCGCCCATCTATTATGCAAACTTCAATCAAAGAAGATAAATTTCACTGTGCTGAGTATGATATATTACAGTTGAAAATTGAGAGCAGTACTATTTATATTATTAATCACAAGTCTACAGTAATTCTTTGCTTCTGAATTGTTAATTAAATTTTCTACGCAACCGTATTTTTAATTTATGTAATGTAATTATTTGTTTTTATTTGTTTTTTTAAATGTAATTATTTTTTTTTCTCATTTTCAAATTATCTTGCTTAAATCTAAGGATGTATTTAAAATCCTGACCTCGCGTAGATGTATTGTAGGTGCGTTTAAATTTCCGATAATTCAGGGCGAGGCGAGTACATCCGAGTGACATATCGAACGCATCGCATACGCCGCATGCACCCACCATTTGTAATCTCTCTAGAGTTACATTTGAGACTGAAAAAGCGTATGAAAAAGAATGGCCTCCAGCGGTAAATAACAGGTATTTGTAAACGGAACTCCATTCAACCAATGTAAAAAATCAATCCCTTATTTATGTAGTAACTCACCATTATATAGAGGAAATTTTACTGGGGAAATTAATAACATAAAAAAAATAGCATACGCAAATTCATGTTTTTGAAGATTCCGTCTTTCAAACAAATAGGTGCTGTGAAGAAAACAAACCATTATTCCTTTCAAAGTGCCATTCCTCAACTTACTGCCAAAATAAATAATACGTTTCATGTTTTGAAATTAATTTTTAATTTTATTTGATTTACAAATATTAAAAATATGATCCAATTAAAATTACATATACTATTTTGCATAACATAAAAGTCTATGTCTTGTATTTTTTTAAATTAGATGAAAAACTATCCATTTCAAATTTCTTTTTAACTTCAAACAATGTATTTTAAGACACTACATGATAAACAAACATTTATTTGAATTATAATACTTCACTTTTTCACAATACAGTACCTGATGTATGTCGTGATTTCAATTAATTTTAAGATATTTAAAGGAAAATAGAATTAATTATATATCTAGCGAAGCAAGTTATTTTAAATCGTGACATGGACACTGGTTACGACCTTAGCGCTGCATCACCATCTGCAGTCTACCAGCTTAGCAGACGCATCCAAGAATCAAAGTAACCAAAATTATATTTGTATTCTATTTGACTACATTATAAGACCGGAGGAATATACATTTACATCAAACACGAAAATATAATTAATAAATAAAGCTACTTTAGACTATTTGCTGGTTCATTTGGTAAGAAAATCCATTTCCTGCTTGCGGAACGAAGACTTTTCTTCGTTATAAATTTTAAGTAATTATATATTGTTTGCGCCGTTCATAACTATTCTAATACAAACTAATATTATGAATGCCAAAATCTGTTCATCGTGTTTCCAGGCCCTTTTCATGTGATATGTACACCAAATTACTTAACAATTTAAAAGAACAAAAACCAAAATTTTTGCAAGAATTTTTTTTAAATAAACTACCGTTTTCCGTGGGAGCAAAGTTACAGAAAAAGTAATCAAATTATATTTTGATAGAAGCAGTCCATAATCTTTTGATAGCAAAAAACGCAACCTGGGCAGGACCGATGCGGTAAAGAAGAGACATATACTCAGATGCGGGTAAAAAACAAGAAAAAAAAGTTTGTGTAAGATATAGGTATTTATTTTTGATGTTCTTGTTACTTATATAGGTGTGTTGTCAACGCAAGTATACTTATTTGTTTGTCAAATAAGTTGAAGTGATGATTTACGATGCATTTGTATACCCAAAATTATAGAGGAAAAGACATAAAACTATGTTTAAAAATAAGGCACATTCCTGTTATTGGCGAATTAAGGCACATTATTTTTATATACGAGTTGAAATCTTAAAACGAATGATTTACTCGTTAATATTTGGAACTATGTGTAGAATTTTTGCAGCTAAAAAAATTTGACAAGATAATTTAATTCCCGGTTAAAAAGAAAAGAGGTTTATAAAATATTCCATAACCGTAATTATTCAAATTTAATTAACTTTTTGTTTTAAGTGGGAATTAAACTCAGTACTCCATGAACCCGACTGTTAAATTTTTAATTAGAGATAATTCTAGGGAACTAAGTATAATTAGAGTGAGAAACATTATGTTAATTACAAAGCTGGGAACGAGATATTTCGACACTACATGTATATTATATTAACATGTATTAACCAAATGTTGATAATTACGGTTTTTACATAATTTTTTAATTATACATCACGAATTTTTCGAATTCCCACACTCATCTAACATTTCTTTCCTTAACGATTCTAATCTTTTCCGCGCGATCCCCCACTCATTATCTTTCCGTTGTGAATTTATCGTCTTTGTATACGCTTAATAAAATTTTTCGTTTTCTGTAAAATCGAAAATGTGTTTACTGAAGGCAATAATGAAATTGAATACTTGAAGGAACATTTTTTGGCCGCTTAATCGCCTTCCTTCCTTTCGTCCTGCCCCGGAAAAATATTAAATTCGTTGTTCCACTTTTCACAATATTCTTGTTTCTATGAATGAAAAGATGAAAGTAAATGTAGAAATTAATACATTTGCTTTCACTTTTTCACTCATAAACAATAATATCTTATTGGGTAATTTACGTATTTATATATGTTTAAGTACGCATGTAAGTGTTCGTAGTACCTAGTTTACAAAGACACTATGAGATATATTTAA
Source organism: Druceiella hillmani (assembly GCA_039881145.1). NCBI lineage: Eukaryota > Metazoa > Arthropoda > Insecta > Lepidoptera > Hepialidae > Druceiella > Druceiella hillmani. The sequence goes on from JAYKKI010000002.1 coordinate 6,243,676, forward strand.
ATTTTAATGTCTTATGGACAGACTAAAAGAAGCACTATAAAGGGTTTATAAAAATAATCACTTTCAGAATATTACATGAACTGACACCTGTATTTTAACTTATAGGATTATATTGACAAATTTATCTTCCTAGTGATAGCGCCAACTTAGTGACTTGACTAATATTTTAATATTTGTTTAGTTACAAAAACTACTCTATTAAAACGTGTTGAATATACATACTTGGCGTTATGGGAATGATGAGAAAAATGATATTTCACATATTAGAAATGCAAGGTATTTTAAACATTGTAAATAAATAAATACACATCGATTTAAAAGAAGAAAACCAACAAAATTAATATGATTATGAATATTTTCCGCAGTCGATAGGTGAAAAAACACTTCTAACATATTATATAACAGGTAGTTTAATATTTTGCAATAATCCCATTGACACATCATTGACACGGGATTGACATCCAATTGACATGGGAACTAAGATCTTTAGTTTTGGTAAAATAACCCACTAGCATCGAAGTACAAATCAAATGTCTTACCAGATTAATACTTTTTTTTCGAAACTTTATAAACTTTCGTATGTGTTTATACATATATGAACATCTTCTATTTCTCTCTCTAGGTTTTGAACATATGTCACAAGTTCGTAAGTCTTTAAACTATTAAAGCGACGCGTGCCTTACTACTTAAGAACTATCTCAAGAATTTTAAAGCATTGAAAATATTAGTTCCACATTTAAGGGAATATTTTATAAAATATAAGCTACTTTTTGTATATATGGTATTGGTGTACAGCGTATATTCACCGTCTACCAAAATACATTTTACATTTTATAAATTTCTTAAAAAATATAAATTAATTTTTAAATTTGTCTTTTGCGAATGCCTTTTTGTGACAACAAGAATAACTGTTTTCCGTGACATTTGGAAATATCCGCCGGTTTAGATTGTGTGATGTGTTTGAAGAAATATTTAAAATGTCAACGAATGTTATAGTATGATACTAAGAATATATCCGTAAAATTAATGCTACACGTTTGTTTTCCTAAAATTTATAAAGTAAATACTCCGACATTTCCAAAGAATACCGCCATTGATATCATTTTAGGAATTTTAATAGATCCATACAGCCAATAACCAATTATTATACCAATTTTTTTACCGTTATTATGAATATTTTATCAAATTAATTTGATATATTGATTATGTCCAGTTGTAAGTAACTATATATTTAACTATGCATCCGTTATGCGCATCACTTACTTTCTCATTGCGCGCAAATCCTGAATCGGCACGAAACACGGTCAGCGACAATATACGTATAGTTATGCGTACTGTCTCCTATATAACAGTTACTGCAAAACTTTTATAAGGCTAATCGAATGGTGTATTATACAAATGCCGATGATTTGACCACATATTAAAACTGATAAATCAAGATAAGTATTTGTTTGCAAAACAAGCTCAGCAACTATTTAAAACGAAGTATTTAATTATGAATGTAACATAAAATTACATGAATGCGAAATATTTATACTTTCACGTGCATGTTTAAAACAACATTTTCTGATAAATATCTTCTAGTACCTGTGGCTCACGTCACACCATTTGCAGTTATAAGCTTAGTAAGTTGAAAGAGATTAATAAATTTATTAGATAATAATTTTAAATTTATGAATATTCGATTTCAGGTTAAGAAATGATTGTCTCAATACTTAGTATTAATTAACACCTTTTGAAACGTACCTGCCTATGTCGTCCCATTAACCAAACTCGTAAATTTATTTACAACTTCACGTTTCTAACATATAAAGAAAACATAAAATTTCAAAATATATTTGATTATTATAATAGTCACGGAACTGTTTAAATAATAATAACGGACCAAATGGGTGTTGGAACGTGCCTGGGTTGAAATTCCATAACTGGGATATCCGTTGCAATTATTGACATAGTTGCCAGAAATTATTTTAATTTAAAATTTTAATAAATTTCCAAACGGACCATTAAAAAATTAAACGTCAAGAGTTGTATGTTATTTTGAAACTTAATGTTTTAAAAGATGCTTAAAGACAAAAAAGCATAAAAACAAATTATCAATACTATAAAATATCTATACAATTATATCATCCTATTCGATAGGAGACACGGAAAAAGTTGTGTTTACTTTACGTGTACTTAATAACTTTAATTAAAATATTAATGTAGTGAAATTAGTGTATAAAACATCAACTTGTTAAACATCATGCACATTGTTGTAAAACTGTAAACCAATGTGGTGCGACTTTGACAGACCGACGGAAATGATGAAATTATAAAGGTTTGTCCTCTTATGGAATGCTTAATTTTATGAAAAATTCGAATAGAAATTGCTATTTTTATGAGCTTACATCTGATCAATTGGCTTTCTTTCACCAATTAACATAAAATACTAATCCTTTTATGCGTATATAGAAATATCTTATTTACAAGTGATAATACTGTATCACCTTCTTAAATCAAATGTCGTTTTAAATAATCAACAAATATTCATTACTTTTCCTGTAGTGACTGTTGTATCGAAACTTTTCAAAGAAACAACTCTACTTTCTATCTGTCAACTCCTAAATTGAAAATAAAGCACATTGGAAAAAAGCAGGATATCCGTATCACATATACAATATTCATGACGCTTTTATCAGCACGAATTCCCACAAAGGTCGCACAAGTATCACTTACTTCGACTAGCTACGTTACTTAGACTAAGTTGGATGTAACAGATACAAGTTAACGCTGTTTTTACATTTCTGTACATCTCGATGATAAAGTCGCATAAAGTTAAATTTCAGTCCGTTTTGACCGTCTGCCCACTATACCCTTTATTTTTACAGTACGTACCAGCTCTCGGTTAATAGAGCATAATAATTTCACTCTTAAATTCGGCTAATAGTAGTTGAATGGAAATATACATACTGTTTCCTGTGTCATATAGTTCTATCATTCAATCTAATATGGGAGCAGTTGCGGATATTTTATCATACCAATCACACAAAAAGAAAACATTTGTTCACTCGTTAATTAGGGTTTGGAACAAAAACGATCTATTATATAAAAAGATGGACATAAGGTATAAATAATAATCTTTAAACTATCGGTCAAACCTTTATACGAAAGTTGTATACGTTTTTAATTATTTAACATTATTTCTATGACCCGTTTTCTATAATGCATACTAACCTAGTTTTAATCAATCACAAATAGAAATTTATTTTACTCAAATAAACTATACATCATATAAAAGAAAAATCAAAACACTATTTTATATAATTTTACATAATAATAAAAAAATGTACAAAAAAGTTCAAAAATAGATATACAGGTACTTATCATAGATGCTTTGTTATGTACGTTTTTATATTACAAAACCGAACCATACTCTTCTGAACTCGACTTATACACATAATAAATAACTAAACAATTCAGAATAACGCTTACAAATTAACAGTAATAATCTACTGTATAAAGTAATAGTAATTATTAAACTGAAATAAAAGCAACTTTGAGCTTTATTATCCCCAAGTTACGGTAACTAATATAATGTACAATATAAATTAGTTATTTTCGTGTACATTAAGTACGCGTAGAATGTATTTCTAGTTGAAATTCAAACTAGCTTTATAATTATTAAGCCATATAATCTCAATTATTATGTTTGTACCACTTAGCGCAGCAACTACAAAGTACCTCTATGTAGAGCTTGTCGTTACTATGCCAATATTTCAATTAGTTTATATAAATTCTTGGAATTTGTCAAGACCAAATCCAAGTTAAAAAAAAAGAACAGAAGTGTAAAAATGAACTCACACGCTCATGTTTTATACATGAAGTCAGAATCGATCCAACGCTATCGGGTAAAATGCTTTCTACAGACGGCAAATGCTTTTCCATTTTCATACCTCAGTGGTTTTCTTTTTCCGGTTAGATTATGTAAATGTGAAAAGTTTTATATTCTCCTCGAGACACGATTTTTCGTCCAAAACTAGTTCGCATACAGCAGGTACAAGAAGAAAAAGCGTCGGAAAATCGGTTTTGTATTCAACATTGAATTGTATTATACTAGAGTTTTGTTGGGTGCTTTATTTTGTATCGAATATGCGTTAATTTGGCTATTCAAAATAACTATTATGCTCATAAAGTTTTTATGCAGTTACTTCTAATAGTTTTGAAGGCTTTGAAGAAAAGGGATATCGAGAAATCGCTTCCGCTTAGCTTATATACAGTTATATGAGACATTTTGCCATTTTAAAAACAAAGTTCATTGAACAAAAAAAATACACTTATACCTCTAATGGTAATAATCTAAATTATGTATAAAATTTATATTAAGTTACATATAATTAAATATCTATGGAATGTTCGTAACTGACTGTTAAATATTAACTTCATGAGTTTTGTTATCATAATTAAACAAAGGTATATAATCATTACGGTTTCTTAAATACACAATTGGGTGTTTGACTATTTTTTTTTATTTCATTAATCATAATTTTAAGGTACAAGCTGATGAAGAGTGAAAAAAATGTTTAATAATTTTAAAAATTGACCGAGTTATAAGAGTTTAAATTTAACCTTTAGGCAAGGACGGCAATACTGTGTTGTGAGGTCATTTTTAATATTGCACATTATATTCTACAAGGGGAAAAGAGACAGGGATATACCCAACTCTATCCGTAACTTCAAATTTAATTGCCTATAACTGGCTTATTTTCCAATCAATTTTTTAATTTTTTTCAAGACTGGTTTTTAATTAACTTATATTTCACAATATTTTACGAAAAATATCAAAATTTAGAATGAGTCAACTCCCGTATTGTGCGTATTTCATTTCGTTGCGTAATTTTTTATCTAAAACGCTATTCGATTATTGAAATTATACAATTTCCGTTATGATTTCCTGTTATGACGTCATGTTATAAAACTGAGTACGTACTTGTTTAATGTATATATACTGAAAAATTTTATGTCTTTGGTCTTCTTTGAATACTAATTAAAGTATACACGACGCACATACATTAACATAGAGTGTATAAACCTACTACCCGATCATGTTACCGCTATATTTCAGTAAAATGGTTGATGGTTTTTCCAATCTCGAAGGTCTATTAGTTCATTGGATATAAAGAATGTTTAAAAAAATTATCACCTTGTTATCTCCCACAATTTCGGCAATTGCATATTGCATATATTAAAAGATTATTTTAAACTCAATACTTAATATTTAAAAACTTGAATATTTAATATATTTGGCGTTAATTTTGTAGAAATTCATTATTCACAATTAAATGAAACTACGTGATGTAACTACGTATTATTTCTACTTTCTTTAAGTTCTTTACCACGACCTAGGTTTCGTTGTATTACAACATCTTCCGGTGGGCTATTAGCAAAGATCTTTGCTAAAAATCTTTGCTAATAGCCCACCTGAAGATGTTGTAATACAACGAAACTTAGATCGTGGTAAAGAACTTAAAGAAACTAGAAATAATACTACATCACGTAGTTTCATTTAATTGTGGATTTAAAAACTTATTTTATTAAAATATATAGAAAAATAAATATAGGTATAAAGAGTATAATACCGATTGGTAGACTTTATAATAAATGTTATATAATAATATTATTACAATTATTTTTCATGTAAATACTGCCTTGTGTGTTTTTCATTTACCATTTATTTTCATTTCATTTATACTTGTATAATTTCCAAATTGATTATCCTGAACACAGCTATTTTTTCCAATTTTTAACATATTTGTTCAAAACATTTGTAGGGCATCCTCGCACACTTGCGCATACGTGTACACGCGTATACACATACACACATACGCAAACGCGCATTTTTCACATTTGGCTACGAAATTCTCAAGACTGGTTCAAGGAAACAGCCATCTTTATCGAAAATAAACTGGAATAATATTGTCATCGCCTCATATTATCATCGTCAATCATTTGACATCAAAAATTTAACGAATTGGCTATTATTGTAATCATTGTCAAGATACATTTATCTGTCCACTAGGTCAACTTGCCTCATTTCATAAATCTCTCTAAATAGTAAGAATGGTTTCAAATTACTACTATTTAGAAAAATTGATGAACGGAGGCGAATTGGCCTAATAGACAGGCAAAGATAACTTGACAATGATTACAATTACATATTTTGAAACATTTTTTTTCTGTATACACTTCGTATAAATACTGCATAAGAAGTGAATCACGTTCTTTTTGATATTTTTTTTTCATAATTTCACCTTCCGTGTTTCAAACAGACAACGTTTGCGATTTCACGAATTGTGTCGTCGAGGAGTCGAAAGTTACATGGCCGCAATTATTTGTTGTACACGGTGAACCATGTCATTCCCGACAGGGAAGCGGGAAAGTCACCAATAAAGATGTGCAGAAAATTTTGTTTATTGGATTGATAATAATAACACAAGTGGTTGATCCTAGGATTTTTCAACTGCAAAAAAATAGCTCACCTTATCGTAGTATGCAACAAACACTATTTGAAGTTGATGTGAATCTATTTTTTGCCAGTTTTTACTACAAATTGCGAAAAATTTGACATGCAGGAAATTGAATTAATATCCACTACAAATGATTTCAAGCTTAAGTAACATAAACTTAATTTTTTTTAAACAGTACCATTTTTTCCAGGAGGAAAAGCGCACGTCGTAATTCAAATATTGTCAGATTTAATAAGAAAGGATCAAAACGGTCGTAATTCATTCGAGAAAACATGTTAATACATCCGGTAACAACGCTAAGTAATTCATGTTAACACATCCGGTAAGTATTACTAAGTATTGCTTTTATATCGCTTCGTTTTAAATTCCTAGGAATTCGAGTATTATTATGTTATCGTTTAAATTCAACTTATTTATATTTTTATTTTTCTTAAATTACATTTTAGCGCAATACTTTTATATTGCGAACGATTGCCTGACAAACTAAGCAGTGGCTACTGGACCATCATCAAGATAAAAAGAAAGCACTCCAACAATCCTCTATCATTGCTCATTAAAACTAAAATGTAGTGCAGAAGTTGATTAAAAAGAGGGTATTCGAATACATGCTTTCTGTCTCGCCTCTCTTGCACATTTACAAGTTATGCGAGGGAGAGAGAGAGAAAGTCGCTGCTCGTAAAGCTATAATTTAGCGGGAAAGTCATTTTCCAGGCAACAAGTTTCCTTCGACTCTAAATCGACATCAATCTTCCTATTAAATCTATTATCTTAGACAAAGAATAAAATAGGGCACATTTAATTTTTTTTATTAACTGAAAAAATATTTGTATGCAAACATTTTAATAAGATCATAATTTTTTGTGAAGAAGTCTAATTTTGAGATGATAATATTTGTAATTTTATAAGTAACATCTAAAAAATAAGTATCTGCAACGTATAGAACGTTGACAGTATTAAACACAATGTAAAAAAAATCAACAAGATCAACGTGTTATTACATAGAGAGAAACATTTCTGTTTTTTATAAGACAATTTGGCATTTCGTTATTAGTTATACGCTGTATAACAAGTATTCTTCTCTCTGTTATTATTTCTAAAAGCAAAGGAGCCTTTGGGTCTTATCTCTTTATATACTGATGAAATTTAGACCTGAAATCATCATTAATCGTATAAATAGGAATGAATCCATGGAATTTAACTTCAAATTTCACTTGGCAGGATGTATTTGAAGCGGAATTTATACTCCACGGATCAACTGAGCAGTTAACATATGGATATATACAGTATTAAACTGCAGCAAGAATAAATGAGCGTATTATATTAAAACAAAATATACGCACAGTGTGCGTTTTTGTGATGTGCATTTATTTTAATAAAACGTTCATTAAATGTTTGTTACTCTTTGCCTAATTTAAAAGACCACCAAATGGTAACATGAAAATAATTTTTTTTTTAAATTCATCGAATGCATGATCTGAATTCGAAGAACTATTTTCGAATTTAATACGACGGTGACCAGTTGTAATTATTTTTATTGTCAACGTTGTTTTCACTTCAATTTTTTTAAATTTTTTTTGAAGAAAAGTACGGATGAAAACTGTCTCTAAAAGCTCACTTCTATCAAGTCATACATTTGGAATGTATACGGACGAAAATAAAACTACTCGCTATGGAGTGGTAACGTGCAGGATATTTATTAGATAGTAAAATATATATTTATTTATGCCAGAGAAATAATTCAAATTTAAGTTCGTATTCATTGGAATGTAAAGGCTAAAAATTTCACTTCCCTTAATCTCTGACGAGCTGAATTGATATTTCTAGCAGTCTGAAATTCTTATTTATCAACATTAACTCAGTTTTTGTTTACATATCAAATAAACTCTTCGAGCTCCAGTAAGTTATAATAATTTACAATTTTTATTGAGACGTCGTATATTCAAATAACATTAATATAGAATTCAATGCCAGAGATAGGGCACCATGAGGTATCACGATCATTTACATTTTCCAGCACCGTGTTTCATAAAAGAGATCGGATCGGAAAAGAAGGGAACGATCCCGGTCACGTTGCATAAGACTTACGTGCTTCGATTCTTTTGAAAACAAAATATATTCTTGAGTTGCAGAAACTTGTGTTGCGGTCTTCTTAAATATAGGAAAATATACGATACATAGGGCCTTCGCTTTCAACATCAGTTGAAAGGTATCAAACTTAGCCTAGTATACGTTCTATTTATTTTATCTTATGAAATTTACTATCTAACTAACGTGTTTTATTTATTTTTTATGAAAATTCATGCCATACCGGACAATATGAAGAATACATAAAACTTTGACACATCTTTAATAACCACAATATAGTACAATAAATACGAACAATGGTTCCAATTATATAACTTTCCAGGGAACAGACGTATGCATTGAGCTTTTCAAAGTTTTTAAAGACTTTTTAAAGCCTCACAGGAAGGTGCAAATTCTCTGTGTTAAAAAAAAACTAAAAAAGTGTTTTGATGCTTGCGTGAAAAAGTGATGACAAAGCCAAAGAATACATCTCGTACTGAGTGACGCGCCTTTCATGTGAGAATTTAATTGTATATGTTTTTTAGATTTGTATTTATTTAAAAAAATTAAATAAACCAATAGAATATATGCCGTGTCATAACAATTTTTTTCACCAGAAAAGTCGAATCTATTCTACATTAGATTATATTTTAAATTATAAGGCCCTCAAAGTTTAAGACCTTCAAATCGGTGCTCAGAGCTTTCGAAGTCATAATTTCATTTCTGTTATTTCTGCTATGGGGAACATAGTACCCCAACGACGTATACTTCAGGCTGAGGGCGGTTTCAAAATGGTAGCTAAGTTTTTGTAGCCTTTTAGGGAATTATAATACTAGTTCACACAGATTTCTTCCATTTTAGACTCATATGGAGGGAGAACTGCTGTTTATTTTCTAAAATAATTTTGTAATTCATGTTCAAATATGGTATATGTTTATTTTAATGAGTTTTAACATTTGTTTTACTTTATTAATTTTCATACTTTCCAAATTACTGCACTACTCCGATTTCTGTAATTTTCTTAATTTGCGTTTGGGCACCTTAATATTTGAATACCAGAAATAAAAAAGGCTCTAAGTACCAAAAACAAAAAAAGAGTTATTTATGCTTTAAATAATGAGCCATCATCGTAAAAAAAAATTGACATTATTATTACAATAAAATGATTTTATGAAAAAAAAAATTAAGTATCTCAACTTATTAATTAGTACAATAAACTTACAATTTCTAATCAATCCGAAGAAAACTTAAAGTCCAATTCTAATTAACGTAAATAAGGCTCTATATGCCTTGCGCTAAATTGTAAATAAAGGTCTAAGTTCCTAAGCCTCTTTTTTTCCTAAGGTCTTAGCCTCTTTTGGTATAGGCACTTGGTATGTTATCTATAGAAAAACTAGTGTTGTGACAAACATAAAAAAGTTTTACAACATTTTTCAAATATTAATAAAATAAAAGTAGGTAATATCATAACAAAATCATAAATGTTAGTTTAGGTCAAAATAGTTTCAAAATATTTTTGGTGACCTTCGTTTCTGAGATAGGGTATCATTGCTAAAAGATCTATTTTCTTCTCCTCGGTAATTTTGCTTTTACAATTTAATTTGAACAATGAGTATCCAGAAATTTCATTGAGCATCTTGCCTCGTTTTAGATTCATAACTTTCCAGTTTCTCTGTAAAACTACGCGTTTCTTTAATTCGAATTACGAAAGATTCTTTACTATCAAATATAAGGTGATGTGATTTTGATACTTGTGTTCAAAAATGTTTGTGCAGCGAACTTAAAATCATAAAAAATCTTTAATATTCATTGTTACAACCCGAAATTATCATTTGAGCCGATCATTTTCAATAAGATATTTTATGTCATCGGGCATCAAACGACTTGTCACGCGTTTTCGTTTTTCAGTAGTTATGAAGTCTCTGTCACATAAAAGATGTGGGCATTCACATCTTATCAAAAATTGTGTTTTAAATACTTTAGTGAAAAATGCCCATAAAAATAATAAAAACATTTTTTTTTATTTTGACCGCAACAATTATCGCTCCAAATGATCAAATTTTTCTTATTTAATGTTAGATGACGATTCGCAGTAAGCATCTTAGAAATGCATGAAGCTATCTCATTTTCTCTACCTGTGATACTTTCATTCCATAAAAGCATATAACCATCGCCTGTGTTTTCAATGTGCAGTCCAAAATTATAATTTGCCAGCTGCCGAGAATAGTACATGGGTCCATGAGTTAGGATAGGAGTTACTATTACTTGCTGTAAGTCCATGGCAACCGTGCATGTGATGCTGCTAGGCATTTGTGACTTTTTAATATCCAAAGACATTTGCTTTGTATCTCTTTCTGCTCTTAATTGGTGTAACTGCAATTGACATTTTTGGATTGTCCAGTTAGTTTATTCTGAAACTATTTTTGCAACGAGCAAATCACAGGTAGTACACGTATCTGTCCGTTTCTGACCAAATTCGACATTAGAAAAGAATTTTTTTAGAAATGGCACTGTAATATTTGTATGGTAATGGAGTTTCCGGGTTCAATACTTTATAAGCTTAAAAAAGGTGGTGAATATTAAGGTCAGGGCTCAGGTATTGTTATTGAGATTGTGCGCGACCATAGTGGCCATCCCGTCTTGGGAATTATTTTATGTGAAACTTCTCTCTTAATTCCTGTGCTTCTTTGTATTTCTTATCGTTTCCGTATAATTTAATTGACCTTCTTTTTTGCAGATATTAGTAACAAATAAAGTTACTAATATCTGCACTTTTCAGAAGACACTGCAACTGCCTTGTCCATTGGGCATAGTATTAAATACGGTACACTGCCTTCTGCTCTACTCAGATGTTTCATATTTTCCATTTCGTCTTCTTTTTACTGGACTTAAATGAAAGACAGAGTATACAATTTTAGGAATCATTTTGATTTATGAACAGGAGTCAATATTTAGCAATCATTATGACATTTGCAATGAACTTCAAAAAAAAAAAAGGTGCATATTTTTTGTTTCAAATAAATTAGTTTAATAAAAATCTCCATTATCTTCATTTTGAATACAATTTTTTAGATATCTTACTTAAAACGTTACATATCTTAATATTCATGCAATATTTGTCAAATAAATAAGCATAGTTAAGTCATTAATTATCTCATAACTATGTAAAATGCACATCAAATAATTTGTAGTTTATAAAAAAAAATAAAATTACCTCATCAGATGGCAGTTTTTTTCTTGAATCACCTTGCCCTTGGATGTCTGGTATTGTTACCGGCATCTTTAAATGCTTTTTTAATAGTTTGCACACTTTTTTCACCATTTTTACATCTTTTTCGTTCCATGCCGGCAACAACAACAGGTGTAAAGTAAGCCATTTTTACATCATTTGCATCACGCGACAACAGACTTATATCCTTTTAAATAATTACGCCCCTCACGTCTTACACCTCCACACTTCTTAGAGCCATAAGTACCAAGTAAATAACTACGCTAGTCCTTTAATCGCTATTTTAGGATAATGGCGAAGAAACGTACCACATGATACCGTAATGAAGATTTCTAGCACTTAGACCTTTTTTTTATTTCTAATATTCATTTATGTTCAATAGATGAAACTTTAGACTTCCGCAGTCTTCCGCCTTTGTTGCTCTTCAACACTTCAAACCCCAAAGAAGCTGCCGCTGAGTGTAACATAATAAAATTTATGAATGTATGTGTTATTTCAAAATCACATTCCTAAGAGATATTTACATGCCATACACAGTTTTCAATCAATACAAAAAAATTGAAGCAAAGAATATTACGGTATTATCACGTAAATTACCTTAGACACTCTTCCACTGAATCATTTAAGGTCTTGCTATTAATTTTCTGTCACAACTGTACTTGAACTGGTACCTTGATTTCCACTGTTGCTCTGGTTTCTTTGGTCGGTGTCGATAAATTCTGGCTCTGTGCAGCAGCAGTATAATAATTTTCTAGGCCAGAAAGTTTCAAATTTTTATCAATGAAGTGTCTGCCATACTCTATTTTTGTGAGTGAGGAGAACATTTGAGTCAACTGCCAATTCCTCCCTGCCACGCAATTTTAGCCACCCTTTTGCATGCAAAAAAAAGCAATACGTTAACTCAGATGTAATAATTCCAATGTGTATTAAATGGGAAAAAGAATGAATACTCTTTAAAATCAACAGATGGGTTAATTATCACGGAGGGTTTAATTTAAAAAGAGTTCAAAATGTTAAAGTCCAGCTAGCAATACGAATCACCATTAGAATTATCAACTCCCAGATTACCGAGGAACTTCTAAATATTTATTAAAAAAAGCAATAGCAAATGGAAGTGGAGGTGTTAATGCTTTTTTTAACTCTAAATGTGTCCCATATTGATGGACGGACAATCGCTTTATATCTGAGTTTAGTTTGAACACTCATCACCATAATTTTTCTTATTTTGCTTAAAAAGAGCGCATTTATGAAATAGCTCAATGATACTGTTCTTTAATTCAACAACTTTTTATAAACTCTTTTTTTGATTATAATATTATCCCAATCAATGAACTGGATACTTACAAGCAAAAATTATAATTCAGTACTGTTAATATAATGAAAATAGTCAATTTTAGAGGATGACTCAGGACCACGCTACTTATAATATTAGTGAATCAGATCATGCCGTAAAAACATATGAGCAGAAAATCGACCACAAAGACATACACTTTTAGGAGTGCTGGGAAAATGGAAAGATCGAGCAGGGAATAGTAATTTATCTAGTAGAAGATAGCAAGGATGAAGCAATGATGAGATTTCCAGCGTTCCAGATATCCCAAAGTTTTATACTTCTCATACCACGTTTACCCAAACAGCTGTTGAAGTCACCCATAGTTACCTTAAAGGTCAATAATATTCTACAACACGCCAAAATACGAAATACCAGGGAGTGAGTATACCACTCGTAAGAATACTTAACTCCGATGAAAGTTATGTCTATAAGTAAATATTTCCTTATAAACAAACAATCAGATTGACGATTTTGCGATAATTTTAAATGGAAGATTATCTTTAAGGCAGGTAGCGACTCCACCACCGTGCCTAGAATAGTGATCATTACGGATTAATACAAAGCCTGGAAGTAAACAAATATTAGAGAAAAGTGAAGATTTAGTCAGGTTTCGCTAATATTATACGAGTACATATTAAAATGTTCAAAATAATTAATAAAATCTGAATAGTAGGATGGAATTCTACAAGCATTAATATTACAGAAATGTAACTCTTAAAGGCTGAGAGAGAAAAAAACAGACTGAAGAATATCATGTATAGATATGTGTATTATAGGCGTTATAAAATGATTCAAGGGAACCTGAAGCAGAAGATATAACGAAATCGTCAAGAGAATGAAAGAATGAAAGATTTGGAGAAAAAACACATACTCTAGAATTAAATATGGCCGATACTCTTAAATAAATATATTCGTAGCAAATCAATGCACTAATTAGAACTAACATTTAAGTAGAAAGTAATGTTAACGAATTATAAAATATGGTTTGGGTGAAGTTAAATATTATATATTTTTTTTTTCGTATTACAATCTATCCAAGAGACATTCAGCAATATTTGTGTCAATATTATAGGTTTTACAAGGTAAACATCCTATGACATTTCCTTAATTAAATTATTATAAGTCCTGTGGTACTCTTCTTTTCAGTCTCCGAACACTTGGGAATATGTCATCCATAAGATGGTGTGCCAGTTCATTTGGGTGTATCTGTAGTCTCTCTTTGTAAGTTTTAATGGTGTCTCTTATTACTTCCTTCACAGATTTTATACCAAGGTCGTGGTGAAGTCTCTCGTTTGTGACATACCATGGTGCATCAACTATCATTCTTAATATTTTTGATTGGAATCTTTGTAAGACTTCCAGGTTTAAGTTCGCAGTTGTGCCCCACAGCTGTATGCCGTATGTCCATATTGGCTTTATTATGGCTTTATATATATTATATATGAAGGGGATAACAAAGTAGTACCCGTGTAAAGGTTTATTGTTATTTGTGGGTAAGTCATTTTATGGGCATGAAGAGTGTTGAGACGATCATATTTGATAATTGCATGGAAAGCGAATAACCTTATTTTGGCTTAGTCCAACTGCGCAAGATGTTTCAGCAGTTTTTGGTTTGACAAGTGGCAGGAACCTCAGCGATAATATCTCCCGGGGTAGAATTAGAGATTCCCTGATAAGCATGCCAGTTCCCTTTAATATTTCTTTACAGACCAAATTTTACAATGGTCTTCTCTGAGAGGGAATTTGACGACTATTAATCTCGGAGTATTGCACATCACGTTTGCTGCACCCAAACGGTAAAACGCATCCAGGTTAAATTCATTCCATTTATTGCAGGACAACCAAGTTTCTCAACGATGACGCTGAAGTGATAGAAACTTTCTTTTTTACCTCATAGATGAGAAATATATTTTGATGTCCTTTTGCCTGTACACACGGTGCTCAAAATCATTACATGATGTTAACAACGGCCTCATCATATTCTGAATCTGACCGCGGAAGTTCTTGAACTCGGCGGAAAGAGTCTCGACTGCGATTGAATGAATGATTATTATGGATAAAACATCACCAAGCTTCTCTTGAAAGCAGTTATTTTGCACTTTAATGTATATTCCAATCGTGAGTATTTATAAATTAATTCCATCGTATGTTAGGTAAGTTGTCAGTAGAATAGTCCGGTTATATTTCTTTCGAATTAAACAGTCTCACGTTTAATAAAGAGTTTAATTTATTACTTTTATTAAAAAAAAACTTCAGGATTGCTTCCTATGAAAAATAAACTAAAATGACAAGTTACCTTGTTTTATTGTTTTAAATGAAAAAGTGAGCGAAATTTTTTCTTTGTTACAATCTACACACAGATAGCAAATGTGATATCTCACATAATAGTAATGAATAAAAAAATTGACTTTAGGCGTTTTAAGAAAAATGATGTTACAAATATGTAACTAAAGATCATTAAATAAAATCAAACCACTTTAAAAAAATGGTATTTATATATAGAGCCATGTTCATATTTTTCCTCGAGAGAAAATTTTGTTGAATATACTTTTTACTATCAAAATACCCTTTTCTGTAAATCATAATCCAACCCATAACCAATAAAATATGACTTTAAAAAAACACTTTTCAATGTACTACATAATCTGGACATTATTGAGCATAGTATATAGGCCCAAAAAGCGATATTTTCACGGGTCAATTCAGTTTTCACTGACCCCTGGAAAAATACCGTATGCCTAGAAAATTACCCATTTAAAAATTTTAGAAGATTCAAATTAAACATTCCTGAGAGATATACTTAAAAATAAGTAAAAAATTCTCCCTCCGGGGGGCCCCTTATGTCCTAAATTACACAACCTATAATTGTGAAAAAATATGTATTTTTACAAGCCTACAGAAAGATTATAAGAAAATCATAGTGACAAGTCTACATATCATAATTTTTTAAACACTGACATATTTTACGGCAACGAAACGTATAGTATACAACATATTTACGTTTTTCCATATACACCATTTTTTTAGAAACTATGCGACGTACAAACCTGAAATTTGGCATAGTGGAAACTTGAAATTTAGTATAGCCATATATTTTACACTTACCATTGATTTAAACGTCAGCTACGTACAAAGGAACGTTAAACCCAAAAAAAAATGACAACGCTAATTCATGCGCCATCTATTGTAAATTAACAAAACTACGTCGTCAGTCACATGGTCGTCTGTATGCGACCGTAGATATAGCTTTGTAGTGGCGGCGTATATTTTATTTCATTAGTTTTTTAACCAAATTTATAATAAAAAAACAGTTCTCAATTTTCTGAATATATTTTGAAATTATAATGCTTAAATTACTTGGAATCTATGTAAAGTAATGAAAAAAGTAATTTTGAATAACAAAAGGCAATATAATAGAAAGATATTATTACAATATACAGGTAGATGTGTCACAAACGATTCAAAATTAAGGTAACATAATTATCTCAACTTAATTCTGTACCAATCAGTTTGAATTTATTCCCTGTATCGGGCGATTATCTCTTAATTGCTTTATTTGACTCTCTTTTATTTTACACGAACACGTCACAATGCCATCTTGTGTGATGGAAAAATGTATAAATTCTACCTCTGCTACTGGTAAGAGTGAAAGGACAACGGTGCACCGACTGGCATTCAAATATTATCATTTTATTATCTTAGGAATAATAATAAATGTATTTAAATGTAAAAATATGACATATTTTTAAGAACACAATAGTAGTAAGGATAACTAAATATAATAGCTACAATTATATTCCAGGACGTATTTTTAGTTGTCGTTAGTAAGACGATTATACAAGAACCAAAATATTAGGAAATAGTTAAGATTAAAAAAAAATTATGTGTGTACTTACATACTAGCGTTAGAAGTTACGCTTTCTTGGAATAATACAAAAACTTTATTTAGCACTCAAATAATTAATGAGAATAAAGTAATAAATGATAAACTAATAATTTATAATGTAAATAAATGCATACTGGAACTTAACCTCACTTAGATAAATGCAAATAAAACATATTTCAAAAAGTCTATAAAGACTATTTCTATCACGAATGTTCACAATAAATAAATAATTTTCATTGTATGGCCCACTGTTAAATGTCAATTACTAAAAAATATTGATTAAAAGCATAGATATAACTTAGATTTGTATGAATTTAAAACACGTATTGTGTATTTACAAATACCTCAATAACGAATGAATATAGTATCAGTCACTATACATATGTTTAGTGAGCAATTTCATTCTGTCTATTTTTGTTGCATTTTGCGTGCGCATGCGTGCATCGTATAATATCACTGTCATAACTTTTTATAACATGCCTAAAAAATTATGACTTAACTTTATAATACATTCCGTCTACATATAGGTACATTTAGGATATATTTTCGTAATCATTAACCCTAATCTCGTATTTTATTATATTTTAGCATAACATATTTCTTTATTACTTTAGTGCAGAATTGGTAAAGTACAAAATATATACAAACATACCGACTCAGTCAGGATCACTTTGAAATTCTACTTGTCCACATAGGAAGACTCGAATTTCGACAACTCTTTCGCAATAGACTTCAAAGGTTATAACCAAATATTATTAAATCATCTTGAATTACGTTATACTTTCGTGTTTTATTTACATTTGGAAACAATTCCCTTTGTAATTGCTCTTCCACTGTTTTAAAAATTAATCAAACATTTGACAGAATAAATTTAAATCGGTTTTAGAGAACGCTAACACAATGTCGAGTTGGTTGAAAACATTTCAAATATTTTTTTATTTTAAATAATTATACAAACACACCCACACGCATGTACACATGCCCATGCCCACGCACACGCACAAGAGCCCGCCCGCACCCGCGCCCGCCGCAGCACACACACACAATGTGCGAAATGCTTTTGCATTACTTATAAAATCATCACCCTTGAAACGCCCCAAAAAAAACTCTTTTTTACCATATTACTTTACAATACTTGTCATTCCTTTGTAGTCGTAATATTCAACACCACTCCTCTCGAAAAACTGGATAATAGTAAACATTGCTCGCAAAAATCAAAAACACACTGTGTGTGTAAGCATGTGTGTCTTTCGTGTATAAGATATGTCAAAAGTTATACTTAAATTTCCAGTTTTATGGTTATCGGTTTAGTAGTTTTTGAATTATCGAAATGACCGACAGATGGAATTCCTTTTTTCAGACACCTTACTCATCAGCATATTTTCAAAAACCAAAGCAAAGTAAAATGAAAATTGAAAAAAATAATGTGTGAAAACAAGTCCTTATAAAGTCAGAACGTTGGATTTCATATAGTTCTGATAATGAAACTCTTTTTTCTATACATTACAAAAAATATGTATTAAAAACGGTTATTCAACAGTGGTAAGATACATCAACCTTTTTATTCAAATTCTCGAACTAATCAGTCGTAATTTAAATATATTTTTACTACACAATCCGGTATTTTTGACAGTTTTCAGGATTAACGTACTCACGAGAATAAAGCTGATATGAAACGGTGCTAATATCGCCATTTAGCACCGTTTTTACTGGGACATTTTTCGGTTGATATGGACCTGTCCTTATGAAGTCATAAAGCCTATGGCACTAAGCAAATTTTTTTCAAACATTCATATAAGAATTAAAGAGCGAGTGAATAAAGGTCTTACAAAACTATTTTTCATAAATGTTATGCGTTTGAGTGAGAAATACAAAAAAATTTGAAATTACATATTTTTACAATTTTTCAAATATGAATCATGTTTTCAAGTCAGTGAAATATACAGCTAATATGTTTACGTTGTGAAAATTAATAATTGTAAATAGCTTAATTTGAAATACAATGTACCCTTAAATCTTTATAAGCGCCTAAATGTGTACGGGACCTCCCAGTAATTGTTAACTCTGGTGTGAGTTCTACTCGTATTTGATAGGTTTTTTATAGAGACGTAATTATAACAACTAATTTGGCAAAACTAATTAGCCATAATGGCACAATTTATAATTTCGCATTGAAAGTAATTCTAGTTGAAAATGTTCTTTCCGATGTATTTGAAGAAAGATTGACTCTTGGTGGAATATTTTTCGAGGGAACTATAACACCATTGATATCCTTTGTTACGTCCAGATATGAGAATCTACGTATAGCATTAACGAGGCAGTTCAGAGTCAACTGGTGGCAAGTCTCATGTTCAAATTGAGTTTTTTATCAAATTACAATTTTAGTTCCATTGCTAGTACTATTTACTTATATTTAAAGGCACGAATGGGATATATATCCGTGAAGTACTGTAGTCTCCAGATAACTATATTATATACAAGTATAATTTGTGGATGAGAATTATTTTTTGATGCATTCCAAATATCGATTCCAAATACCAGGAACAGACAAAATGTTTAGTTGAAAACAGAAATTGAGAAAATACCTTATTACCATTTTTGTCCGAAAGTAGCAATCCCAAATCAATTCCTTTCAACAGGCAGCTGGTCTCTTACTCAAAAAAAATATTAACCATATTCCAACAACCTATAAAAATCATCTCAAAACGAAAATGTTATTCAAATATTTAAATCATTTTCTTATTTGGAATAATCGAAAGTTATTTCATTAAGAATATTTGGGAATAGTTTTCTAAATTTAACGCGAGTTAGATGCAAAACGTTGGGCGCATTAAGACCAATTGGGCGCTATATTTAATTATTACAAGAAAGGTTCATAGGCATATTGTATCGTGTGCCTGCTCTCTAAGTAATTTATTTTAATATTAAATTTGGTATCATTTGGTGTTCTATTCTTTTGTACGCCTTAAAATTTAATATATTGTTTTCCAAAAGACGGTAAATAATGATAATGATAATTGATAAAAAATATTCGCCCCTTAATATTAGAATTCAGAGGTTTCTCCTACTTCACTCGTTTATTTTGTACTTTATTTTAAATGAACCTTCAATGAAAATATCTTTTTTCGTACAATTTTCATTTATTTGTTTAGGGTCATCTTTTACACTTTTACATTTACAACTCTGAATTTCGTGTTAATTTGTTATTAATATTTAAATGTATTTCTCATAAACTGCCCAAATTTCGTTACCAAAAATATAATAAGGTTGATTGACACTTACTTACAGTGGTGTCCCTGGTGGAAGAAAAACCACAAATACCTCTTAATGATTTATTAAATAAAAAACTCATACAAAGTTAAAACTTTCATTGACACTCATTGTTTTAATCTTTATCTTCTATAAAAAAAATCACCTATACATACAATTCAGATGGTTACATTGACGAAAGCGTTGAATAATATGCTTCTTTCTAAAAAGAAGCGCAATACGATTTACAAATAAGCTACATTTCTCTAACGCTTAAAATGGATTAACAACGCCTGTAAAATGTTTGTCACCATCTAATATGAGAGAGCTAAATTTGCTAAATTATGAAATTGCCGATACTTGGTTACCATAGGTCTAAAGTAGGCTTATCCCTACCACATTTTACACGAGTTGAATGAGTTGATTCTAATTTATAGACAAGAAAAAAAAACAATTGCTGGAACATTTTATAAATTCTCCATAATTCAGAAATAATTATTTTACCCACGAGTACAACATAATTTGTTGACCTTTCCCTTCGTCTTTTTGAATTCACGTTTTAGAGACCTATTAAGTAAATTAAATACACGATCCAATCTAGAAAAAAGATCAAACGTAGAATTAAAAGCTAGAAATTTCTCAAGAACGCGATATTTCTACAGCTCTATTCTAAGTAGCATTCTTCAAATATTTTTTTTCTTTTAATATCTTTTTTTACTATTCCTCATGAACGAACCTCGATAAAAATTTACACCTGGAATAATTTCATATATTACGTCTAATACACACGAAAAAAATCATAAATATCAAAACAATCCAAATATATTGTAAATAAAACTAAATTATTTATCAATTACATACTGTTTTTGCTTATCGTTAATTTATATTTGTTAATTAAACTGAATTTATTAATTAACGCTGCCCCGTTCTTAGTAACCAAAGAAAATATTTATTGTAATCGAAAAATTGTAATTTCAACAAAGCATAGCCTATAGTTTATTATTATTTTTGTGACAACAAATTCGTTTCTCACAATTACTTCTATCATACATGAATTTACAATAATTTGAACTTATGATGCTGATTTGTTTAGACTCATTTACGAACATTTAATTTTATTATGATTCCGATTATGCTACACGTTTAAGAAGCGAAAAGCGAGTTTAGAATTCTAATATCAACAGCAACAGGTCGTCACTTAGTCAAAACGTGTCAAAGATAATGGTTACTTTATCCCGACTCCCAGTAATGATGGGAATAGTAGTTAAGTCAATAAATTGCAAACTCTAGTTAAAATTACGCAAGTACAGAAAAACGCACAATATGCGTTTTCATACCTGGAAGAATTTGAAACAAAACTCGAGTACAATGTCGAGAATTTAATAATAACATATTTAACTAAAACTTTGTGTTTAGTTAAAATGTTTTAATTAATAAAACATTTGATAAATTTCTTCTAATGCATCAAAAGTTTCATGAATTGAAAATAGACTGTTTGTAGATTAAATTTAGATTCCACATTACTGTTCACTACTAATTTAAATTATTAAACTTAATATCTGAACAGTTTTAATATTTATATCTGAGTTATTTTAATCTGAATTGCTAAACACAAAATATAGAATTTCATATTGCTAGAGCGATAAACGAATGACCTGTCATATGGTTTAAAGTAGTAGCTATATTCGAAACGCCCACTTGCAACATTTAAATTTTATATCAAGCACTTCAAAGTAAATAACAATGGTGCAGACATAACTGTAACTAAGGTTTCTAATCATATTTTTTTTATAATTAATATAAACTCTGTGCCCATATCGTATGGAATCTAGGTTCCACTTTATTCTCATTTTGTTGTCACAATGGAAATTTAATTTAAATAAAATAGTTAATTTATTTGGCGCTCTGTAATTATTGCTCCCAGCATATTACTGACACGTGGATGAACCTTTTAACAAGGCTGAAGCTATTCGGTTTTAGTGAGCATATTAGGTACACGTTATTCAAAATACTGTCCATTGTTATACTGTTTAAATAGGAGGGAAAAGATCAAAGATAGCGTGAAATTCCCTTTGTTATCCTACTCGTTTATATCAACCTTTACATTATACGATATGACAAGCTAGTATGACATATAGTTGTTGTAAAACAGTTGTGACATTATATTGCATAAAGATGTATATTTTTCTTTGTATATTTGGAATTAATTCTTTAATTGTATAAATCAGTTGCTTCTAGCCACATGATCGCCAAACTGACGAAACAATGTGGTAAACATTTTCACTCAGGAAAAATATCGCTGTAAATTTTAAACTAACAATATTTCAAAATTTTTTAGAATACTAAATGGAACTAAAAACAAATTTGTTTCTTTTTTGCATTGTGAATGGAATTTAAAAGAAGAGCCATTAATAACGCTAATAATACTAAATTGTGGATAACCGATTATAAACCACAGAAGACTCACTGATTCGAAAGTGACATTATTAGCCAAACGTGACATTATTATCCAAAAGCGTGACATTATTATCCAAAGCCACCAATGACATTAGTAATGTTTCTAATTACCAGTTGAATAATTTGATTTTTTCCAGGTCCTTGTGACCTGTGATACTAAGACTGGATATTACGTATGAAACTCCTTTCTAAAAAGAAGAAAGGTGAAATGCCCCAATATGCCAAATTGGTCTAATGCCTTGGATGGATTAAAACTGCATTAAAACTGCTAAATTTGTATCTACCATTATCACTTTAAATATGCAAGAATTACAAAATTGTATGACTTAGGAAACTCTTAGAAAACTAATTTCCTATGTCTTTTTGCACGCTTTGCTAAAAACATTATGACGAATAAAACATTATTTAAACATTATACGATTACTAAATATCAACTCGTTATATGATTAATTCAATGACTTAAACTGATATGAAGAGATATTAACTTTATCTATCCCTGTTCAAGTAAGGGACTGTGATAGGGTTCCTCCACCTCATAAAATATCTATCGATTGCATCGCCTGCTACCAATAATTAAATCAAATAGACGAACAAAGGGAACAAAAGACGACAAACAAGTTGTGCTATAGGCTGAACAAAGGTTTGCCGCTTCCATGTTTTATACAGATAGGTACCATGGACTAATTAATTTTGAATAATAAAAATTAACTATTTGTCAATAAAACACTAGTTTTGCTTGTTGCTAAATTATTTTAATTAATTATACTCATGTTGAATACAAACAAATTAATAGTAAAAACTACTCACAGAAAGTAGGTTTCAATGAAAAAATATTATAGCAGCAGAATTATAATTTAAACGGGGCACGTCCTACCTTTTGTTATTATTTTTATGTTTTATCTCCGAATTGCCTTTATTATACATAATATTATAATTGTCTTGCTTACTTGTTTAGATTCCTTTACGAACATTTAATATGATTTAGATTCCAATAATGCTACGCCTATACTTCCTCAGGCCTTAACACAATACCAAGAAAATTCCCATTCGCTGGAAAGCCGTGTTAAAAAAAATTAATCATTCTTGTATTTTGTCATTTGTCACGTTTTTGAATATTGAAATCCAAATATCAACAGAACTTGGGCGACACGTACCTGAAAAATATTTTAGAAAGCCCTTTTACACTACTCAGAACAGTGATGTAAATTGTGGTCATTTGCAGAATATACTTAAATTTATAACTAAAATGACGCAAGTACGGAAAAAACGTATGTAATACATATATTATCGCCATGGAAGGCCTCCGAAAGAGACTCGAGTTTTAGCTACACTCTCTGTAATATAATCAATAAACTGAACCTTTAATAAATATCTTCAATCTATTAAAAAAAATGTATTAAACCTTTTTTACTCTTAATTATTCATTAAATTTAGGTTCCAAATCTTGTACCTACATGTTGGTTGTTAAAATCATGAATCTAAATTCAAATCACAAAATTTCTTCATATTCTGTGTAACTTTGTATCTGGTATCTAATGTCACAAACCAGAACCACGTTAAAGGTCGTATTTATAAACAAATTAATTGACAGATGGTTTGAATTAGCTATTTTAGAAGCGCTCACTCGCAACATATAAATTGTACGTACTTTAATCATTTGAAAGCAAATCTACTTTTAAGATTTTAGATCACTTTTACGTTTATTAAACTCCCAATATCTATATCATTATTTATAATTTAGGTGCTATTCATAATTTACCCTCATTTCAAGGCCTCACTTAAAATTTGAGTAGCTCGAAATTAAATATTTAATTTATTTATTCAAAATGTTTTCATATTTAAATAAGAAGAAATTTCTCAGTAGATACCGTGACAATGTCAGAGTTTAATTTCGTCGTCGCAGTGTGTTGAATTGATCACAAAGGGTACGAACTTTGGCGACGCGGCGCACTGCGGGGACCCGGGTTCGACTCCCGGCCGCTCATGTACCTAAAGAAAATCAAGCTTTTTTTGTTGATGTTATTAACCCAGATAAAAAACATTAACTATATGCTAATTTCATCTGGATCTATATTAGCATATATATATATATATATATATATATATATATATATATATATATATATATATATCTATATATAGACAAGGGCGTGGAGTAAACTTTTACCGTAAAAATAAAGTTATTCATTTTATACTTTCGTTGTTGGTTGCCATTTGGCACTATATAAGCAAACTCGGCCTTTAGGTTTTTTGAAACGTTATTTGCATAACTCAGGAAAAGATATATAAAAAAAAAGATATTGCAAATTTCATAAATACCTCACTATAAAAGCACCATGATGATTTATTTTAATTTTACGTTTGTTTAACAGAAAAATGTAAGGTAGATTTGAATTTTAAGATAGTTCAAATTTGTCGTGATTATCACCTCTCAGGTTTCTCATCCTTACACATATATAATTTTTTAATATCAGATAACTCATTTCAATTTTAAGACCGCTTTCAACTTTCCTTTTATGTTACCTATTTAAAATTTCTTTTGACGGTAGACTCATTCAGGTAAGCAAATTCAATAAATATATCCATACTATAAGACAGATATACGGAACCACTTTTTTATGACACTTATTTCCTGGATAAATGGATATTTATTCTTTGATATTAATATCTATTCTTTATTTATAGTTTCCCAAAGAATTAACACACACACACACACACACACGCACACACGCACGCACGCACGCACACACACACACTTTCGCAACTTTCGTCATTAGCAACCCACAGATTCCTCACTACGATCGTTTAAATGATTTGTATCTATAGGCAATTTTCCTATTATTCCTCAATTTTCCTTATCATAAAAAATTTAACTGATTTTAAATAAATATAATTAAAGATGTAACAATTTTTCAGTTCTACTTTACTAATACACATAAATGAAATTGAAGTTTAGGTCATTATGAAAAAATACGTAATGTGAAATACATACATTAATATAGCAATATTTATGCTGAGATACATGTTATACTACATTAAGACACGCTCGCTAAATATCTTTAAAGGCGTATTTTGATAGACTCCGCCTGTTGGTTACGGTTTTAATATTCTTATATGTCATCTGCTTCTAATATTTTAAAAGTGTGGAATTAAATAACACATTCTCCACGCCCTCTAAATGAAAGACTGTCAAACAAACAAATTTTGCCTCACGAACTGGAAATATTTCAACCTACTATTTTCACAAAGACATACGATACGTTACTTAACATGAGAGCTGACCTATAATTTTCGTTTCTCTACTAGTTGATATAAAAAATAATTTTTTTTCTTTGTTATATTTTTAATATCAACCACACTGTGTCAATTAATCTCTTTAATCTCAGTTTATATAAATTTCTTAATTTTTATCGTTCCGTATTAAAACAAGAAACCCTTATAATTTTACGATGTGCAGACGTACATCGAAAAATCCGACCGACCATTTTTCCCACAGTTCCTACAGTTTAAAATCTACGTGCATAAAATTACTAATTGGTACTTTATATCAAAATGTTAGTTAATATATAGCAAAAAATCACGAAAATGTATAATTAATTGACATATTAACGTTCGTGCATGGTGGGGTTAACATTTTTTGGCCCATCACTTCGAGCAGTGCGTCATTAAACAGATCTTTCAAACTGAAATCTTTCTTAAGCTTAGAAAGTACTAGTCTTCAAAATGATGTACAATGCTATCATCATTGATGTACAATACCATCCTATCTCTGTTTTCAGTCATAAATTTGAAAAATCTCAAAAAGAGAGGGGTTGTTTAATGACATTAATTTAAATGTTATTTCGATTCCATGCAGTTTGATAATTAATCTTTACCTTAAAGTAACCTATTTTATTTTGTAAATTTACCCATATTACAAATTTCTGAAAATCTTGGACTGAAAATCCAGCACAAACTATTGAAAAACTGAAAGCTATACGGCTAGGAAACGGGACTAGAGATGTTATGTAAAGATGATCAAATTTGAGATCTGTTCTATAACTCGAAATGTCATTATTGATGTGTAAACTTTTGGATAAACGACCAATAAACAAATTTACAAGCTCTAAATAACCTTACTATCCAATGAATAAAATATTAGACCGTCTTCTTATCTACCAGTATAATTGAAACCACATTTACAACGTTTATACGACGAAGGTCAAAGCTGACTTAGTTACTGAGTCATCTATGTATCAACTCGTTTATATAACTAGCCTTCGTAAGGGAATCTATTTAGATTTTATTTCTTTACGAAATATAAAGAGACGATAAAGAAAACGTTCACAATATTTTATTTATAAAAAACGGGAGATATATATTTTAACTAAATGATTACATCAGAATGGACTTTAAATTTTTAAGTCTATTCAGAATGCCCCTCAAAGCCCCATTCCGTTGTAGAAATGTTTGCCACAGATATATTTCAGTAGTTTTTTTTTTCTGTCAACAAAATGTAAAACAAATACTATATACAGATTATAACTTTTTGTAGATTAAGTTTTTGTTTAGCAAATCATAAAAAATTTCGCACCAAAACTTACTAATTATATAAGGAAACTTACTCTAGAAGGTAAGTGCACCGACATTAGACTGAATGCTAATATTTAAAAATGTAATAGACAGATAGAAAAGATTAAATTAAATTTGTTACTACGACGAATATCTCTTACAGTAAACGTAACTTCACTATTAACTTCATCCTTCTGTTTGTCTGCATGTTACTGCATCATTACCCTTTTAGCTTGCGAGCGAATATGGTGAAGTTTTACAGAAAAATATAGTTTATTTATGTGAACACAAATAATACGATTAAAAAATATTTATATTCTCCTATATTGAACTTAGAATAAAACATTCTTTCTCTCGCAGATATCATGGAATGGATCACCTCTAAAGCTTTTGAAATCTAATAGAAAAATTCTTTTAACAACTCTGATACGGTATCCCAGGCGATTTGCATTACCGAAGCGATTTGCATTACATTTCAAAATCCCTTAACTTTTCAATTAAGTACATGTATGAAAATTTTGAAATATTTCGTTGGAAAATCATTTCTATAAACTAGGATTAACTAAAATGTTATTTTTTCATCCGTAAAAGATAAGCTACCCAATGTACGTATTAACATGGTTAAGAATAATTTCTGTATTTATTAAGAGCTTAGTAGAAATATAATTTACAGTTGAAACTTATATATATATATATATATATATATATATATATATATATATTTGTATATATATATACTCACACACACATATATGTCTATCCAACCCTCAACGAAATAATTCTACTCGTAATTAACATGTTTCTTTACAATTAACCTGCTTACAATTTCGCTGCATGAGTCAGAAAAAAATATCGTATGGATAATTATGTTTACGTTTTCACGTTATGAATTCTGCGTCAAAGTTTACTTCACCGATGACTTAAGAGTATTAGAATGGGCAACGAAAATGTATTTTGATCCACAGTGCGAAATTATATTAACCGCTCATTTATCTACTCCACTATCTGTTAGTTAGAAATACATCTTTAATCGCATCACATAATGTATTTGAATATAAACTAAGTACGAAAATATAACTTTCGAGATTAAATTTTTGACATAAATTATTAGATTAAATTTTCATGAGAACTTCCAAAGATAAAACGTTTGACATAAACTTAAGAATTAATTTAATTAAGAGCCAAATTTAAAATGATAATCCAAATAGCACATACGTCGAAACTTAATGATATTCTTATTAAGATTTCAATATCACTCTACCTTTTGACACTAGAAGTCCATCGAAAGTAATTAGACAGCAATAGAACATGATCACACGGCTTTGTCTCGGCTTTGTTGGTTAGTTTTAACAAGCAAAATTTCTGAAAAAGGCAGAAATCATTTCAATGCCCCGCAACATAATATTATTATAGAATTCGCCAGGAAAGAAATATTGTTACTAAAAAGCTTGTATCCTTTAATCTTTTCTTTTACCCATTCGTATAATTTTTAGAAAAGTAGTCCACAGAATTTAAATTTAACGTCTTTCTTTCAAACGAAATTTTATGCATGTAAAAAATTTCAATTTTTCCGAGAGCATGCATAGGATATGAAATAATTCATATTAATTTAAAAATATCGAGAGTTCTTAAGTGGTTACTTTTACTTTCATAATAAAAAGAAGAAATACTAAAAGACTCGAAATACTAAATATCACCAAAATCGTAAGTACAGGTACAAAAGAACTAGAAGTGCGTATAAAGAATTTATTGCTGCTATCATGGAGAGTCGATAGTGATACATTAGTTCAATTGTACTTGGCATGAGGTAATTCTTTGTACATAATTAAATGCCCAAGGCAACATTTGTACATATTTAAATGTCCAAAGCAACATTTGTACGTAATTAAATGCCACAGGCAACATTTGTACATAATTAAATGCCTAAGGTTGTTAACCAGTTCTATGTTCACTAAAGGAGGAAAATGTACTTAGAAGTAGTAAAATAATTTATTTCTGAACCAGATTTATTCCTTTAGTATCGAAAAAATTAATCTGGTACCGCAAACTGTTCTCAAATTTATTAACAACCGCATAAAAGTTAAATGTTTGAAAGAATAGTGTATTCCCTTAAATATGATAAATACCACTGTCAATTTCCCATAGTGATCTAAATTATTTATTTGTTTATTTATCTACTTTAAAGTATCTAATTGATGAATATGGTGGACTTATTGCTACGAGAGCAATCTCTTACACCCGACCAGAACACTAGTCCTGCCCCGCTCGACGAGCGGCTGGGAATCGAACTCGGTCCCCACGGTGCCCCGCGCAGCCAAAAGCCGTATGCCTTGTGATCAACCTAAAACACCACGGTGACGACATTGTAATTTTAAAACGTTATTAGAAACATGAAAGTATAAATTAAGTACTATTAATTACATAAGTCAGTAGAAATCATCTTTTATTATCACACTCCATGAACTAAACCTATAAAATTTGGATAATTTAATAAACTTCGATGTATAATCAATTTGTATACGCATTTTTGTTATTCGGTTACTTTTTCTTCTTTTATTTATTATTAATCTAAAATATGATTGCGCATGAAATTTTTCTAATTTAGTTATGGTAACAAAATTCGATAAATTCGTTCGATTCGATGTATTTTCCTATACGCTCGATGTCATTATACATCTTTGAATTTTACAATAATTTCAAATACACAAATATATTAAATTTTTTCTTTTCTATTATTTGTTCACAATTTTAAATATCTGTTGAAATTGAGAAATTTTTTAATTTGGAAATAAGGGAACTTCACAGGCACACGTAGCAAATATTTGATTTTGCAATTGACACACACATGCATAAAAAATAAATAGAATAAATTAAACTACAAATATTAAAAATATACATAGTTTTCTTGCTTCATATAATTTACCGATTCAAAATGTTTACTAAAATTTTTACCAACTTCTTGTTAACCGACCGAATTTATTTTCCATGCGTATGTATGAGAATATAATTTGATACGTTTTTATAACAAATTCATGGTGGGGGCGCCAATAAGGAGAACAAGTATTTCCATTTGTAGTTCGACTCGACTGAAATTCTGTATCAGAGGTTTCTAAAGGTCATAGATAAAGAATTCGATTCGAAAAATTTTGGGTTCAAAATTCATAAATTCAAATTTGACTATTGTGATCTCCGGCTAAAAATTGATGTTTTGAAATATTGGAAGTGAAAAAAAATCCAAATGGCGGCGCAAAATAAAACCCTGTAAATAAAAAGATTTTTTTTTAAATTTATTATTTGCAACTTTTTTGATCGATTTCATTATGCCACCTACAAATGTCTCTTGTTATTTTATTCATTTTCAATATTCCCAATTACTTAATTTCGAGCATTCAATAACAGAAAAACGTCACAACTCATCTTTATTAGTTCACATAATTTCCCAAACCTTCTATTATTTTTTATTGCTTATTTCCATTATACATTCCATAAAATACTTTATATTCCCAGCTTTATCCACGCCATGTAACTCCTAATGAGGACTGTAAGATGTTTGAAATACCATCATTTTTCCAAAGAAATAATAGTGATGGCCATACGCCGTAAATATAAAAAAATATCTCCACAATTAAATTTCTACCCTTAAGACTTACCTACTACCCTTAAACTATTTCACTTAATTTCACACAGTGTCCATAAAATTATAAATAATATAATTTTTGTTTAAAATAGAAAACACAAAAAATAAAAAAAATTCGAATCTGCACCGCGGATAAATAGAAACCAATTCCAAAGATTTATTCGTTTATCATATATTTAACGATAGGCATCTATGAAACGACAAAATGTTTCGCGAACGAAAATACAAACAATGTGTAGTTGTTGTACTATAATCAATGTGTACTATAATCAATGTGTAGTTTACATTGATTATAGTAAAATGGTTAAATGTAAACTGAATATTCGTATGGACCGAATTACGTAAATAAATGTGAAATTTAATTCATTACAATTTATTAATTTTGGAATAAAAATTTTTGCTTCCAGTTGATACTAATTAAAATAAAAATATCATTTTCACCATTTCATTGTATTATCCTTGTCCCGGACGAAGGCCCCGTCCAAGGCAGTGTTTATTGTTCTTTCACATTTCACGCCACCAAATTGCAGAAAAATATTTTAAGAAATGTTTTTGTGTATAACACACTCGCTGTCTCTTTCAGAATCTATATAGTTAAAATAAATTCACTGCAATGCAACAAAATGTAAAGTCAGCCTTTCTTAACAATATTTTTCCTTGTCTGCATCTTATTTTCTAAAATTCTTAAATAAAAGTCCACTAATAAGAGATAACATATGAAATAGATTACTAGGTTTCTGTAAAAAATAAAATTAGTGACCTCAAATTCTTGAGTCACTAATTTTATTGTATTTTTTACGCTTGGAACTTGAAATTATATCCTGTGAATAAAATCAACAGAACAGGGAAAGAAATGAAACTATTTATGCTCACAGTTTCAAAGTTTACAGAGTATTATTTTGAACTGAAATTGCCAATATTTCACGAAATTAATGTAAATATGATAGATACATCTTAGTATTTGGTTCTTATTTATGCAAAACCAAAATATAAATTCAATCTTTTATAACGATTGTCTAATTTTCAATAAACCAAACTTATTTAAAACTTTGTAAAGTATACACTTCAAATGTTAATAATCTATTAATTCTACGTCTCGAAATTTAAAAAAATCAGTGAATGATTAATAATGAACATCAAGTAACATGATGATTTCACTTGGCAGTCTAACTTACTCGAACTATATTTCTCGTCAAAAAAGGGCTCTCAGTAATATGTTTCAACCTTCATCCACCACAATGGCAAATAATGTAATTTGTTCTAATACAAAACATTTGAAAAATTCATTATATCTGTCTCTATACTAGTCTAAGTTATCTCTTAAATTGTTTTGTTCAATTCATATCTCACACTATAAAATTGTGCTGAAACCAAACCGAAATTGTAACTTATTATTAATACATGTCAAAATCAAATATTTTAAATCATGTTTGTACTGAACACATATAACAAAGTTGTCTATGCACATCGTGAATTATTTGTATATTAAAAATAATTTCATAAAAGGGTAATACCTCTAGTGGTCTTAGATTGGCTACAATGGTATAAAGACTGATTAGTAAACATAAAAAAATATTTTACTAATCGACATAAAATATGGCACGATTGCCTTGCACTTTCATAAATGCGACATATATATACAAGCACATACATTTTCCCATAGACACATTCAAACATAAAGAAAGTTTTCGTAAGTGATGCCGTCCAAGCTCACTCCGCGAAGTCTTTCCATTTACACATTTACATTTACACGGCGACATTCACTCTGCTTAGTTGCCTCAAACGGAGAATCGAAATTTTCCGCCTCTCCGGGTGATGTAAAGAGCCGGTAATGGCATACATTTAACTTCGTCCCTTCGACAAACAACTCACTCGCAAGTTTGTCTACAGCCGTCCTTTAGAGTTTCGTCTACGTTCGAAATTTACTGACATCGACCCGAGCAACTTAGTATCAGAATACTTCAAGTCAAGTTCAAGTTTATTTCCGTTTCGAGACAAGAGACGCTACTGTATCCTTTCGATTATGATTTACTCCGTAGCGAGATCATTTCGTTCACTCTAAATAAATATAAATGGATAGTGACATTAATATTTATTTTTAGGTAAATCAGCCGTACCGTCCAGTATACGAGTATGTGTACCGTCTTGATTTGTTATGTTTCAGAAAATTATTTCTTTCGTCAGTTTTATCTATCCTTGCTAATATTAACTTTAATCAATATGAACATGTAATAATTAAACTTTTACAGAGTTTGCAATTATTTTCATTCAGCATTCATTCATTGTAATTTTATAGAGGAACAAAAACAAATTTAAAAGAATCATTTGTTAATATATATATATATATATATATATATATATATATATATATATATACAGGTATATATATATATATACAGGTATATATATATATATATAAGGTAAATTTAAAAAATGAAGACCTGCGTATTATTCTCACGCAAATGATTTAATTCATTTTCTTAAAAAAATGTTGCAACAAAATAAAATTATTTTGAGAAAATGTGTAATTTTATCCTTTTACCTTATCCTTTTTTAAAAGGTTAATGCAAATAAAGATAAATTACAATATTCTGTTCTAAACTGTTGTGTATGCTAAAAGAAAATTCTAGAAATTATCCCTAATGCCATCATTCACCAAACGATAATACTTTGTAAATCAAGTAGTAGATGTTTAAAATGAGGTTATTCTACGTAAGTGAGACTTATAAATTACATACTCAAATATTTTAAATCTGATTTATCTTCCCGTAAATAAATATAACAGAGTTTGCTGATACGGTTAAATTTTGCAACGAACGAAATTTGGGGCGAATCTTAAGTTTTAAACTTTTTCCGACCTGTGTACTTGACATTTATGAAAAATAATGCTAATTATGAATATATAATCTAATAATAATAAATATTATATATATCTACGACTATGTTATAGATATCTACGTGACTCACTCTATCTGTTTACTTACTTGTTAATATAAAATAGCTCTTTCGATAATTATGAATATGTAAACATTTACATTTCATATAAGTCAAGAAAGCAAAGTTGATATTTAGCAAAGTTCGATTACTTTGCAATTATAATCAGATCGTTGAATATATTCGCACAGAATTATTAGAAAAGACTAAGTATTACAAAAGAAATATAGCTGTATGGAGACAAATCGTTTCTGGACACGAAAAATAATTCAATAATACAGAATATAATACTTTTCCGTGTAATAATTATTACATAAATGCCACAATAATAACATCTCCATTGAATTACAAAAGAGTACAAATTTAACAAAACCCCAAAAAATGGCAGGGAGTATAAATGGAAAATGATCAAATCATCTCATGTTTAAATATCACAAGGAAGTCTTCTGCGCTCAATCATATGGCTGTACTTGGATTCATATGCATCCCAGGCAGTAAAGATATATTAAAATCTCCTTCATAATAATGAAGTGAATAGCAAACATTCTGAGGATCCACGTTGGAAATTCTATTTACGCAATACAAAACCAAATTTTTTGAATTTATTTTCTTAACACGTTCTCCATTTAACCACGAAAATTGGCGCGAATCAAATTGGTCACCCAAATCGACATATTAAAATTTGGTAGGAACGAGCGCACGAAGATGGCTCACATCGAAACGCCTATTTGCGTTAGCATGCATACCACTTACCATACATCAGCCAATCGATTGAATAAATTTCCAGATATTTCCACATCCCTTTTCACTTCTATCAGCGCCTTGTGGATCAGAATTTTGTACTTCAGAATTCTCTCCAACATAACTGCTAAAGCTCCGTTCCGTCGTTTCCGGTATTCTAAAAATAAACCAAGCTCATCAACCATTTCTTCCTTAACTTATTTCTGCAGCACATCATTTTTTGTTGGCGACTTTCTAAAAAGTTTTGCAATTTTACGAACTTTCCATTATTTCTTTAAAAATAAATTCATTACTTTGATTAACTCTCACAGTGATATGAACACCATCATCATTGTCATCTTCATCTGAATCAAAGTCGTCATAGTATGCCATTTTATTTACTTGAGCTTGGGGGCTTTTTTTTTTATTCTAGTGGTTTTCTTTTTTTATTCTAGTATTGCCAGCTGTATACCGTGGCACTTTTGGTGAAAAAACGCTGTATCACGGCCAAATGCAACCATTACAAAGGCACCATCAGTTGTAGTAGACGGCCGGCATACTGCCAATTACTTTCACGAGGCCGATATTGGCCATTAAATTAGTGATCAGCCTCAGACTATAGACCTTGACATTCTAAATCGCCGATTATAAAAACTAGTCAATTTGTTTAGTCACAGACACCTCAAATTCTTCAGATTTCAGTTTCCTAATATCATTTACTAAATATAATTTCAAAGTTTCACTTACTCGTACTTTATCACCAAATTTTTGATAGAATATGGCGATTTAGGCAATTTGTAATCAAATTGTGCCATGTCTCGCTTTTGGTCTTTTTAGTTAATAAAAAAACTGAAGGCTATCTACACCTGTCGTACGAAAAACCATTTCTAATAAGCAAATAAAATTTGTTCTTTTTCTTCGATATTTCATCTTCTATATCAACCGCGAAAGCGTTGATATAGAGGATGAAATATCGTGAATATGAATACAGTAGAAGTTGTTGCTCGTTGACATATTTATCAACATCAATATTTTAAAACTACAGAATATGCTGTTTTTAAATGAGTGTGAAGCCCAGAAATAGAGCCTCGCAATGTTTTTAGTATTTTGTTGCACTGTATAAATTTAGCCGAGAGATTATTTGAAACTTACTGATGACTGCATCCTGATGTTTTTGTTTGCGACAGTTTTTATGCTTTTCATATACTTTTTCTTGATCCGCCATTGCTCAACCCACCTAAGAAGAGAATGTCGAATTGTATAAGAAAATTCTGCGTAACTTTGAACTTGAATTGTCTATCATCAAGCTCTAAATTATAATCGTGATATAAAATAATACAAATGGGATGGAGTTCATTTTTAACAAAGAGTTTGTATGTCATGTGAAATATGTAGAAAAATTTGTATTTATTTTTATAGTAAAACAATATGAGTAATTCAAGTAAATCTAATAATAATATAAATCTAACTGCCCTTGACATTTTAAGTGAGACTTCTACATTTGTAATTGTAATAAACTACCACTCACTATTTATGAAATCTTTCATGTAATAATTTAATATTATTTACTTACCACACCACTTTTTATTCCGTAACAAAATTGACAATAAAATAACACCACGTGTTAAATAAAACATAAACGATAAGTAACAACAGAATAGTTTGACTGGTAAGTGGCAAGTGAAACAGGCGCTTATCATTCGTTGTTTATCACGCCACGCTACTTGTTAGGATATCGTCGTGTGAATTCGGGAGTACTCGTAACCGACTAAGACCCATATGCACCACACACGGTCAAGACTGTCAATCGAACTTACTATCAGTTAAAAACATATTTCTGTTTCTCATTAACTGCCAGTCGAGTCGGAACAATAGTGAAATTTACCGACAATGCCTTATTGCACTGTCCAATTCCTAAAGCATCCATACAAAATACGTTTTTAACTGTCATTAAATCCGACTGAGTGTCCTGACCATGTGTGGTGCATACGGGCGTAACCCGTATCGAACTATCTCACGAGAATACGCGGAAACGGCAGAATCGCGTGACATGAAATTGCTGGCGGTTTTTATTTTGTTAAAACTTAAAACATTATCTACATCATTATCTACAAAACATTATCACTAAATTCCAAAAATAGTAAAAATCCATGTTTCTGTGAAATAAATACCGGTATTTTGAAGTCCTTTTTTTGGTCCTGTCCGAAAATGCTGGGAATTTTCGAGATCCGGAATCCCGGTTTTCGAACCTTATTGTGGATATTACTTGATTGATTTTTGTTGAAATGTTATTTTAGAGGCTGTTGACTTGATGATATAATATGAATATTGCACATAACTTATAAAAGTTTCCAAAGCGTTCTCACTGTACTGAGAAAATTTTTATCAAAAAGCAGCCAACTGTCATCTTACATGCCAATGCAACCGAACCCGGAATAATCAACGTATAATATGTCACAGAACCATTTTCACATTAAAATAATTATTAAAACGACTAGCAAAAAAAAGGAAATAGTAAATACTTAGAACCTACATGGCTTGCTATATAAAGGTGTCCAGCGGAAATTTTTCGATTTAAAATGATCGGTACCCGTTCATTTGCGGGACTAGAGGCGCGGGAGGGGTAGCTTTAGTTGAGTCATCTTTGCAGATATATTAGTCGCAATGAGACATTGGTCAGGAGCGCACCGCGTGTTTGCGATGAAATATTATTCGAAGTGTGGTGAAAGGTTGTCTGGAGCGCGTCGTAGTTTCTATTCCCATTTTTATATTCGACGATTAAGGGATGGCCTGAACACACATCTTATCTGGTCGTGAGTACAAAGATTTCGACAATAAAGGACAACGGTTAATTGGCCGCCATCAGGACCGTCCACGTCAGCAGTTATGCCAGAACGTGTTTCACTGGTGCACCAAGAAATCGTTATAAATCGAACAAAATCAGTAAGAAATATTGCTGCCTGTAGAAGGCATTAAGAAGTCAATTGTACATATAATTTGGATATAAAACTAAAACTTTATCCCTACAAAATGCAAATCATTCAAAAACTTAACAACAGTGATTATGTTTTAAGGGAAACGTGTTAGAACGTTTTTGGTCCCCTAGAACGGTCGGGAACATATTTTTTAGCGATAAAGCTCATTTCAACATCGGGGGCTACGTAAAGAAAGAAAATATGCGTTACTGTAATTCAAACAATCTAAGGATATTTTCAACAATATAGGGCAACTCCACACACTGCCAGGGTATCTATGATGAAGTTAAGAGAAATTTTCTGTAAAAAATTAATAAGCAAGTTCAGAGACATACCCTGGCCATCCCGATCGCCAGTTTTTTTCTTGTGGGTTTACCTTAAGTGTAAAGTGTATTGTAATAATTCCCGCACTATACCTGCCCTATAAGAAAATGTTCGGCGTGAAATCTCTGCCATCCCCCCAGCACTTTGCGCGCGCTTACTTGCTAATATGAGACAATTATCTCAAACAAGAGTGTATTGAGATAAAGGGGCGTCACTTCGAAGACATTATTTTGAATAAATGAAATCCACACAGACCATGACCATAGACCATGTTACATTTTAAAAATAAAATAAATCTTCTAAAGTTATTCGTTTATTTTTTATTTAATTTCACAATCGGAAAATTCCCGCTGGACACCCTTTATTTTAATTTTAAGCTGTGTAAAATAGTTCTATTAATTAAAAAAGAAAATAAACACATTGTTAGAACTAGGAAGTTGAGAGTTGCTAAAAGAGCTAAGTAAACTTGAAAACAATTAAATCACTTATTTTGTTTCAATGGTTTTGAAATGTTTAAAGTAAAATTATTTACTTCATCTTTAACCACAAAAATCAGTACCAGATTATTCACTGGCGCAAAATTTTATTGCATGTCAATTTACAGTGACATGATATTTTATTGCCGTCATCAATTTCTATGCTAATAAGTTGGTATGCATGCTGATGGTTGTGCATGCTGGTGTCTGTGTATGTGTTTGTAAATATGCTTAAGCATATAATCATAAACTCAAAATTACTTAGCTAAATTGTGATTCTTTCAAAGAACTCATATTCCAAAACAAGTGTGCAATATTTTTCTACCCACTATTTAAAATACATTTGTGACCATAGTTATAGGCAATCCATCTTGATCTTAATCGAATGGAACTATTTACATTAGAAAAGCATTTACATTAGAAAAGCATACCTAAAAGCAAAGTTATTTCCATAAACTAAAAATTAGTTCCAAATTTCAAAACAACAAATCATAGAACAGCGCTATTATTGTATACGAATGCTTCAGGCGTATTTGTACACAGTTACCAAACTACAAAATTTTCACATACACTCCACACTGGGTGTTCGATGACATTATCTGTCTAAAAATTCCGCAAATGCTAGAGGAAAATTTATATAAAACTGTATAAAACAAATTCCCACGATTAATTAAAGAAACGTTTAGAAAATATAATTATGATTAATAAAATGTAGATTACGTAATATTAATAAACAATAAAACACAACCATAATTATTTTCCTTTACTTATTTTAATTATCACGGACGTTAAAAATATTGGTTGCTTTGGTCTTATTTAAGCTTTTTTATCTACGACCTTCATTTATCCTCGAAGTTCGGCATCGCTTCGTCGTTTTAAAACTTAAACTTGTATCCAATAAACTAAATATTTGTTAAGTTAAGTTAAGTTTTCCAATTGATCCAATTACAAACTTTGTTCCTGGAATCCCAACGGTGATTTTTTAATGTAATTAAAAGGCAGTAAATAATATATTAGACATGCAGGAAAACAATTATGGATGTCATGTTTTACCTTGGATTTTATTGAAATTAGTGCCAAAAAGTTAAATATGAAGAATATATTTGTAAAGCCTTTTTAACTTTATTTTCTAATAAAGGTGATCTCCAAGTGAAATGCACAGATAATTAAAAATATAATAATATTTTTAATTTTTCATTATATATGAAAAAGGCAGATTTATTAAACATCCAAGATTTCGATTTTTTGCTTTTAATAGCTTAATGTGTTTGACAGTTTTGCAAAATGGGTATATTTTTGTTAGAAAAAATTCACGTTTGCGTAATATCGAAAAAATTAAACAGCTAGAAGTACTAGTACGGTGGGAATAGTGTGAGACTGGCCATATAGTTGAGGTGTTTTTGCCGGCCGGGCCCTAGCCTACGCGTGCCCCGACCCTACCTACCCCCTGGCTGACGACTTACATATAAAATGGTTATTATATACTTAGAGAGAAATGAAACGGAACAATTTAAAAAATTGTTGACCCTGAGGCCATCTCTGAAACTTCCCGATATTCTCGAGCTCAACACGCTCAAAAATATTTCTGGTCCATTTGTAGAACTATTCTAGCTCAAGGATATGCCTTTTTTGTTCACTTTCGAGCTCCTTAAGCTCGAAAAATAATAATGGCACTTTTTTGTGTTTTTGAAAACAATACTTACCGAGCGATTAACTGAATTGAGGCATTCGATGCTGTTTTTTTTGTACAAAAAATAAGGTCTATTCAAAAATATTGCTCCATCAAGATATTTGAAAGTTATTTTGAAGACCCTTTTTTGAAAACTTTTTATGGTAATATCTTCTACATGAATTAACCGATTTTTGAGCATTCAACGCCGTTTTTAAATAGTTTTTAATAATTATTAATTTTTATATTTTAATTTTTAATTATATATATATATATATAAATATATATAATTAAAAATTATTAATATGTATATTACATTATTATCCGATAGTATCCCATCAACCTCCCATATTCTTATCTCCCAGGTTCTGGAAAGCCCCCCCCCCCCCGAACCCTTCCGGCACGGTCCAACCCTGGGCGTGCCATCTAACCATGATAGTTTAAATAAATTTTATCATGTAATGCTAATTTGAGGTCATCAAGCTCTTATAAGATCTCTAGAGTTATTCGTTATGGTTGAAAAATTAGGACCCCTAATATTTTGAGAAACTTAAATGCAGCCGATTTATATTGGCCAGAGATTTATTATATACTGGAGCCTGATGATGATTATGTCAAATTCAATAAAAATACTGAATTTATCCCTAATTCAAAAGTATTAACTTCTAATCCTATGATTGTTGCTTATTTTTTTCATAAGCAGTTAGATTATTTATGAAGCACTTTCTTAAAAACTAATTTAAAATAAAAGATTTCGGTTTTGTATTAAATTCCAACATAGAGGTTGTCCTCACATGCATAGTATTTTCCGGTTTGAAAATGGTCCTGATCTCAAAAATCTCAATACAGATGATTTTGTAAGAGTATAAAAAATTATGAACTATTTTGACGAATTCATGTCTACTTGACTTCCATATCCTCCTCAAACTTATAATATACATCCATCAAGAATATATATTTCTGACCTTATTGATCAAGATATTGATTACAATCACTTAAAACGTACAATACATAAATGTATTAAAGCAAATTGTGAAAGAAAAAAAATAATTTTTCTGAAACTCTTTATCGTTTTCAGTATCTTAAAAAATGTATAATTAG
This sequence comes from Druceiella hillmani, assembly GCA_039881145.1. Classification (NCBI taxonomy): domain Eukaryota; kingdom Metazoa; phylum Arthropoda; class Insecta; order Lepidoptera; family Hepialidae; genus Druceiella; species Druceiella hillmani. The sequence continues at coordinate 6,284,787 of JAYKKI010000002.1, forward strand.
AATATATGTCAAAAATAAATAATTCATGTTTAAATTACAACTATCCAGAAATTTTGAAAAGTTAAATTAGTTTCGTAAGCCGTCGTTTCTGTTCATGCTTTTCTCAAATAAATTACTAAATATGCTAACAAAGCTGAACCAAGATTTTGCTAGACAAACAGTACAAAAGTACTATGATAATAGTAATATTTAACAAATAATCAAAAGATTTTGATAAAAATGTGCGCTGAAGATGAGCATTCTGCTCATTAAATATTTTTCATTTTAATGAATAGGTCTTTGTATATATCTTCTCGACAATATGTTACGATTAATTTATCAGATAATATATAGGAAAATTTCAATATGGATGGGAGTATTTCTACTTTAATTTTTTTTTAGAAATATACACAATGACCAGGGAATTTGATTTTTTTTAGAAAATATTATGAAAGAAGTAAAAATTATGTTAAGTACAAAGCACCTTTAATTCTTAGTCATACTAAAATATAAATATGATGCTGATAGTATATAATATGAAAATTGTTATAAGCAACTAGTTTGATTGCGTATTTCTTGGCAACAGCTAAGTGATCTAAATCGACACAACAGTATTTGGAAGGTTGTATATGAACATCGTTTTAAGAATAAGAAAGGTGATATTCAGAATTACGATTTATGAGTTACAAAATTTGAAAGACAAAGAAGATTAAGAAAAAATAAATCAACCATATGATTGCCTGGATATACCTACTAGACCAAATAAAATTCATCAAGAAGTTAATCTAGGTAGAAGGGAAATCATATCATGTGTAATTGGCATTCTATTTTCAATGAAAAAATATCACATTCATAAGACAAATTTAATGAAAATGAGGAAGTTCCAAAAAATTTAAAAAAATATATTTTCATCATTCAATATAACATGACAAATTGTTTTTTTTACAATGAACAACAAGAACTGATTAATATTTTTAACAGCGACTTGGTTATCTACAAGGTCATGAAAAAAACAATCCATTAAAAGAATTGTTATTCATGGAGAAACCGGTTTTGGAAAAAGTAATTTAAGTAATTATTTTTTTCTATTCACTTGCTCATTTCGAGAGGAAATTCATGGATGCAAATTTATATTTATTGATGAAATCAGTATTAAGGGTGTAGTGTTTGAGGATCGATCTACGATTACGCAGAGCTTTTCCTTGAAGACAAGATGAACGATTTTGTGGATTATTTATATGTTTTTTTGAAGATATTAATCAATTACTACCTGATATTGTTAGGCTATAATTGCCACTTTACAGTAATACAATTAAACGAAATAAATTCCTTAGAAGGAAAATTGTGGTTTATATCAAGAAAGAAATCTATTAGAAGGAAAATTATGGTTTATATCAAGTGTCCAAAAGTAATTTTTTCATCGTCATCGTTTCGACAAAATTAATCTCAACAAATATTTCGAGAAATATTTGATCGTATTAGTAACTGTAGATGTACAGTTGAAGATTATCAAAAAATTATGACAAGAAGTATGCGAACATTTTCACCAAGTGAACGTAATTTTTTCAACGATGCGATCAGCTTTTTTACAACATTTAAAGATGTAAAAGATTTCAAACAGAATTACGTCAAACAGCTAGTTATCTTCCAGCTATTCACCATTTTTCTGAGGCAAAATCCACAAATGCGTAAATATGAAGTAGACTTGAACCATTTATAATTTTATCAATTGTATCTAAACTTATATTACATTCTGATTTATGAGTCGAAAAAGGATTAACCAATGAAACTTTAGGATACCTCGAAGATATAATTTGTGAAGAAAATCATGGTCGCGTGATTAAGTGCCATGAGTGATAATGATCCGTATTGATGGTTATTCTCATTCAAGTTATAAAGTAGTAATCATTATGTTCCAATACCACCTGTAATAAAATTTTGGAAAAAATTAAATGCTTCTTGTTAAAGGAAACAATTGCCATTACGACTAGCTTTCTTGGCAATCACAATTCACAAACCTCAGGGTTTAACATTTAATAAAACTATTGTGTATATCATAGAAAATAAAAATTCTTTTTTGGTTGCATTTTCTAGAGTAAAAAAAATTAAAGGATTAGCATTAAAGAAAAGATTTCCTTATAATAGGTTTTGTAATGATAAAAACTCACATATATTAAAATGAATAAGACAAGAAGAAATTCGTTGGTTGCACATAATGAAAAATAAATTTAATTACTACTTATGAAATCACGCTATAAATATATTTTATCCTTTATTTGAAACTGACTTAAAGCATGCCTATTGATGGTAGGTATTTCGTGAAATTTAAATATTAATATTGAGATTTTTAATTTGTACGTACTATTTTTAATATTAAAATTTCGCGAACCCTCATAAAGCCGTGCCGTTAGCTAGTTTACATCAAAATATGTGAATACACTACTTTTCTTTAATTGCTTATATACAATACTTTTCTTTAACTGCTTATATAGTATAAATCAATCGAATTATTTCTTTATCCTATAAATTTCGTACAAACATGAATAGACATATGAGTGAACAGTAGTGCACTACTAAATTTTAACCCACGCTTCTGGACACCGTATCCTTTACCTGATACGATTTGCAGCTATTTTGATATTCCTGTAATTTAGCTACAGCAAATGCTTAAAATCTGATTTATGGCATAAGAGACATGAATACCTTATCGTTTCAAAGATTCAAAGTTTACACCTATAGTACTTCCAGAAGATCTAAAACCTCAAAATTTAATTCAAATGTAGTGTTTAGGATAGTAATAATGAAAAACTCGAAACTCTGGAGATAACTGGCTTCTAGCCAACCGGGATCAAGTTTATTTTAGCGTTTGTTCTATCAAATATTAGGTTTCTAAGGCTTAGTAAGTTTATATATATATGTATATGTACATATATATATATGTATATATGTATATATGTATATATGTATATATGTATATATGTATATATGTATATATGTATATATGTATATATGTATATATGTATCTGTATATGTATATGTATATGTATATGTATATGTATATATGTATATATGTATCTGTATATGTATATGTATATGTATATGTATATGTATATGTATATGTATATGTATATGTATATGTATATGTATATGTATATGTATATGTATATGTATATGTATATGTATATGTATATGTATATGTATATGTATATGTATATGTATATGTATATGTATATGTATATGTATATGTATATGTATATGTATATGTATATGTATATGTATATGTATATGTATATGTATATGTATATGTATATGTATATGTATATGTATATGTATATGTATATGTATATGTACATGTACATGTACATGTACATGTACATGTACATGTACATGTACATGTACATGTACATGTACATGTACATGTACATGTACATGTACATGTACATGTACATGTACATGTACATGTACATGTACATGTACATGTACATGTACATGTACATGTACATGTATATGTATATGTATATGTATATGTATATGTATATGTATATGTATATGTATATGTATATGTATATGTATATGTATATGTATATGTATATGTATATGTATATGTATATGTATATGTATATGTATATGTATATGTATATGTATATGTATATGTATATGTATATGTATATGTATATGTATATGTATATGTATATGTATATGTATATGTATATGTATATGTATATGTATATGTATATGTATATGTATATGTATATGTATATGTATATGTATATGTATATGTATATGTATATGTATATGTATATGTATATGTATATGTATATGTATATGTATATGTATATGTATATGTATATGTATATGTATATGTATATGTATATGTATATGTATACGTATATGTATATGTATATGTATATGTATATATATATATATATATATAATATGTATATATATATATATATATATATATATATATATATATATATATATAGTTAGTTTCTACGGCTTTATAAGAATGGGTTCTTTTTAAAACATAACTTATTTACTTTTTGTCATTTGTCTTTTCATAATTGTCATCGGATTTAATATAAGTTAATGGATAGATTTTTGTATTTCCAAAACATTAAAATTTTAAATTATTAAGCAACTTCACCCACGCACAATATTTTTCTGTGAAAAATATAACAAAGATGCATGGTTTGAGCAAAAGACGACAACGGATATAAAAAGTCAAACCTAGTTGCCGGTATATTTTTTCCATAATACTTTTACCAAAATTATAACAAAATAGCCTTAATCTATATTTTTTCTTCAAGTAGGTAGTTTGTTTTTCATTTTGCATTACAATCATTATGATGCGATATTTTATTATACTGGCGATACTGTTGCCACGGAAAATCATCCAAAAAATACTGTAAACAATTTCATTCAAAGGTTCTCAATAAAACTTATTTTCAGAATTTCTTTTAATTTTTACGTAATTAAATTTTTTTCGGTCGTAATTTGAGCTGGTGGCAGCTGAAAATATTATAAAATTTCGAGTGCTGCGATCACTACACCACCACCTTTCTTCTCAATTTTCAAATATAAATATAGTAAAAATCTGAAAAAAATTGAATAATGATTTCATTTTATGGTAACAACGACAAATAAGATTCATTTTAATAACGCATACCATTTAGCAGAAATCGATTTTTTCTTATATCAGTTAAATCAAGTTAGCAATATGTTCAAGTTATGAAAAATAATCTTTAGGGATCTTTATAGTTCAATAGCAATACTACGCATTCTTAAATGTTTAAACTTTTATGCACACCTAAAATTTTACAGATTTCACTTTGTATTAGTACTATTTACATTAGGCGAATAGTTAAGTGAATAGAACATACACGTGTGAGTACTATTCACTTAAATATTAATGTAATTAAGTTTATTTATGTTAATTTCTTCTTCGTAGGAAATTAATAAACAGTATTGATTAAATAAAATAGCTGTAAAGATAATAAAAACATATATCACCTAAAAATGATATTATTCCAACATTGATCATAATATTAATAAGTCTATAATTCAACTATTAAATTCCGAGTCTTGAAACTTGTAGCTGCTTTTTAGATTTCTAATATTATGCACACATAATCATAGTTATTGGCTAATTACATTTATTTATTACAAAAATTGAAATAATTAATCTTTGGATCTAAAATTAAGGTATAAATTTTACAATATAAACAGACATAAATATTAATGAGGTTTTCTAAACTATTAAAAGACAAGGGTAAGTAAAAAGTATGTACGTACTTAGAAAGAAATTACTTAGTACCAGGTTCCAAGAAACCTAAGTTATGAAAATTGCAATAAAGAATTCAACAGTAAAGCACTATGATGTGAGAATTCAACAGTAAAGACGTTAACTCCACTTACGAAAGTAGTTTAACTCCAGATACATTATTTGGTCACATTTAGAAATGCAGAGTACTTATTTAAACGTGCACATCCTTTGGTCTGGCATACGTTCATCACAGGCTTTCAAGAGCTTTCTTGGAAACCTTGATCTCCAAACATAGACTGACAAATACTTGACTCTAAGATATGGTTGATTCCAAAGTTAACACACGGAAATCTTCAGCTGATATCACAAATCTTCTCGATTCCGCTAATAATAGTCCAAACAATATTATTAGCGGAATCGACCGAACCAAAATGCACCTTCTTCTTCAATTATTCTGTTATTTTTCTTTTCTAAATCAAAATGTGAAATTTGTTTTGATAGAAACGTCCTGTGTAAATAGAGTGGATATTGAGCCACTGAACGTAACTGAGCCTGAAACGTAATTATATTGTGACGTACCCAATATCGTTTAACCATATCATGATGTGGCAAAGTAATTAAGTAGGAATATCGACAATTTTTTCATTCCCGTCAATCCGCCCAAATGACCATATCTTGATATGATAGTAGGCCATTTCATGAAATGAACAGCCACATAACGATTTGTCCGATTCTACGAGAGGACGACGACTTATTTATATCGCCAATTTCCGGTTATTCAATATTTCATCAGGTCCTGGAAACTACATTTAGCACATTATAATTAGATTGTAATAATCATTATATACATTAACAATTAAGTACACTACAAACTAATAACTCAAAATATATATTTTTTACGATTACGGCTTCGTTTCGATGAAAGTGACCCAGTCTAATTAGCCGTAAGTAGATCCGCTGCCGACGATTGTTTCCGTAATTATTATTACGACGGAAAGGAAAACTCCAAGATGTAATTTTAACTCGTATTTTTAATGAGAGTACGCATCGATCTAGGTTGGCCTTGTCTCAGTTACGATAAATATAATTAACAAATTAACTACCAACAACATTATGTTTTCCGGTCAAGTTTTCCAGTTGACAATTTCCTCAAAGTATACTATCTGAATTAAAAACAACCCGCAGTAACAAATTCAAAAATTGTTTAACCAGTCGTCTTCTGATATTTTGAATACTCGTAATTATTCGGTTATTCTGTCAATAGATTTTTTCCAGACCCTATGACCAATCGATGGGAAAAAATATTTTAATTTCCATAATTATATGCAAAGATTAGGCGATCGGACAACAACGTGCCATATGCACGTCTATTTCTTGGTCAGGAGGATATGAAAGTCCTTTTTTTGGGAATTAAGAAACATATTTTAATCTCTGTTAATATCTGGAATTTAAAATATTTTTTCACACACAAAACTTTATAAGGCCTTTATACCAAATGCCTGAATGCCAATATCATTCCGGGTAATATTTCGATAATTACACTACTGGTTATCATTTTACAGGTACCAGTAGTTTTAAGTCATAAAATGAAAAAAAGATATATCTGATTTAAAAAAAAATAACATTCATTCGACTATATTTGTGAAATTAAGAGTAAACATTTCTTATCATTCCAAAATTATCTGAAATTTTATTTCACTACTATTTCACAAAAATACAACCAATTTTGAATCCTTCAAATTTTAAATGTGATTTTCATATTATTTTCATCATAACTGATATGTAAATGTTTTATTATTAGTTAACAAATCAACATAAGTTGAACTGATATAATATAGTCTTGTCAAAAACATATCATATAAAAAATAGAACCAAGTTTCGTGACTCTCTGGCCGTAAAAAGTAATGAGATATCATATAAGGTCAACTTCAAGGTGTTCTTATTAGATTTTATACTTTTATATAAATATCTCTACAAATTCCCTAGATCTTTTGTTAAAGAACAGAAGTACCAAGAACTTTTCAGAAAAAAGGCTCCAAATAAAATCTCACGTATAGATACGAAAGACCAATAATACACAAGTATTTTCCGTAAAAATACTATAACTGTGCTTACTCCACTTTATAGTCACGCTATCTCCAAAGTTCAGTTGTTTTACATATGCATCTCCATATATTTAGCATTTATGTTAACCACAATCAATTTATTCTACTACAATAATTCCGTTAATTTCTAAGAATATCATCAATATTTCTTAAAGTTATTGTAATAGATTTTATAAAATTATAGAAATGCTTTATTCAATTAATATAACCTACGTATGTGCGTACGTACGTACGTACGTACGTACGCATCTCCATATTTTACATATGCATCTCCATATATTTAGCATTTATGTTAACCACAATCAATTTATTCTACTACAATAATTCCGTTAATTTCTAAGAATATCATCAATATTTCTTAAAGTTATTGTAATAAATTTTACAAAATTATAGAAATGCTTTATTCAATTAATATAACCTACTTATATGCGTACGTACATACGTACATACGTACATACGTACATACATATATGTATATATATATATATATATATATATATATATATATACTAGACTAGTCGCCTAGTTTATAAAATAATTAAAGTTTAAATTTTGTATGAAATCATCATTATGTTTAAATTAACACCCTATAACCTTTACACTAAATATCAGTTTGGCAACGTGTTTGCCTGTTGCAAACTTTGCAAAAAGTGTCAAAATGAAATGTTACTTTTCCGTTTCAATCTTTTTTTTTATTCTAGTTTTTTAAACATGCGTACATAGTATTTAAAAGACAAATAATTTTGTTATAGAATGTATTTAGTATTTACACATACCTAAATATTATATTCCATTTCCGTGTGAAGTGCCTTCCCCGTACTCACCGCACTTTCGCAACCGATGACAATAATTTTGACTTAAATTATCTACGTTGTGCGTCTAGTATTCGAATTTTGCTTCCTTGTAAAATGAGTTAGCACATTTTGTTCCATATTTAACGATATTGATGGAGAAGTATCACCTGATATCACTGAAATGATGGGTTATCCTCCTGTATTGAATTGATCATAACAAAACTTGGCTGTCGGATAACGTTCGATGTATTAGAGATATTATAATGACATTTGGCATACTAACACCGTGTTCCATCAGCACTAAAAAACGACATAATATTCGTAATTTCACTCACTCGATATCACAAATAACAAATCATTTAACAGAATAAAAGGGCATTAAACCAATCAACTGTCATGTCAACTTAAACTTTAAAAATTATCTAGCCAGAAGAAATGTGTCAGGATTGCCATAATAAATAATAAATAATCCATAAAGATTGAATTTCAAATAAGCAATTAAAATTAATATTATTTTATTAATAAATATTAATTTTAGTAAGTTTATAAGATATTAGATAGAATAATAATTTATCTACTCGACAAATGAAAAAATATCATATTAATAGATATTCCGACAAGTTTATTTTTAAAATCGATAATAATGTTTTTTATAAACTTTAATATTTGAGGGAATAATGAATGGATGTTTTTAAATGACAATAATTTTGATTTACGAAATATAAACAAAGTTGGAATTAATTTTGATATCCTTTTCTTTCTTTTATCTTTGTTATATAAAGCTATGCAAATGAGAGGGATAGTTAAATATGTCAAATTTATTATCGATCACTAAGAACAATAATCACAATTTTTATATATCCAAAAAAGTGGTATGATTTAAAAAAATGGGTGTATATATATAGTGTTAAAGTCCCAAAATTTCCTAACTTTAAATAGTTTATATATATATATATATATATATATATATATTTATGTATATATATATATATGTATATATATATATATATATATATATTTCCTTTATTAGCTTTTACTGAATACTGATTTTTTTTCATTTTTAACATAATTTGTTAAAAAAACACATAATCATACTATGAAACAATCTGTAGACTCACATCTTGTAAAAATATCACTAGTCGTATTGATTGTATTTTGAAAGATCCTTCAAATAATACCCCACTTCATGGGGTCGATGAAAAAAAATTGCATGCAAGTTCAACGTACGGAGTGTTACTTTTTTCTTTCTTCATTTCGTTATGAGACAAGATTAAACTGAAAGAACTCTACTAATAAGTTATTCTGCTTTTGTTTTTACCATTTTACTATAAACTTGATAACAGATTGGACTTCCACGGTCAATACATCAATAATTAACTAGAATAATTTAATCATTATCAAGCATTTAAGTTTAACCAATTGGTTACTGTGTTATTTTGCTACATTATTGTAGCATAAAGCAAACACGTTAGCTGTTATTAAAAAAATGTCATTCAAGACTCCAAAAAAGCGAGCCACTATCTTTGTGTCTTAAATATCTGCCTTCACAATTTATACCGAACTTATAATGTATAGGATAAAATAAAAAGTAATGAATAACAAAAGAAAATTTCAATCATCTGAAAATCTTCTTTATTTTTCTACAGAATATTCTGTAAAACGATTATGCGTAATGTAATGTTTAGCTTGACCTAGAGAGATAATATTTTAGATAAGCTGAACTTGACATTAAATGAAATAAAATTTTTCCCTAACAAAAATATACCTATGAAAATATAAGACGAAAAATGTATTAAATTCCTGTAAACTTGTAGTAAAACATTCAGCGTAACTTCTACAATAAACGAGTTTCATTTTTGGCGTCACTAGCCGAGTGTCTGTATACAAGTGGTTTACAGAATGTATTCAGAGCGACTATTTATCTCAAAGCAAGGTTTCACTGAAAGGATTCCTTTGGGTAAGGTGCTCATCACATTCCTGCGGTGTCCCTAAACATTCCAGTGGTCAAATAAGGGTGCGTTGTGATCTCTAAGCAAAAAGTTTTCATAGCTGAACGAACAATATTACATGGGTATAATGTTACACACGCGTTGCATGCGTATAATACAGACATTAAATTTTTTATATATTTCTATGCATTCATATTGAAGTGTTGTCATTTATAAGTTAGTTATTTTTGCTTGTAGCGGATACGTCTACAAATGAACTTAGCAGCACCATTAAAATGAATTTAATTTTAATAAATTTTTGGACAAACGCTGTTGAAGATTATACGTGATAAAATTAATAAGTACAAGTCGAAATATGTATGCAATAGTATTCTTTTGTGATCTATATTTCTAGGAAATATTGATGGAGGTAAACTGAAATAAATTTAAATGAAAAAAATCAACTTTTTGTTAGAAAAGCAAACCTTACTAAGGTTTTTCAGATTTTCTTAATCCATGGTTAAACATTTGGATACAGGAGAGAGGAGAAGTTGTAAATTACGCATTGCATATCACTGTGAAGTTGAATATTTCGCAAATTAAATTTAAAAATTTTAAATATTACGCAGAACCTCAATTTTATTTTAATTAACTTATCCACTAACAATCCATTCAGTGTGCTATGTAAGAGAATCGCTATGACTTTGCACGTGTGAGTAGATTAATTAAAAAAATTAAATAAAAAAAATGCTCGACGTTAACTGACATTCCAATCGAATGCATTTACTTAAACAAATACATTTGCACAGACCTAAAACTGTAGAAACTGTGATGTTATCAAAGACAGATGGATAAAAGGACCAAATTATAAAGAAAGGTAGAAGATTTTAAAAATACAGAAGGACTAAACTCAGTTACATATATAAGAAGATAATATACGGAGTCGGTTAGCCAAAAAAGCCGACTACCGTTTTTTGCAAAACATAATCTCAACGAAAAGTACACATACGATAAACCATCTTGCATATTTCACAAGCTGAATCCCTTAACATTTGTGGTATTATATTTACGAATGCTGAAGTTCATAATTATTGGAAAGTGCAAAAGGAGTGACGTATTTACTTTTAGGATCTGGAAAAATCGTTAACTACCGATTTTACTTGAAGGAAGTGGCAACGAAGTTGAGCAAAATTTCCTCTGTTGGAAAAAATAGGTTTTACGCTTAATCGTTATACAGAATAATCTGTAATGAACGATTATGGAAATATAAAGAAGATTAGCAGATAATTTAAATTTTCTGTTATTATTCCTTTTTATATTTATGTTTAAACATTACAAGTGACAGTATAGTTTAGGACAGCATATATTTAATATGCAAATATAGCGGTTTGCTCTGTTGGAATTTTCAATGACATTCTTTGAACAACAGTTAGCCAGTCTATTCAATTTTAACTAAAGAAATGTAGCGAAATAACAAAATAGCCAATTTGACAAATGGAAAATGGCTAAAGTCAAATGCTTGAGATAATGATAAAATTATTCTAGTTTACTTTTAATGCGTTGACGGTGGCTTTTGTTCAACCTGTCATATTGTTATGGCCAAATGGTAAAAATAGCACCATTCTAATTTGTTGTTATATTTCTTTCTATTTAATGCTGATTGTGATATTATCCTAAAACGATATGAATAAATTACGATATACATAACGAAATGAAGAAAAAACTTCAGTGACGCGCGGACAAATAAACAGGCTCACAGGCAATACTGGTTCTATTACTTTTGTTATATCCCCTTAATTATTTTTTTTTTCATATATACTTTATTTTGTTTTCATATATTTTGAAATACTTTCAATATACAGAAATCAATGTAAAGAAATTTATCTCCCGTATTCGGATTGCTACTCGTAACTCATGCACATGCCCCACACTTACCACTGGCCATATCCGTTTCGCCAATGCATTTCCGGGTGTAAAACTTCATCGCGTGATTGAAAATACGCATAGCATCATCTATAAGGTCGGCTTGTAAATTTTTAGCCACAACTTCGAGACTTTTCTAAAAATATTCTCGAAACTTCTAGAAAGTTTTACTGTATACATAGGTCAAAGTGCACTCAACTGGCAACAGTCAGCACCGAAGCTTTAAATTAATTGCATAAAAGACAATGGATTCAAATCGATATGCAATAAGGATTATATTACTTCACGATTTTCGTCTGGGTAATGATGTAAAAACTGCCATAAATAATATATGTCATGCGATGGGCGAGTCCACAGTATCTTACGCGACGGCAAAGGTTCAGAAAGTTCGGGAACGAGGACTGCGATCTTGACCAGACGACCTTTGAATTAGAAGTTCAACGATTATGATACCTAATTGAGGTGGATCCTCGACTGATTACTCGTCAATTGGCAAATGAGCTACACTGCATGGTACCATAGAAACGAACATTTGCACGAAATGGGAAAAGTTTCAAAATACGATGTGTGGTTACCCCACGAATTGTCATCAAACCACCTTCAGTGCAGAGTTGATACTTGTCAACAATTATTGAAATTGAAACGTAACTTCGACTGGATGAATCAGTTAGTAACTGGCGATGAGATGTGAGTTACATACGTTAACCATACACGTCAAAGGCTGGGTGTCGAAGAAACAGGAGTTTTGGTATACACCAAACCTGAAATAAGTGCCAAAAAGGTAATGCTCAGTTGCTTGTGTAATGTCACATGTTGCAAAACGTAATCGTGATAAATTAGAGAAGCTCGGCCGGATTCTACTCACTCATCCTCCATATTCGCCGAACATTGCGCCTTCTTATTACCATTTATTCAGGGATCTAAGTAACCATTTACGTGAAAAAAAATTCGACGTTACAAAACATCTCCAAAACGATCTAGCACATTTTTTTTGATCAAAGTCACCCGAATTTTTCAAGAAAGGCATATTGTCACTTCCAACTAGATGGCGACAAGTAGTAGATAAGTATGGTGCATACTTAAATTTAGTGGCATATAAATTTTTTGATAAAAATTTTTGACAGCAACTCGGGGTAAAACATTATTAGCCAACCCAATATATAGATAAATATTGGGTCAATCAAACTTAGAAAATGTATGTATTTTAATAATTTTACTTTATATAACCACACTGTTTAATACATCTTTTCGTTTCAATAATACAACAAACTTACGTTTGTAATCAATTAAGATTAAACTAAATATACGTACATATTTGATCAATATCCGTAACTTATGGAATTTGAATCAATTTCAAATTAATTAATTTACGGTTGCATTGTAACATATAAAATATCTTTTGTCCCTTGCTTTTCGTAAACTAATATATAAGCTAGCATAAAGATAATATATTAGCAGACCTCATATTTGCAAAACCTATTATAATGTTTCATCTGAAAAAAAATTTATTAAACAGAAAAATAATTTATTAAACCATCTTAATTTTACAACCCGGTTTAATTTTTTAATTTTTTCCATTTGGAAATGATATTGCGAATATTATATAAGAAATAGAACTATCAAACATAAATCCTCGTGTACAAATATAATGTTTAGTAGCAAAGAAAAGCTGCAAAAAACATACATGCAATTTGCACAGCCTCTAACCTTATCTAAATCGTCAGGAAACTTTATGCCAGATTTCATATAAATCATTGATTTAGACGGAGATAGCAAATACACACATATACACACATGCATATGTGCGCACACGATCGAGAGAATTTCTTCAAAATTATTGTATACCCGATGATTACACACTATCTGAAAAATATTCTTTTCCGAATAAATACAATTCTTAACCGGTAGTAAATATAACATTCAATAAGATAACGTTTTAAGTGTATCCTCAAAGTACTTCATTAACATGATATACGGAATATGAAACTTCTACAAATGTCAGCACTTGTATATTTGGCCACATAGTCTAAGTTATAATTTGTGAGCTTAATTAGATTTGAATTTGCGGCAAGCAGCAAACTACTGAGGCGAAACGTCCCACAAATGTGAAACGAATTTACGCACTGCGTGCGGAACACATTAGTGAACATTAGGATTAGTGGGACGACATGCGAATGGATGTTAACCTCTCCGCTTATTACATTATAAGTCCCACTTTAACCGTAGATGCATTAGCGAACATTCATATCAGCATAGCAGTAAATAGAGCTTTAGTGTCAACCTAGTAGTAAGTGGAGCTTTAGTGTCAGCCTAGTAATAAGTAGAGCTTTAGTGTCAGCCTAGTAGTAAGTGGAGCTTTAGTGTCACCTTGATAATAAGTAGAACTTTATTATCAATAAGTAGAGCTTCAATATTGGTAGTAAGGAGGTTCATAATTTCTAAGAACGTTACATATGCGGATACGTACTTACTTGATTATACGTACCGCAGAACGGTGGTTCCATTCATAGGTCATAAATCGAAAAATTACTACCTTAAATTCTCACTCCTAACTACCTCACTAACTAGGATGACAAAACAACCCAAAACCATATAAATACCATCGCTAACAATTATTTTTCACTTGCATTTTCACCTCTGAATTGCAGCGTTGCGCGTTGTTTACCACAACCTTTTACTGCGCGCTTACCAATGACACATCTTTGCAATAACATTTCCCAGTATTTGTTTATTTATGTATTTGTGACATTTAAATCCAAGATCAAGGCATGTATTTTAATATTTAATGTATTTTAATTTGATATGTTTTGTAGTATTTATAATATTTTAGTCCTACGAAGATTAATTATAATTTGAGAAAAAAAATGCATAATTTTGATTCTTCTTTGTCCTATAATTTTTAACACTAATGCACACTTGTTGTAATATGTTTTCATATATTGATATAAGTGTAGTATAATGTAAAATACAACAAATGTAGCCTGATATAGCCTGTAGGGCCTATGGCTGTTTATATTAACTCGTAGCATACGTTTGTCGTAGCAGGTCTACGAGATTGTTACAACGTTAATTAAACTGTATGTATTTCTTTTCAGGTAATTCACTGAAAGGTTCTTTTAATAGATCGTATTTCTGTAAGTTATGGGATTCAGTAAAAGAAATACTAAAGAAAAACACGAACGTATTTTATCAGTGCTGTTCGAAAACTTTGATAATGTAAAGAATATAGACATTCGTCTTTTAGATAAACGTGTGTCGGCAAATACTACAAACTTGTGAACTGTAATAGACGAAAAATATTTTAAAAGTATGATGATTGGTTTCGTATTATTGAGTGTATTGAATTAGCAAGAACTAATAAGCAATGTAATTCTGAATGTGATTTAGCTCAATTTTAGGAAGGATTTTAGTGACCTTAGCAAAAGATCCAAACGTAGACGGTTAACAGAATTATTTCAGGCTGACAATTCAGCAATTAGTACATAATTGAACAATTCGAATGCCTCAACATCAACAAATATTAGTGCGGGTGAAATTTCATCGCTTTTTGTGGAGGTTAAGTTTACGAATCATCTATATTTGTTTATAATAAACTGTTAATAGTAAGACTTCGACTAAAATTTTACCATCATGTCAGAATGTGAATTTGTAATGTGTTAAGTAGGACATCATCTGCTAGGTATTATATTTGTGAGGCAACACCTAAAGAAACAAATGACATAGATAGGTGCTTGCGAAAAGAAAGCAATGAAAATCATTTTGAATTTGGTTTGTCACCTCTACGTTCGCGGATTCATTTCTTTAAGTAGTTCCTTCGTCTTTTTTATAGAATATGTTAGAATTAATATCAAAATAATGTATTTGATGTACTACTAGCGCTTTCTATGTGGTATCGTTTGTAACTACCTACCTGAGGTTAATATTAAGAAATAAATTTAGTCTTTGATCAACTACCGTACACGTTTTATTAGGTTATGCGCCCAGACCCACATTTGCTAAAATTTTTTTTATTTTCTCGTGCGAAAGTAACTATGTCGACGTCGGGGTACTTAGTAAATGTGCCGAAACTCAAAGGACGCGAAAATTACGACGATTGGGCGTTTGCAACAAGTAATTTCTTGTTACTTGAAGGCATTGACATTGAAAATATACCGGCAACTATCAGTGAATCTGAGAAGAAAAAAGCTAAAGCAAAACTCGTTATGACAATTGACTGTTCATTATATGTTCATATAAAAAGTGAAACTACAGTGAACGGTGTGTGGAAGAAATTAAAACAGTTATTTGACGACACGGGGTATCAACGAAAAATAAGTTTGCTTCGTACATTGATTTCAATACGCCTCGATAACTGCGAATCCATGACATCCTATGTATCTCAAGTGGTTGAGACAGCACATAAATTGAAAGGGACAGGTTTCGAAACCACAGACGAGTGGATTGGGTCATTACTTTTGGCGGGACTTCCAGATAAGTATTCACCGATGATAATGGCAATAGAACACTCTGGAATAGCCATTAGCGCTGACGTCATTAAAACAAAGTTACTTGATATGTGTTCGGAGGTTGGCACTACTGGAATCGACTCTGCCTTTTGGTCAAAACAGCGAAATAAAAAAGGCAACACTGACAAGCAAATGTCAAAGTCAACCAGCAGTAAACAAATAAAGTGTTATAATTGCAAGAAGATCGGCCACTACAAAAATAAGTGTCCTGAATTAAAAGCAAATAAACAATTGAATGCTTTTAGCGCGGCGTTTTTTAACGGTTATTATAACACAGAAGACTGGTACATCGACTCAGGCGCAAGCGCGCATATGACGTCAAACCAAAAATGTTTACTAAGAACTCGACCAGTACACGAATCTAAAGAAATCGTAGTGGCAAATCAAATGACGGTGCCTGTAGTTAGTGTTGGTGAAACACAGATAACGACATGCGTGAACAGTTCTCAGTATGACGTGATTGTGAAGGACGTATTGTATATACCGAATCTCACGGCAAACTTATTATCCGTAAGCCAACTTATAGCTAAAGGAAATAAAGTTGTATTCAAAAAAGATACCTGTTTGATATACAACCAAGTGAATGAGCTTATTGGTACAGCAAATTTGATAAATGGAGTGTACAAGTTAAACACAAAAAAATTCGAGAACTCGTTATCGGCAATGTCAACATGGCATAAAAGGTTAGGACATATAAATAGTAAGTCCTTACAAAAAATTAAAGAAGGAGCAGGAGTTTCTTTTCACAAGAAAGCTGACATACAGATACAGAATTGTGAAGTGTGCTTTGAGGAAAAACAATCACGTTTCCCTTTCCCATCAGCAAACCATAGAAGTGAAAAACTACTGGATGTAGTACACTCAGATTTATGCGGGCAGATGGAGACCAAGTCAATTGGTCTGGCGAAGTACTTTCTTCTGTTTGTGGATGATGCCAGCAGAATGACTTTTGTCTACTTCTTGAAGGAAAAGAACCAGGTGTTCCAGTATTTCAAAGAATTTCGAAGTTTAGTTGAGAATCAAACTGGAAACAAGATAAAAATACTGAGAACCGACAATGGAGGTGAATTTTGTTCACGTGAGATGGAAAGTTACTTAAAACAAGTAGGTATTGTCCATCAGAAGACCAATCCTCACACTCCAGAGCAGAATGGACTCTCAGAGAGGTTCAACAGAACTATAGTTGAACGGGCAAGATGTTTATTGTTTGAAGCAGGTCTCGACAAAAGTTTTTGGGCTGAAGCAGTTAATACTGCAGTTTACCTAAAGAACAGAACACCAGTCGCCAGTTTAGGCATGATGACACCATTTGAGAGGTGGACAGGTGAGAAACCAGACCTCAGCCATGTTAGAATTTTTGACAGTAAAGTAATGGTGCATGTTCCCAAAATACAACGACAAAAATAGGATAAGAAGGCTGACAGATTAATTTTAGTTGGGTATCCAGAGAATGTGAAAGGATACAGATTGTATAACCCAAGAACTAAAAAAATTACTACGAGCAGAGATGTCATCATTATGGAGAAAATGGAGTTGGACGAAGCTCAGATTGTAGTAAACGATTGTGAAAATAAGTCAAAGAAAGATGAAAACTTAGAAGAAGATGAAAGTTTAATAGAAAATCCAGGTTCAGATCCAAATGATTCAACATATATTTGTGAATCATCGTCTTCCCAAGATGACTCGTATCAATCTGTTACTGAAGAAGAGTCTTTTGCAGAGAATGAAGTTCAAATTGAAGCTAAGCGTAAAAGAAAGCCAGTAGAAAGATATGGGATGACCAATCTCTGTCTTCTGGATAATCTGGAATCATGTGATGAAGAACTCAGTTATGAAGCAGCAATAAATGGACCAGACAAGGAACAGTGGAGACAAGCGATGGAAGATGAACTGAAAGCTTTCGACGATAATCAAGCATGGACGTTTGTAGATAGGAAAGAAGCTGATAGAGTGATACAGTGCAAGTGGGTATTCAAGAAAAAGTACGAAAGTGATAATAGTGTGCGATATAGAGCAAGACTGGTGGCAAAAGGTTTTACCCAAAAAGAAGGTGTGGATTACGCTGACACATACTCACCAGTGCTTCGTTACTCTACACTAAGGTTTCTATTTGCTTTAAGTGTCAAACTTAACCTTGAAATTACTCACTTAGATGTAACTACAGCATTCCTAAATGGTTACTTAAATGAAAAAGTGTATATGCCAGTTCCCCCTAATTTAGATTGTAAAGAAAATAGTGTTCTTAAATTAAATCGTGCAATTTATGGTCTAAAACAATCAGCCAGGGCTTGGAACGAAAGAGTAAATGATTCTTTATTAAAATTAAAATTTGTTAAGTCAAAGTTAGAACCATGTCTGTATATAAAAAATTGTGAAAAGGAGCAGATCATAATAGCAATTTTTGTTGATGATTTTTTCATTTTTTCAAACAGTAGTAATATGGTTAAGGAGTTAAAAACAAATTTAATGTCAAAATTTAAAATTAAGGATTTGGGGAAATTAAAACAATGTTTGGGTATGAGAGTAAAAATGTATCAGAATGGCAATATTTCCTTAAATCAAGAAAAGTTTGTAGACCATATTTTAAGTAAATTTAATATGACAAACTGTAAAGTTGTTGGTACTCCTATTGAGAAAAATTTAAAACTAGAGAAAAGTGTAGATGTTTGTAAACAATATCCATTCCAACAACTAATAAGAAGCTTAATGTACTTAAGTGTTTTGACTCGCCTAGATATTTCCTATAGTGTGAGTTATTTGAGCCAATTTAATAATTCATATTCCTATACTCATTGGAAGCATGCGAAACGCATCCTAAGATACTTATGTAAAACTAAATCTTATGGCTTAATGTTTATCAAAGATAATTGTAAATTAGAGGGTTTCGTTGATGCAGATTGGGCTTCAAACACACTAGATAGGAGATCCTATACAGGTTTCTACTTTAAACTTTCTGGATCTGTTATTTCATATGAATGTAAAAAACAACGTACTATAGCCTTATCAAGTACAGAGGCAAAATATACGGCAATTGCCGAAGCCTGTAAAGAGGCTATTTATTTAAAAAACTTGTTTTCTGAAAATGTAAACAGTTGTGATTATGTAATTATATTGTATAATGACAATCAAGGCGCTCAGAAGCTGTCTGAAAATTCTTTATTTCATAAAAGAACTAAACACATAGATGTGCGTCATCATTTTGTTAGAGAAGCAGTTGCTAACAATCTTATAAAGATAGTCTACATGCCAACATCTGAAATGCCAGCAGACTTGCTGACCAAGGGTTTAGATAGTGTTAAACATAACTATTTTGTAAAAAAGTTAGGTATTCAAAACATTGTTTAATAGGTGACTATCTGTAAAATAATAACATTTTTTGCTTTTATTAGTTTGTTAAAAATAATTTATATGTTACAAAGTTCAGATTATTTTGATAAGTGGAGATGTTAGAATTAATATCAAAATAATGTATTTGATGTACTACTAGCGCCTTCTATGTGGTATCGTTTGTAACTACCTACCTAAGGTTAATATTAAGAAATAAATTTAGTCTTTGATCAACTACCGTACACGTTTTATTAGAATAGAGTTTAAAAATTAGCAGTTTGGATCAGACGAATGTAAAAAGTGTTAGCTGATAAAGTATCGTGTGTTCAAAATCAGTTTAGGTCCCGGTTAGGCTTAATTGTAGATAAACCACGAAGTGACGGAAGCAGGACATCGAACGACGGAAATACCGCGAGAAAATTATTTTTATATTCAGATATTTTAGTCAAAATCACAGGCTTAAACAGAGATTTAATTGAACGTTGTTCTACAATTTTGCAAGCTTTATGTTCGGGATACAATATCAATGTAGAGTCAAATATTAAATTCGGTTTGAAAACCGCTTGATTTTTAGTATAAGAATGTCAATTGTACTATCTCCCAGCTTCGATCCACAATGTATTAATAATGGCACATAAATTGTAAAACATGTATCATGGTTTATCGGAGAAAGGTATTTGAAGAGGCCGCCGAAGCTCATAACTAAAATTTGAAGGCATTTAGACGAGACCATGCTCGAAAAATGGCTCGAGAACTTATAAATACCAATTTAATTAATAAAGTCATGTTACGGTCCTCGCATACGAAACTTCGCCGAAAGAAAAGGGTTTTTTAAATAGTCAAATATTAAATTTGTTAGTAGTTTAAAACATCTTGTAATCATTTTTGTGTAGTTTGCTTAAACAAATCAGAGTTTCTCCTCAATTTCAATGTCGTTTTTTTTATTAATTATTATGTTTTTTTAATGTAAATACTATTGAAGGATAGTAGATATGACTATCAGTTTATTTAAGGCCAAATTTTCTAATCAATTGTTCTTAATATTACATTCACTTCAGTTTTCTTTTTCTTGTCATTCCTAATCAAATTATTGATAAATATTTTGTATAATATTATAAATTAAGTAAATAACACTTTGTTTTATCATTTATTATCGTTTTATTACAAATATAATGTTTTTTTCCAAATTATCTCTTATTTATTTCTGACCGCCCGCCGTGTGCGGGCTTATACGTCGACTTTCAGTAAACTAATCGTCAAAAGGGTATCTCCACTTTCGATTGATATTCGATTCAGTAGAATTGAAATTATTATGTTAATCAAAAATATTCTGTTAAAAAAGGTACATATAATAATATCAATTAAAACTTCATTAATTTAGTTAACATTTGTCATCAGTTAGATGTAGAAGGTTAAATTAATTAAAAAGGTAATGGTATATGCCAAAGTAATGGGTTTGCAAAATATTACCATTCTAATATGAAGGATAGTTTCAAATAAATATTATTCTTATAGGCTATGAAGATCATAAGTATTTATTTTCCGTTATTTTTCTGAAAAATATTAAACAAAGGAAATTTTTACTTTCTGATTTGAGCTTAATGCTTACGGGCAAAAAAGTTTTCGTTTCAATAAACATGTTCCATTTAAGTGTCTTATTTTTGTCACAGAATTTCATTTGTGTGTGAAATAATATTCATATTGCTGAATATTCAAGATCCAAAAAGGGATAAACTCATCTCGTGGTTTCGCTTAGATAGTGCTGCACGACACCCAGTGTGCGGGTTCTGCTTGATGCATAACTTTTTCGGTAACGTTGTTTAATTTCGGTAACGTTGTACTAAAATCTCTAGAATTAGATGGGATATAAAAAAAATATTGACTACAATCGTCTTATTTCGTACTCAGCCACCAATACAAGTTGGCTCGTTACACAAAATTTAACAACAGTCTACATAAAACGACCGTAACAAAATGGAACAATTTCGAGTTTATTTTTAAAGTAATCATAATATGTAGAATTACCAAATGGTCACCAACAAAACAAGTGATCACAAATAGTAACAAGCTACTTTACATTATGAAATCCATTACTAAAAACGATACGTGTCTAAGAAAACGTAAGTTAGGATGGTATACGATAGCGCGGGCGGTAAGTAGGCGCATTGGTGATTGGCTGGCTCTAATGTGATACACGCATCTAACTTCAGTTGTGTTTATTGACTATTTGTGTCGGCACGTGCTCGCAAAAAAATATTCAATTTGAATCAAAACGATCTGATTGCAGGTCAGTTTAAAGATTTTGACCATATTTGATAATTAGACATTATGGATGAATAGGATATATCCACCGTACCCAAAAGGCCACCTAAAGTTCTTACAACGAAGCAAAAGTGAGCAACCAACAAAATACCCAGCGCTGGGAGAGGCACAAATGTGATTGTTGTAAATGCTGCGTCTGCGACACTATGTTCCACCAGCTTTTATATTTCACAGAAAACGTATAAAAGTTGAATTACTTAATGGAGCACGTCTGATTCAAGCTTCATTAACGCAATTTATTGATTGGTTAAGGTACTTCAAAGATCATACTAAACCTACTGAAAATCAAATAATTCTCAAAAATTCTCTTCTGTGGGTTTTATAACGACAAAATAATATTGTTGTATTGACTCTCATTGGCCATAACACAGCAGCCATGCAAAATGTAGCCCCCTGATGGAGGTTTTTACCGTGTACTGAAGAAGTACTTCGCTGGGGAATGTGAGAAATGATTAAGGAATTAGCCAGAAAGGGCGACAACATGATTCCAAATGACATTTATATTTACACCCACCCACAACAGAACTGCGACAATTCAATGTGCTGCTGAAAGTTTCAGAATCACAAGAATTTGGCCTTGGAATCTGAATGTTTTTTTCTGACGCCGATTTTACAGCAAGTGCTGTCAAAGAACAAGAAAATCCAAGCAATTAAGTAGAATTCACGATTTCATACATCGCATAATTTCTTAATCTACTTTTTTGTTACATTCATAACTTCAGAGAGATTAGTGTTTGGGTGAAGTTTTTGAATTGAACCATTTTTTAAATGTTTAATTTTTGTTTTATCGTTCAAATATTTGGCACTTGTACGAGGTTTTAGTCTTTTATAATTATGCTCTATTTTTTATATCTGTATAAAGGAATGCGTATCATAATATATAACGCAGATAACTTATATAAGACCTCATTTAACATTTAGCGAGGTATGCATATAATAGTGTTCACGGTGAAAACTATATGTTAAATGGAGTATGCCGTTCTGAAAATATTATCGTAATAAGTTCGACAAGAAATTCAATATACCATTTAAAAATAAACAAAAACAAAAAAGTATGGGTAAATAATAGAAGAGTTTGACATATTTTACATTTTCATGTATATTGTAATTTATATTCAAACAAGTTGTTGGCACAAACCGTCATCCCCCTATCTACTACAACCCTCTATTTAACAAATCTTGACTGGTCAAGTTGACAGCTCAACTTTACACACTGTCGTACTATAATAGCGTAGCGTCCTATCCGCATGTTTGTGATGTTACTTCTCCCAATTATTGATTTAATACTGCTCGAATCTATTTATATGTGTATCATTGAATTAAAAGGCATGGATCTGAACTGTACCTTAGGACCTAAGTACTGAGTTATTTATTAATAAATAAAGCTTCTCGAGTATATTAATAAAAAAATAATAAATTATCTACATTATATATATAATTATGTACCGACTGTTGGACTATTGAAATCATATGTCACTGGACTCTTCATCGAAACTGCGAGATGTTAATATATAGCCTAAGCTCAATTTTTAGAAGTGAGTTATTACACGTAATATGCTTCACGGCAAAAGATTATCTCTTTCAGTACGATTTATTGACTCTGGAACTTACCCTAGAGGAAAGTAAATAGAAATGGTGGATGTATGAGGGTGGGAAGATCAGCCGTGAATAAGGCGTACCCAGAAACGGCTACAAGCTCAACAGAGAGTTATTATAATATTACCACATTTGTAAAAATATTAACATATTGCCGCGCTTATAACAGCCAGTATATCAGATCGTATGTAACGAAAATAAAACGTACATTGTTTTGTTTTTCATTAACTTTCTCAAGAAGCTCTATCCCCTGATATATAACTTATTACTATACGCCATACGGCGCAGATCAGAACTAGGTTGTTTAATTAAAACTTTTTAACACACGATGACATGTAAATGGATTCGTTCAACCTTACAAAAGTAATTGGTAAAAGGAAAGCAAAATCTATCGTAGTGGCATCTATTCACTCTATGGTCGAAAATTGTTTACTTTTGAGATACACTTTTCGCAAAAATACTTCTTCGCCAGCTATAAATAAATATAATAAAATACTTTATATCTAATTGAGATTGTTCTTTTCATCATTTCCCCGAAGATATTTTTTAATTCATTTTGACGTTATGAGACGTGATATTTATCTGCAACATTTGAAGTTATATGGCATAGAACTAACTGAATATTACGTTGTTTAAGTCGTGTTTTAAAAAAAAATTATATTAGCATTGTTTAGTATGGCTAGACCACAAGAGAATGAATGTTCTGTGAAAAGAAAGCTGTTATTATTTGTATCTCACCAGGAATTAATTAACGTGAATTAACGATTGAACGAAAAATTGCAGTTTTTGGAGAATATATTTTGTGGTGTGTGATTACAATATTTTTAACGATACATCTTGCATTATCGGGGGAAAAATAAATCTCCACCATACTGACTACTAAGTTTATTGGCTACTGTATTGAATTACTTATAATTAAACTCTTTATTTGCTATAGATCACAACAGATGCTATTCCCTTTTATATTTCTTCAGTAGCTCAGTATTACCTTTTTGTCATTTAATTCAAGTTTTGTGCACTGAAATTCCTCTTTATCTTGCTTTAAGTTATTGGGTTTGCTTGGGCGATTAACGTGTGTAACCCACTTCTCATCACTATAAATTAATTTCGTCCACCAATCAAAGTTGTATACGATTGTTTCAACCAATCAAAGTTATATACTTAATGCCGATTTAAATTCTTTTTCTTTGATGCACTTGACAACTTAGCCCTAACTATCATTAAACCACTGCCCTTGAACCTATTTACACTTCTAATAAAATGTATCGAAACTTTTGATAACTTTTCACAAATGTACTGCAACTTTCGAAAACCTTTCAGGTCCAGAACTCATAGCTAAACATTTTTAAGCAAACTAATATATAAAAATATTAATCAAGTCATGTATAAAAATTACAGATATATAGATATACAGTTATTGGATAAAATTTATTATGCGAAAAGACTTTTTAAGAAGAACAATTAAATACAAAAATGGAAAACAGCCTTGTATTCGTGACGAAAACAAGTTGATATTACGTAAAACGATAAATTAGGTTATTTTTTTAACAAACCTCAATTAAAGAATAATTTACGTTCGCTTAGGAACTAAGAAATGAATTATTGCATTATAAAAATCTTTTTGAAAGCTTGTATAACTTGAATTATTCACTGCCATTATTAGTCATTAGTCGTCGCAAGTGAGGTCTCTGCATTTGTGATTGGCAATTAGTTGGGAATTACATTCGAATAGGGTAATTACAAAGTATGGTTGGTTGATGGATGAACGGTTGTTAGGTCATTTTTCTCATTAATTCTGAAAAAGTAAACGTGATTTGAAATGTCAGAAGCACGTTTGTCTTGGAGTTAATTACAATTTAACACATTTATGTAATTGTACTAGATAAATAATTTCTTTACATGACTTTGTTGCATTAAACATTATGTATTTTCAACTCATTTTTCCGGTTATACTTTGAGGCTTACAGTTTAACAATAATAATAAAGAATAATCATATTATTGCATAAGTTTACCTATTTATTTTTATGAAAGAATGTAACAAGCAGACATTTTATTAACTAATATTTGGTTGTTTTAGGCGACTGAAATGAAACTATAATTTCAAAGGTTCAAAACATCGATTTGAAGGCTTTACAATTCGATAGCCTTATAATTTAAAATACAGTTTAATTTTGAGTAAATTTTAATTTTATGATTAATCGAAAATAATTATAACACAAAAAATATTTTAACCGTATATATCATCCCTCCTAAAAACTTAAATTTGCACAGAAAGCATTCAAACGGATTTTCATATGAAAGGCGCATCGTATACCACATAATGTCGGACTATGGCCGATGTCGGCGAAAACGGTTCTTTTTTAGTTTTCTTTACTAGACGAATAGTTTACCATTTTGTGGTCTTTAAAGCCGTTGTATTTGAATAAACGCAAATTCAAAATTAATCTCTGAATTTTTATGTTTTTATTTTGAAGTGAATTCTGGAATGCCCAATTTTAACACGTTTCAACGGACGTTAAATGCGAAGTCATTATATTTTCCTACAATTCAGAAATTTCTACAGCTCAATGAGAGATTTCCCTTTCAAAAGAATCCTTTTATCTGTTGTACGTGGAATGCATACGATCTTGCTGGCTTCGTCCCATGTAGTAAAAAGAAGCACTTAAGTCTTGCGCAATCCGACCAGTTTCACCTTTTTATGTTTGTAAACATGGTTCTGGAAAAATGCAATACTTGTGACAATTCACGGTATATGTATCTTTGTCATTATAATGTACTTGAGTGTTATTTGAATATTCAACTGCGCAATGAAAATATTATAATTTACTGGAGCTTGAAATGCGAGATATAATTTACTGGAGCTTGTAGAGCTTGTTTGATATGTAAACGAAAGCTTAATAAATAGTATCAAATAATTTTTCTATCTGTGTATCTAACTCGTCTAGTAATAAAATTTGACTTTACTTAGTCAAAGTGAAATTTTGTTACTATCTTTATATTCCAATAAATTCTAAGCTTAATTTAAGACATTTTGACAGTTGGGTAGCTACATATAATGGCAAGATATTCTTTTAAAAGATGTATTTTATAAAAGAAGTCAGCGGACGATTCAAAGTCAATGTCACCTATCAAATGTATACACAGTTCAGAATTGAGCTTCTTAGAGACACTTGTTATTCCCATTTTTGTGACTTAAAGAAAACGAACCGAAATAGAAATGATGTTAATAATAAAAACAGTTGGAACTGGCCACTAATGTATTAAATTTAAAAATAGTTCTTGAAATTCAAACAAAGAATATATGCGACGGATTTCCCCAAGAAAATTTTCGTGTTGTCATTTTGTTGCCTTTAAATTAGAAAAAGTAATTAAAAAAGTTATTGAAATAAATGCACATAATAAAACTTGGACGTGTGTATGTGATCGTATTAATAATGTGAATGTTATTCTGCGTTCTATTTTGTATATTTACATGTGTTTTAACTATTGCTAAGGGGCTATTAGCGGTAAAAGAGACAGATTTATACTAAATAAGAGACAGATTTATACAAATTAAATACATAATACAGGTACACAACCGACACGAAGCTAAAAAACAATTAAAGAATATCAGTTGAGTAAGACATTTCTTGAATTTAACCTTTACACTTTACAATCTGACTATCAGTTATACGTAAGTTTATCTGCATAGCGTATGTAATAAAACCTTTTTTGAGCACCACTTTGATGGCGTAGGTTTTATTTTTTCCTTAAGAAACTTTATGCTTCTCTAGAATAGAAATAATTTGTTCTATATATTAATCCATAATACGTACTATTCAACAAATCTCATTATAGGCATACCAGTAGCGCGTCTACACGCTGGTCCTTAAATATTGAGCTAATTTAATATAACTATTTCTTTTATATACATGCTAGTGTGAATTCTAGCACTTTCTATTTAGTTCGCGCGTGGTGCTATTATATTTTGTTCATTTTGTATGTATATAACATATATATTGGATATAACGTCATTGGTTTTAGTGCGCAAAATCTGGTAAAAATAAGTTCCTTCTTCGAAGAGCTGTTAAAACACAAACAAATAAACAAAAGCGCTTTCACATTTTTAGTTACTTTAATTAGAATCATATCGACAGTATAGTAGACGGACCTTTCACAGAATGGTGTTTAATGTCGCTTCATTAAGAGAATAATTTTGTTTTCGAATGTAATTCAAGGCCGTATTTCCTCCAGATTTCTAAATTTGTATTGGGGCTATATGTTGTCAACATACTTGAGCATATATTTCTATGACAAGATGCTTAAGCATACACATCTAATTTTTTATTTAAAAATTTTAATGTCGATAATTGTGGTAAATACAAAGTTTATTTGATGCCTTGTGGGCAGATAACAAGGGAAAATGGCGAGTCAAGCCTGAGCGAACAGGTGATTTGCGAAGCAGTATGTGATATGGTCACAGCATCAATCCAACAGTTGCGGGAGCGTAATCCCGCGGAAGCTTAATTCATTGTAAAGGTTCTCTGGATTATGAAGATATGCTTGAACATATACGTTAAAAGTCATTTTAAAGAATTAATTTATGGCTAGAGTTAGAGTGGCTTTGTCATAAAGCACAGACATAAAGCTACAGACGTAAATATACTTCTAATTCTGAAATAGTCAAATCGGTAAACTACAAGTTAGTGTCACAAATTTTTTCTCGATATAAAATGCTGTTTTTGCTATGTCTCTTAGTGTAAAAATATTGGACTTAATGTTTTTAAAGTAGGTTTTTCATAGCAATGAAGTGAGACTTTGAACTCCCTAGCGTTCATTGTTATTCGAAATGAAGATTATTATGGCGCGAAAGAGGATTTATCTCGGAGCGACTAATGCGAAGGATTGAGTAAAATTCGCTTACAATGTGTATGAATAAGCCTAAACGTACCTCAATAAAAGTATGGATTTCAGGACTGCGCAGTTAACGAAGCAGCTTTGTTCGAGATAACTCAAATATTGGTTGGCTTGAACCCTCCGACTGTGAGCGATTTAAAACTCATGCTGGCATTGAGTTTTCGTAAAAGCTCGTTTATTAACTGGCAGGTGTTATAACAGTCCTTTACCTTTAAACTTACTAGAACTTTTAACTTTAAACTTACGTTATAACAGGCAGTACCTTTACCTTCGGTAAGTAAAATCTTTTAGTTTTTGACCCAAACATTTTAAAACATGAAAAGTTATTTAAAGCGTAAATTTTAATTCCATGGCTTGGACGATGAATATTAATTAATAAATATTTTTTTAAATATTTAACATGTTGACTGTAGTGCCAAATCTATCGAATGTAAATATAATATTTTAGCAAACAAGCTAACCAAATTATTTCATATCTCGTTCTTAACATAAATAAATCTCCTATAAATGTAAGTTGATTTGTAATAATGGAGCAGTGATGATCAACAAAGTTTATTACATTTTATTAAGGCATTATCTCAGGGTGAATGTTATATTTTCTTTGTTATACTTTTTTGCTTTTTAACCGACTTTAAAAAAAAGAGGAGGTTCTAAATGCAGCTGTAGTGTTTCTCATATTATCGACATTTCTTAACTAATTTGGATGATCAGCTTTGAATCTGTAGGGGTGCTACTTGCATAAATCGTAAGACATGAGGATCTATTGTATTATCGGTTTCAAATAAGTCTCTATCGTTGCACTTCAGGTTTCAACTCCTTAGTCCTGATGCTGCAGGGATATTATCGGTTTAAACACTGAGAATGACGATCTGCTGTTTTTAAAATAGTATTGTGGGTCTCGAGCAGGGACTATCAGTGTACTCCGAGTTCCAACTCCTCATCCCTGATAGGAATGAAGAGTTCGCTTGCTTAGATCGCTTAGAAGTACTGCCTACCTAAATTGTAAGACTTGGTGATCTGTTACTTTTAAATTAGTATTGTTAGTTTCATGCAGAGAGACTGCCAGTGAACAACGGGTTTCAACTCCTCTGTATTAACGCTGTGGCGATACTGCCTGTTTAAATCGTGAAACTTGCTGATCAGGAGATTGCTTTGAATTAGAACTGTGAGTTTCAAGCAGAAACTCTGATATTGAATTTTGGGTTGCAAACTCTTATCTTGGTGCCGCAGGAGCATTACCTACCTAAGCCATGTGACACTAGTATCTGCTGTTTTAAATTAGCATTTTGAATCTTATATAGAGTCTCTATAACTATACTCCCAATTCCATCTCCTCAGAATTGACGCTATGTGGGAAAAGCATGAGACTCGAGGACCTGCTACTTCTAAATTAGTATTGTGGGTCTCAAACCGAGACCGTCATTGAACTCTGGATTTCAATTCCTCAGCATAATGCTTTGTATGATTTTGAATTTGTATGATTCTATTTTATTTGAATGGCCCCAATATAATATAATAGAAAATTGGTTAGAACTTCAACATGGAAATTGAAGGTACATCATAAAATTCTTCAACAATATACAACATAAGTGCCGTCATTGAGTTTGTTTGATATGGTCTAATGATCATCTAATATTTATTTACTTATTTATTTATTTGTTTATGTACTTTAATGTTTCTAATTCATACATTTAGGGGACTTATTGTTACGAGAGCATTCTCTTACAGCCAACCAGAATACCAGTCCAGCCCTGTTCGACGAAATCGAACCCGGGTCTCTGCGGTGCGTCGTGACGTCAATGGGCGCATGCCTTGTAATCTAATAATAAAGTCTCTAAAGTTTTGATACAACTAAGAACAACATAAATCTGCATTTCAGCAAAATTATAATACAGTGAGAGAGCAGGACGGTGGTGACAGGAACTTTCACTGATTTTTTGAACTTTCTCGAGTAAAGCAAGCGAGTGGGGCTCGTTTTATCTGTGTTGAGGTAAGAAAGAAAATAACAAAGTAAATAGGTAGATAAGTATAAACACGTACGTACAAGGGAATGAAGCAACTAAGGTACACGTAAAACAAATGGGTGAATTGATTAAACATTAGTACTGTATATGGAGATAAGTAAATATATATATATACATATATATATATATATATATATATATATATATATATATATATATATACATATATATATATATATATGTATGTATATATATATACATATATATATATATATATATATAGGTATATACAAAAACTAAGCAGTTAGGGTATTAGTAGTCGAATATATAGTATTTAAAAATATATAATGCTTGAAGTACTTACTAAGATAAAAGAAACCAAAAGAGGGAAAATGATTTCTATATATGTGTGTATGTATATATGTGTGTGTGTGCGTACACGTGATGTATGTATGTACATATATATGAATATATTTAGGTTGATTAAATGCTGCGAACGTTTTTTTAGAGTTGATGCCAAATGAATTGTATCACTCATTTTTGTATGTGTGAATGTGCATGTAACAGAGGAGAGAAACGTCAACTTGGCACTGATTCCAAAAATCTGCAGCAGGAGTAGTATTTGTCAAATTGTCAAATCCATTATATTTGAAAACGATATTGTACCGCAAAAATTCCAGTCGACTGGAACGTTGTTATTTCCATTTTTTTATACTTTTTATTGCGCTTCTTGTTTAATGGTTACTTAAAGTTGGTCCAATCCAATCTCCAATCCAATTTTCAGTTCATAATCTGTTATTTTATCCTATTGATGGAAAATCACACTGTGAGGCAATCTCTTTTAAACTCCGGTAATAAGCTAATTAATTGTCTGCTTTAACTGGAAAAAAAAACAGAATATTTACAAGACAACTAATTTGTCAGTGTGCAGATCCCTGAAAAACTGTTCAATATAGAGACTTGAAATTTCACATAGTTATAGACCTCATATCGCATTATTACAAAATATATATAGTCGTACATATTTCGTGATAGATAAATTCAAACATATACTTTTTTCTGATAATTATTATTTTGGTATAATGGTATTGATAGGGGGTTATTTTGTATTACAAATTTCATGGAAGACAAATTTAGAGATATAATGGAGAACTTCCTCGAAAATAGAAATATATTTCCTCCTCTATCCCCGAAAGAATTAAAGTTAATATTACTAAAAAATGGTTCACTATAGATTAATAAAAGTTTACCGGAGAACAACATCAGAATTTTCAATTCTTATATTTTTTAAAAGTTAAATTTAAGTTCAAGTAAGAAACTCTCAATAAAACAGCTGCTCTCATTTCAGAAGTTATTTCATTTTATTCTAATGTGCTATAAAACATTTTATGTCGTCATTATTATTAAATAAGTTTAAGATATACTTCCAAACGAAAGTGTTACGAAAATTATAAGTAAACAAATGTTTTATGTAACGGAATGGGTGATTTGTTCTTGTTATTACCACTTTTGGATGAAATTGACTGGATTGGCTACCACTGCTCTTAGACTCAATAAATAGAAAACATGTATTGATATTTTTAAATTAGTTTAGAAGGTCTTCCTTTCTGGGAATTTACTTAAAGAAGCTTATTTTCTTCACCATTTCTTTACACCCATGATGCCGATCATTTACAATACAGATTTATTTAGGACGCTTTAAATAAAAGTCAAAGCTTCACCCTTGAACCATAAAATACTTAAAATGTCTTTGTTCATTAAATTTAATTCTCATGCATGATGTAAATTTGTTTACAAACATGTGGAATATTTATCTAAAAACCATTTTTTTCTTAATTTATAGGTATTGCAATGCAATAAATGACGTATTTCATATTTTTGGATTTTCAATCATATTGCAACAGGAAAACATAGAGTCCAATGGTTAATGAAACGAAATACATTTTAGATGCCTTTAATCATACTATCATTTATTGCCAAAATCTTTTACCCACAATAACAACTTTGTAATATATACGTCATAGTGCTATAAAGACAAACTCCATGAAAATAAAATATAAACATTATACGAAAATAAAAGAATGATACCAGCTTAGGCTTCTTAAATTTTCGGCCATTGAAATATTAACAGCAATTGTTATAAGCCCTTCAAACAACAGACGTGTTTCTGCAACATAAATAAGATATTACAGGTATTGTTTTTTATAGTTATTCCATAATTTATTCTGGATAAGTAACACGAAACAATTAGACTGACAGATGTAATTAAAAAACATTATTTTTTAAACATTGTTTTAAATAATCCAAACGATCTAAATTGCTGAAAACCAAATTTAAAAGTGATTATACTTTTACACACATACATGATATTTTTTTACATTATTATAATATTTTAATAACATTTTGTTTAACGAAGTGAGACAAAAATTTAAAGAACCCACAAGAAGTTACATCGGAAGTTAAATTAATAAAATTCATGTATAATATGTCCGATTGGTAGAAAGCGATTTCTGTCATGTATCCCTTAATGCGTCAACGTGATATTAAAATTCAATTAAATTTCCGCCTGTATATAAATAAAAAGAAATTGCCTTTTAAAACCACTCTCGATGCATAGAACGAAACTGCCATCAAATTTACCATTGTATTGTCGCATATTTGTCAACATAACTCTTGAGGATAAAGAAATAATATAGTAACTTTTTATAGTAATTATCAGTATAATTTCAGTAATATGATTTCATTGTATATCAGTACCCTATCCTTCTAACTAGTGTTTGACGAATACGCGTAATACTTAGCGGAGCTGGAAGGATCGTCTTCATTGCCATCGTGCGACATGATTGAAAATTCCTCACAATTGTTCATATCACTTTTTACTTATTCGCGCACTTCCCTAGCGGTTGTCCATGTGTAATACACATTAGTCGCTATGCAAGTGCAAAGATTATTGAAGATGTTTTTATTACACAATTATTTATACTTTTTCAATATTTTTTATAATTTCTTCAACGGCATGAGTAACAGCACCCTGGATTTCCGAATAATATGTAACAAGTATATATATTATTCGGGAATGAAAACCCTGTCAATTCAAACACCGATCGATTAATTAATTACAATTAATATAACCTCATTAAAGTCGATAAGGTACAAATAATGAAGTAAAAACAGGTATTGATATTTTATTATAATATCATAATCACATGTATTAAATGATTGATTAATGAAAGAAATTAGAATCCTACTGCATAATGCGGAGTCCACGCGATACCAATATACCTGTAAACCATGTACACAGTATACGGTATATACAATAGGCGAATGGTGTTAGTTAGAGCGTAACGTAGACGTGCATAAACAATAAACGCTGTAGACAAAAATATGAGTTAAGCGTTGATCAACTGCAACGTTCACAGTTGATGAATGAAGTCGACACCTGTTCAAATTAACGCGAAACATCACATTGATCCATTAGCGCGTTAAAGTTAACCAACATTTAATACTAATAGCTAAACACTAACACTCGTCAACTGAATATATCGGCCGCTAATTTATTAACTTGTTGGCTACTTTTTCGTAGAAGATTATAGCATAATAACATCTGATGTGCTGATATTCAGAGATTTATCCTTGGGGTTATCAAGTTGATAATGTACATATTTTTTCTTAAAAATAAGAAATGAATTGTGCTTTGAAAACAAAATGTTTGCAACCAAACCAATTTGGCAGAGCAAGTGTTGTAGACCTTTTTCTTACATTAACATGGATTTATTTGGTGTTTCTGATTAAAAAATATATTTTTTTAGTGCAAACATTTACGCTGTATACACATATAACTTCGATTGTCTAAGTTATATTTTATATTTAAAAGAAATTCAAACAGGTAGGATAAAATCTTTCAAAAATTCATAAAAATAATTGTAACCTAAAAAAACTTATAATACTTTAATACCAACAAATTTTCTCTCATACTTTTTCCAGTTTTGAGAATGACAGTCTTCAAAGACTGGCGTATTTAAAAAGCTGTTGGTAGCTAAACCCCTCTATTAAATCACACTTGGCAAACTTTTATCAACTAATGATTAATATATATAATTCATCTATCTCCTCTGGCATGCTAACAAATAATACTTTACTTTCCAAATATATAAGTCATATTAATTTAATTAAATATTATTTGGGATACGGAAAATTAAATTATTTCAAAATAATCACAAAAAATAACATTTAATTTTTGTGTAATCATTAAAACAATTTTTTAAAAAAGTAAAATATACTAACGTTTATTTAATGAAGTACACTATAGTGCAACAATTATTGCACAATGCACTTAAATCACCAGATATACATTAATATACAAAAACGCAAAACATATTAATATTTGACAAAAAAAATATACCACAGTACAGTAACAATTTACCCTCGACTCGGCACTGATTATCACACTTATATCAGTCACACATCAATGAAAAGCATCCGAATATGAAATCACAGAACTCGACAGTGATTCTCCAATATTAATTGGATATCTGTATATTAAATCATCTATTACACCATCAAGCCTCGCCATTCATTTCTCTTATTTGAGCACATGATATGTATATTTCACCTATACAGCGGGGCTTATTGATGAAACTACTTCACGTAGAAGTCTTTGACATCGTTCAATTTAGTGTTTTCTTTCGCTACATATCCTTTTATTTGTGCCCAGATCATCTCAATTGGATTTATTTAAGAGTGGTATAGCGACAATCTTGATATCTTTATTCTCGAACTGTCCTGTATACTACTCTGAAGAACAAGGGCTGTAATTTCAGACGTTTGCTCCGCTAAGTGTTTTTTATAAATATTATTTTCTTCTAAACTTCAAAAATTCAGAGAGTAATATTTCAAAATGACAAAATTCGGGAGTATTCTAATTAAAATGATAAATTAGATCGCGCCTCGCAAACTAATCGCCGTCGCATTGTTAGGCCGTGATCAATTATATTTTTCGTTAACTTTATCCGTTAACTCGATGTTAACGAAAAATATAATCTGATTTTCTGGATCTATATTCGTACTGACGTAATCAATTTGACACCGGTGTTAACATATAGTTAACGAGTGTCGCATTTAATTATGCTAGCTGTGCCCTCAGATCAGTTCAGATTATCACAACAAATTATCTTAAATTTTTTTCGTCAATTTTTCTGCAAAATTCATAAATGTAAATCGAAACATTGTCATGATGCTAACGTATAAAGGCTGTGCCAAATGTGATGTTTACCTCATCTCGAAATCGTCGACAAATTATTAAATATTTAGTTAAAATCGACATAGCTAATAACTTTTATATATGACATAGCATTAATTTTTATACTGCCTGTGTAATCTGAAAATCATTTAAATAAACATTATAAAGGGAAGAAGTGCAATGCATATTTTCTATGGCCTTGAGACCTTGAGACTTAGTTAATAATTGTATTTTATCTGATAAACTGATCATTTTGCAAATTTTCGAAATTACTGCGTTTCGGTTTTCGGTCATTTCTCGGTATTCGGAATAATCGAAGTACAATCTTAAAAAAGATATTGTCCACATGACCGCATTTTTGTAAGTCTAAATGTGATAGGTTCTCGGTATTACCGCTATTTATTTAATTTAAGATCTCGGTCAAACCCAAGATATAATAAATCGTTCACAATTAGGCAAATAATTCATGAATGTTCAAACTGCCAAGAAACGAACCCTTAGCCTTTTAGACGGGCACTAGAATTTGGCCACTGCACTAAGGGTCATTCTGTATAACGCGGAAATGTATATAAATAATACCGAATATTAACAATAAAGTTTTTTCTAATGTTTTTATTTTAATAATAAGATTAAAAATTAAGGATAAAAGCTTAACTATTATCAAAAAAACACTGCTGTAAAGTGCGTATAGAATATATATATTATACTGTAAAATAATACTAATACTTATTAAAAAAAATAACACGCCACAATGTTTATTTGTTTTTATTACATTTACTTCAAATAAGTTTGTATATAACGCATTCAAAGGTAAGTCTACAGCAGCGGAATCCAGCTCATCATCATCATCATCATCATCATCATCTCATATAAATTAATACGCTAAGGTTAAGATGTTACTCTCCCTTTTTAGAGAAAACCTCACAACTAATCCACATAAATTATATATCATTTTATAGATAATTGCTTGCTCTACCGGCATCCACAATTAAAAAATTGATTATTGCTATTGTTTTTGCAAATTAATTAATTATTAAAATTATATACACAAAACAGCAATGCTGCCATCTAACGGCTCAACGTCAATATGATTGACGGTCGGTAAAATTTTTGTTTAATTTCAAATCCACTCACGTATAAATAAAGTGGCGCTTTAGCTCAATGCTTTTGATACTTGTGCCTCTATATGTCAATTTTAGTAAAATATTTGTTTGATCTGTCATCTGAGCTTCATAATGGAATAAAAACGTAATAAGCAGTGTGCAAAATTAGAAATGAATTGAATACCTGCAATCAATTTTGATTTATTAAATTGAGTTGAATAATTTATAATGCGAAGATTTCGCACGGGTCACGCTAGTTGTAGCTATAACACTCTAATGCCTAACAAAATAAATGAGTGACATATATGGTCTAGATGTCTTACGCGTCGAAAGTTAGAGCATATTTCCCAAATATTTTATAGATATATTCGTGTAATCAAAATTAAGGGTTTTTCACTTTTTCCTTTGAATTTCACAATTCTTGTTAGTAAAATATTGATGTAATACTGATATTTATAACTTTATTTAAGGTGACAGTTTATAAGTTGATGTAGTGATTACAGTATATAATTTATAATATTGAGGGTATAATGCAAAGAGTTTTGTAAATAGTTTTCTACCGATCGAATATATATTTTTGCCAACCATATTTTAATTGATTTGTTTACAAACATTATGTTTTAAAATGGAATGGAATATAATCATTCGTATTATTCAATATTATTTTTCAAACAAACTCATTGTTGCGTGAATGCAGAGTTTTAAAAATATTATTTATTAAAATACCTGTACTTTTTAACAAATTGACACTAAAATAGCAAGTTAACATGTTTATGGTAACACTGAAATTACATAATATGTCAAAACGTCAACGTCAAATGACTGTTAATTTGTTTTTCTGTGCCTTACATGCTTTGTATATTAGATTTCCATGGTTTTATATTTATGTATACTTTTGTATCAAATTCTATCATACGGACATTAAAATGGATACTATGCCCGTTATTTATAACGACCCTAGCGCGAATGTGGAGCTGCAAGAGTACACAAATTAGGAGCAGCACATATACCTATATAGTACTAGTTAGTTATCACACTCTAGTCTTTTTAGAGACAAAATGTTTGTGATCATTAATTTTTTTTTCAATGTACAAAATTTTTATTAACATGAATGATCAGGTTGTCAAAATATTACATTATTTTACGTGGACATATTGACCAATTCTATATCACCTTTTTATAAACATTGAATGACGTTGACATGAATATAGGACGTGGGACATAATCATCGAGCCAAGGGAAAAAAATTACAGAATTTTCGTCAGCTAATATTTATGTTCTAATAAGATAAAGAAATCAAAGCTGAT
Source organism: Druceiella hillmani (assembly GCA_039881145.1). NCBI lineage: Eukaryota > Metazoa > Arthropoda > Insecta > Lepidoptera > Hepialidae > Druceiella > Druceiella hillmani. Next base: position 6,323,042 of record JAYKKI010000002.1, read on the forward strand.
GCACTGCAAGAAAAATATATTTTGTGTTTATTTTAATATGCACTCAAACAAGTATACTTTTAAAAATATTTTTGTAATTATTTATTTAGCTACCCAAAAGGCAGTAGGTTATTGTGCCCACGTCATGACTATTGTATGGTATTTTGGCTGGCAAGATATCATATTAATATATATTCCCTAGCCTAATTCTTAAACGATGTAATAATAGTTAATGAAGACAAATAAAAACAGAATTATTGAAACGTGCCGTCTAATTTTTTTAGGGTTCCGTAACCAAACTAGGAGACCTTATAATTTCGCTATATCCGTGTGTTTTTCCATATATATATTACGATAATTTTCCTTGCACACTACTACTACTGATATTTACCATGATTATACATATTTAAAACGCCAACAAACTTAGGGAAAAAATCAATTAAACAAATTTTTAGGGCACCTCTGTCTTTTCAAAAAATTGTGGTACATCATGAAAACTTTTTTATACAGGGATCCGTTTACGAAATACTGCGCTTTATAGTAGTTATTTTGTTAGAGTAACTTTTGCCCATCCCTATCAACTAATCGGCTATTTTTATTATAGGAAAAGTACTTACAATGGTACTACATGAAATGAAATTAAAAAGGAATGTATCGCAGCTAAATAGGCTCTACTAGTTTACGAGTCGAATAATTTGCGACCTGTAATCAGGTCTTTAAAAAGTTTATAAAAAGTCGATACAAATTACTTCAATCAACTGAGAAATAACTTTGTCCTTCAAAATAAATATTTATCTTTTAACGTAAAGAGAACTGAATAACATATATTGTGTTTCTTGTGGACATACACATAGAGCAAAGCAAAATTGTGCGTTTTAGCTCCGACGCGTGACTGGAGTTTACTCCTTAAGTACGATTGTTTTGGAATATATAAAATAAGTAACACTATATAAATACTTTAATAAAAAAAGTGGTAACAATATAATTATTTTCAAGTAAAACACAAATGAACAAGATTAAATTTATACAACAAAATCAAAAAAATTAGTAACCTCAGACTAAGAAGTTAAAATTAAAGGAGACTTTTTATTTTGTAAGATAGAAGACATCAAATATTCACACATAGATAATTTGGTAGGATAGAAGACACCAAATATTCACACATAATGACATTTAATGATTACAATTCAAAAATTACATTACTGAACTTCAATCTGACTAGCGACATGATTCCCTTTACCTATAGCTAGAATATTAAAGTGTGCATTAACATTAGTTTGCACTGGATGATTCAGTTTCCCTATAGACAGAATGATAAAATGTGCATTCAATTAGTTTGGACTAGATGATATAAGCCAGTAAATGCATTAATTCAGGATTTACAATATGTATTTTTTTCTTAATATTTAGTAATTTAATAAATACTTGCAAAATCATATTGTATTCTGACAATTTAATTTGAGTACAAATGATGACAGAAGCTATATTAAGTAAAAATTCTGTTATTGAAATGTATGATTCAATTTACCCAGAACTAAAACAAGAACGTACATTAAATTAGTTTGTACTAGATAATACAAACCATTCTTTCATAGGGTCTCAATATACAAATCCTATGCCATTGGTTAACGTTGAAATGGTATTCATTTAACATTTGTTTTATCTCTTACCAAATTGTAATGTATACTTATAGACCTTTATTAATAACGTTTGATAAAATAAATACGACTTTAACAATTAGGAAATAATTCCCATCATTTTTGTGTAAGATCGACAATATAAACATTAACATTTTTTAACTTTTAAATGTTTTAAACAACGTGCTACACTACCTTTTTCTACACACAAGAAAATAATTTATTATTGAAAATTTAACTGTCGGTTGTGAAATTTTAAAAATATAAAATAAAACACAATGCGTGTAGAAAATATGTGCAGAAAAATGTATATAAATAAAAGTAATGAAATTAATAATAATATATAAATGTAGTATATAAAAAATGAAAACGAAAGAAGAAAAAAACAATATTTAAAAACACAAAATGCAATTAAAGTGTATAAGTAGTAAGTAAAAAAATTAATAATCTAAAAACCCGTTTCATTTATTTTGTAATTCCCTCTCTGCCACTTCAGTACCAGCCTTCACTTCTCGATCTTGACTTAACAGAATTTCCTTGCTGATTTCATGGAGCTCATCTTCTCTTCGTTGTTTCTACTCCACTTAATTCCTAATGCAATTACTTTTTCTTCCGCCTGAAGTAAGTGACGTTGACTTAAAGTGAACAGGATATCCGAATGCTGGCTGCTGGTGCATCCCCTGCATATTGGTATATTCGTGTCCAAATCCAACATGGTTTCCTTTACCTCACCCTTAGATTGACCCGCAGGAACATCTTCCGTTGCCTCGGGCGATGTTAGAAAATTTTCCGCGGCTTCAGCAAAAACTTCACTTTTACTTGTCAATTGTTGCTCAGATGGATCTGTAGATAATTGTCTCTAATTAATTCACTTTAAATAAATCAATATAAAAACTTTCGGTGCGCCGTTACTACATTAATTAGTTTCTAAAAAACACATACATAAAATATTAATTGTACACTTGTTTACCTCGATTTTCTGACACGTTATTTATCTCGATTGAATTGCTGGGCAAAATTGTTTAATGGGACTTCCACAATTAGCCCTGGCGCTATTAAGGAAACGACTGGGTCAATTTGGATGTGGCTAATCGGGTCTCCTCCCTCGGGTACCCTTTCATTATTATATCCACTAACATTATATAGGTATCTCGGCATTTGTTTCACCTTCACGTTTGCTTACATCTTTGTGAGAGACGAATATCTTCACTCTGTTTTTGTATAGTTTCTTTTTCTTGTATTCATTTTACTATTTTTGTTAAACGCAATATTTCCAGCCAAAACAAATTGTGCTTACAACTGTCAGTAAATAATTGAATATGTCAATTAAAGATGTACCTACCTGAAATTAGCTGATTACACTTTTTTAACACTCTGAACTTCGTACGCTTTGAACTTCTGATTTTACTATTTATAAAACTTAATACTGGGCGCTAAATATGAAAATCGATTCTTAAGGAATAAACTCCAAAAAAAATACAAGGGTGATTTAGTATATAAGTAAAGTCATCAGCGCTTTAGATTTTAGACTTTGACTCGACCTTGTCTCAGCAGCAGCGTGCTGTCGACTGTGCCCATACTAAATTACTGTTAATATTTTTATTTCATGCTTACCATTACATTACCTACTAACGGCTGTTAAACAAATTGATATATTTCTTTCAATTTCATGTTTTACATATGAAATCAATTGAAAAGGCAATTTCTATTGATTCCAAAAAGTATTTATTTTTGAAATCCTCATAAATTGCTGTTAATTTTCTATGTTTCTATATGAAAATAGTATAATATTAATACTATATATCCTTAAAGTTTCATGGCCTGTGTGTAAGGAGCTCTCAAAATGCGAATTCCACTACACCTAACAGGTTTTTCATTTATATTCTCTTTATTATATTGCCTCATTAGAGCAGTAGCTTCAAAGTTTTGTCAGTCTGTCAAAATATTTCATTACGTTAATGTTCTATAATTACCCATATGTTGTAGAGTCGCCTCCATATAGACTTATATTTTTAGAGATACTTTTATAAATTTCAAAATACAATATAATGTGATATTTCTAATGGCTTGAATTCTCACGTACTATGTGAGACACAACCATCAAGTCAAGAGCATTTTCTAGAATATCGCGATGCATAAATAAGTATAAATGTAGGTTGTGAACAATTAACCCAGTTTCCCCAACCGGTCTACATTTAATTAATATTATTTCCATGTAGAACATACCAGCTGAAACAAACACGATCCAAGCAAAAAAATTAGTGTGAAGTGGTCATTGGCGTTGTGCAGTTAAATCTGGTTGAAAATCTCTCTGCGGGACTGATTCTCGGATCGGTATGTTATTACTGTTTATTAATACATATTAATATTTATACCAAGCTTAGATGATTGTGCGTGCCTGCTGCCGACTAGTGGTGACAGTTTTTAGACAGCTAAATGATGAAAAATATGGCGGCCGCGTCCAGGATTTCCTAATTAATGATTGTATATTATTTAATTACTGTACTATGGCTCCTATACAAAGTGGTCATTCTTCTTTGAACTCTTCGCAATTTGATAAAGTCATTGGGCCTTACGAAACTTTTACTCAGTTGTTCATAGGTGACAACTTCTTGTGTCTGTGCAAAACTAAATTTTCATAGTACTCTCGTCGTGAATCTAATTATACTGAAATTAACTATTTTCCTATGGCATTTAGTCACTCAGCCTCCAAACCACGATAGCATCACTGGTTTAGATTAATACTATCGTTGTTTGAAATGAATGTAAACCGTATAAAATCATCAAATACGCAGATAAAGCACTGAATTTTTAATTGTGTCTTAACCGTAACTTTATACTAATAACTTAATGGGAATTGTTAAATTTTAAATGTAACTTTTGATATATGCATATAAATACACATTAGAAATATGCCACTGTTTGCTGCACCGAGTGGTCCACTCTGGAAGCGGCACGCACGCAACGTTGCACCCAGCACAACTCTCGTAGGACCACAACGCGTGCCCCTTTCGCTTCAGTAACGAAACTTAATAATTTACACTAAACTTATGTCTAACATCTGCAGACATTTTTATTATTTAAAGTTCCATAGGTTCATGGTGTGAATAAGTAATGTCAATCAAGAGTATGTACTAGCCGACCAAGTTGTAATTTATATATGCTCTTACTTGTATTATTTCTAGTACCATACCTTATCATAAAAAATAGTGAAATCAAAGCTTTACCAAAAACAACGGGCGAAATAAATTTTAAAATAAGTATAAAATAGAATATCATATTTGTATATACATCCATATCTTTGAAACTGTTGACCAAGTTAACCGAAATATTGAAAACTCTCAGCAAACCTACTATTTTTTACATTTTGTTACCCCACAGAATGAATGGGGAAGGGATCTACACATTGCAGACAATTTGGAAGCTTAATATTTCCCCAATAAAGCTTAACAGTAAAAACTAGAATTTTGAGAAACTTTTCTAATGATGCCCGGACTATTAGTTTTACGCAAAAAAATTATGCTCGCTTTACTTGTATCGGAGGTAAATTAAATTGTTTTTAATATTTCCTTCATATTTATTTAGATAACTTTATGCACGTAGATGTGAACTGAGACTGTAGAAACTATGAGACTAAAAAACAACGTCAATTAAGTTATAAAAATCAAGTGAACATGAAAGTTATCTGCTTTATTCGCAAATTTTCATTTATTCAATAGCACTACTACCTGGGCTGTGATCTGCCTCTTTCAAATTGAATCGTACAAATGCAAATACGCTGTGTATAAATATGTGTAACGATATATACATCTTAGTGCGTGTAAATGTGTGTGCAACTTCGCTGTCCACTGTTTATATGTCGTACAGGGTTACGCTTCGTTATCAATTTTTTTTTGTTTGAGAGTTAAACGCATACGTTATTTAATTCTTTATTAACAAACATAGTTATATGTAGTTCTTGACCATTTATAGACCTAGTAATATTAGCGGTATCTGCCTGTGCGTAGCATTTTTAAATTTAATGCATCACAAATGTCGCAATTATGCTAAAACTCCATGCCCAAAAATAGACAATAATGGCATCAGTAACCTCGATTCTGTTAAAATTTCAAAACAACTAAGTAACTGAGCTATATAATAATACTTAAGATACGTTATTCGCATCGAAAATCTTATTTTTTTATAAGCTTCTAACAATTTTGCAGGATAAATTACAATGTTTCGTTAATGATATGATGTATGCGAGTAGCGGGCGTATTTAGTTACTTCTTTTTATTTAACTGCCACTATAAACAAGATAAAATTCAATTTTTGTAAGGCGCCAAGAGGAAAGTCGCAGTAATGTTCTCTTTACGAAAGTAGTTTTCGTTTAAATACGGGTAATTTTAGCAAAACGTCTTTGAAATTATATATATTTTTGAGAGGGTATTTTGGAAAGTTATTTTTGCATCCAATCATTTTATTCATTATAACCCTCTCAAAGTTAACCAATCAATACATATTATAAAAATAAGTGTACAATGTACGTGCCGCTAAGACTCAAAAACGAGTCTCGGTACGATAAAGGGAGTTATATGTTGTGGTAACCCTCTATCCACCATTCATGAAAAAGGTTCCGTTTTTACCTGAAGAGTACTGCTTTCTAAAGGGTGAAACTCGCAGCTTAAGGGGCTGCAAGTTTCGCCCTCTAGAAATTTCTAGAAGAGTCCTAAACATTCAATAGTATTCGAGAGCATTCCAAACATTCCAGACCATCCCAGAATATTCTGAAATGTTGTGGAATGTTTGAGAATAGTTTGGAATATTCGTGAACATCTCAAATCACTGTGGAACATACCAGAACACTCTCAAATGTTGCGAAATGTTCTGGAACATTGTGTACCATTCGAAACCTTTGTTTTATGGGTGGGGCTACCCATTGGTAGGGTTATATAAAGCAAGATCCATCTTGGGTTTGAACGTCAGTTTCTTATCGGTGAGGTACAGTAAGTGAATAAAAACAAACAGTGAAGTGTGAGTAATCAAAGTGATACAGTAATTGAATATAAATCGAGAATAAAGTGTGAAAAGTAAACTGTATTTCTTAATAACAAGTTTGTTTGATTTATATTTTATACAATGCCCAAATATAAAAGAGGAGGAGATGTTGCCAGTTCTGAAGCAAAACAGTGATATTTTCACTGTTTTGCTAAAAAAGATCAGCGAAAAAAAGAAACAGTTGAAGAGCGAGTAGCACGTTTATGTTCCCAACGAACGAGAATGAGCACCGTGAAAAGCAGAGAAACCGAAGAATAACAAAATGAACAAATTGAAGAATCAAGAATTGCGACACGATCTTATAATAAAAGACTGCGGACTCAATCCACCCATGAAAATATTATCTTACGACAAGCGCGGGCGAGGATAAATAGAGGGTATAACCTAACAAATGAAGTATTCCATTACGAGCCGACGAAAGAATATAACAAACACGTTGTAATCGCAAAAATAGATATCAACCAATTTTGCAACGCGAAAAAATTCAGTAGAGAAACACTAAGAATATGTTGCATGAATGGAAAAATTCCATTACCACCACTGGAAGCACCTCCGTAGGAATTTCTAGCTTATATGACTGGGGAAAATACTTTCTTCAAAATGAAAAAGCGTACAACGTCTGCTTCCAAATGACTTCTTTCGGTGTCACTTCGATCAACGCTGACAGAGACGAAATCGATTAAGTTTTTTTCCATCCAAGGACAAATTTATCACAAAATGGGATCATTACTACACATACCCCACGAAGACTCTAAATTTCTGCAAGTATATTTCAACGGAAATGAAGAAATAGAAATTGATAAACGATGCACAAATATCAGTGGATTGAGACAATAAATAATCCGACATATAAAGAGGCTCTTACACAAATACAGTCAACTTATTAACATATTCAAAACAGCACTAAACCGAGTGATTTCTAATAACTATGAAGTTATAATTCGAACTGACAAGAGACCACCTGGAGAACACGAACGTCGATTTAATGGGAGGTGCATTAAGGAAGACGAAGTCGCCATCGTAATTCTGAACAATGAAAACACAAGCCGTGATATAATTGTACAACAAAGAAGAAAAGGACTACAACACATTGCAGAGACACACCGTTCATTTGATGTCCTCTAATATCCATTAATATTTATGTACAGAGAGGACGGATATCATTTTAATGTGAAACATATCCAACCTGAAACAGGCGTAGAAACCAACAAAAAAGTCATTTCCAAGGAGTTCTATGCTTACCCCTTAATAATCAGAGGCAATGAAACATACAATTACATTCTCAAGACTCGCCGTTAATTCCAAAAATTCCTGGTAGATATGTATGCAAAAATTTAAACGAAACAGATGCTTTACATAAGACTGAATCAGAAGAAACTACGCATGGAAGAAAAAATATAACTTCGAGACGCGATCATAAATGACGAAACCATTATCGACACTGGAACCCATGACCTGCGTAAGAAAATATGGATGACTTGACCTCTTCATAACATTCACTTGCAACTTATCGTGGCCAGAAAGCAAAGAACAACTAAGATACGGACTAGTCCCCATGGATCGACACGACGTAATAGTCCAAGTTTTCCGACAAAACCAAATGCTCAAAATCCTATATGGTTACAGGACAGAATTAATTCCACGGATATCGACAAAATCATGCAAACTGAATTTTCCAATCCACAAGAAGATCTGTACAACACAGTTGCGAGAAACATGGTTCACGGATTATGCGGGTCATTAAACCACAATCAATCCATGCTTAAAAAATCACATATACAAACATACAAATACTATGTCTAACAAAAAATATCAGAATTGAATTATCAAAAGACAAAACAACAACAACAAAATTTTATGCGTAATACCTAAAAAAAATTATAAACAAAAAAATTATGGATAAATTTGAATCTGAAAGTGGAGTATTTAAAAACTTAAAAGCTAATAAAAGTTTATTAAAAAATTGTGTTTATAGAATAATACAAGGGATGCTATCGCCGGTTATACCGATTGCCAATAGAATAGCTGAGAAAGTTTACAAAGAAAATCGTATAATTTACTACACAACAATAAACTATAAAATTCGTTAGTCACTAAATGAGAAATGAAGTAAATTGAGCAATACCTATGAGAAGCACAAAAAGTGATATATTAATACTCTATACTAAAAAAACTAAATATACGAAAAACTTATAATATAGATATAAAGAACATCTATGTTGCTAATTTCCTGAATTAAGATAGTAAAATTCTTAAGACCTGTAAAGAAAAAATTCTCAAAGAACCGCTAACTAGGTAAAAATATCAAGTAAGAGCCACTGACAATTTTTAATAACAAGAAATATAACAGGTCTAGTGTAAGTGAAGAGTACGATGACAATGTTACATAGATACATATTTCTCTTCCTGTTCCCAATACTAATTTTGTTCCACATCCTGACCGAACAATTAAAGCAATTGAGTGAATTTAATGCAGTCAGAACTAATTGACCTATGGTCAAGGTCTGCCATAAATATATCTAGATAATTTTCAGTGACATTGTTGTAATACAAGATGATGAAAATTACGATAAACTCATCATAATAATATAAATATGACAGTTAAGAACTTGCCTAATAGTGTTCGTCGAGACTAATGTATTAAAAGGAAAATTTGTGATTTTGTTAGAAATATTCTCCTAAACCGCTAAACTCCCTTAAGAAATTCTTTCACTGTTAAAAATCGACAGTCTCATACACGATAAAGGCTGTCTTTATATCAGCCTTTTTAATATTAAAACTAATAGAGCAAGGGAAATAAATGACATAGTAACGGCAAGAACAGAAGCAGACAATGAGGCAACAAACGAACCAGAAGTCGGCAATCGTCTGCACTACAGTACTGGTGTATTGCATTCGCTCCTCTAAAGCATGTCGGTCCTCTAGGACGTCCGAGGTCCTCGCTCTCTGACGATACATCAATTAATGGGTTTTGGGAAACTTTACACTTTTCTGAATTTATTGTAAAATATTTAATTCTCTCGTTGCTTTTTTCTGCAATTTTTTTCAGCTATTAATTTATTGCTGTTTTCTTACTTTCTTAGAAGGGTTATTTTATACAACACTTAGCAGTTTTCCGTTTTATTTCTTGCTTTTTATATCATAAAGTTTAAAGTAGATAAGAAATACTTATCTGAGTACGCTAGAAACGACCAGACTTATTAATGTTTATATAAAATGAAATATTTTAATTCTACATAGACCAGGGGAGTGAAACTGCAATTAATAGATAGTTTTAAAATAAAATTAAGAAAATCGTTTTTTATCTAAACACCTCAATTACCATTACGCCAAACACGTAATTACTGTAACACTAAATAAACTGAGTATAATCTCTGATCTGGATTGTCTATTTTTCCTAATGAAAGAAGGGGTAGATATGCTATATAAGACAGAAGAATGTCATTTAATTATTTATTGGGATATTGTAAGGCATATATTAAAATTTATTTCACATATTAAAATTTATCATAAGTTTTGATCGTTTTTGAAGTTTTTGATCGATTTGAAACCATTTAAAATGACTTAAGGACAAATATAACAAACTTCAATTTTTACCATTATAGATAAGTTTAGTGGCTCTCAAAATATCATCATACAAACCTTATTTTTATTTTTTTTTTTCTCTAATAACTGAACAAACTGACGTATCTTCAAATTATAATCAACTATAAAATGGCATGGAGACTTATTCGGCTGGAGACTTATTCTTATCGGAATTAAATATCATTAGACCGTGAAATTTCACCGAACACAGAGAAAGTAAAAGGATACGCGAAAACGTTGACATGCAAGTACATATATGTAGCGCATACGCGCGGCACACACGTGCTTATGCGTACTCCCATGTAGCACGTCACATGCTCGTATAAACACACAGCCATCCAGTTTTGTAATTTTATACGGCATTTATATGTCACCGAGTAAAATAACCTGACGAACTTGGCTGCAAGTATTCTAACTTTGGTCGACAGTTCTCCTTTAAATGTGGCCACTAGAGGTGTTCCCTGATCAATCGATCATGTCGCATTACCGTGCGTCATTTGTTTCTCTTAGCTTATTCACACGTCATTTGAGATTTTGTTACCATTAATGATAGAGCAAAAATGTTTGCTTGGAATTTCGTTTGCTACTGGAATACCATAAGGGATTGGGAGAATATTTCAAAAGATTGAGGATTACTGGAACAGCACCACAATCTTTTGAAATTCTCTCTCAGCGTACATTACAATCTGTTGGGATGGCTTTTTTGGCGATAAATTGATACAGCAAAAATGTGCAAAAGTAGAAACAACTGGAGTGAAATAGAACTCATATTAAATAATTATGCCTCGTGATCTAAATTTGAAACGCTTTTCGGCGAATTTCTCTTATCTACTTAGTGATTTTTCATCTTAATTGTGTTAATCTGGTTTTTCATCTGGACTGTTTTTGAATGAATTGTCTAATGAAAAAACTTATTCACTTTTAACATAGATGCATTGCAGACCTTAACAGTGCACTCTGTTTTCTTTTTATGTTGATAATAAATTGTTTCAAACCTCGTTCAAAATAACATGCTCGGTTAATAACTACTGCAATTTTTTATCAGGTTTAGTCCAAATATAACTTATAAATCCAAATCCTCTATAACGATACAAAGTCTACCATATTCAAACTCAATATTTAGAAACATTTATTTTATTGCTCTATACAGCTAGTACATAAACATTTTTAAACTACACAATACGCTTTAAAATAGGTAACATCAGCAGTGTATTAACAAATAGCCAAGCTGTAGTTCAAAGCAACTTTACATCACCGCTTGTTGACGCCACGGCTTTATTTGGTAAACGGCTTTATTTGGAACTATTCGGCGTTGTTCAGATGTGCGGTGTATACTCAGCCTAGTGCGTTAGTATTCGTGATTCCTACATGATTATCTACTGGAATCCTTTGTTTTCGTCGTTCAAAGATTTTTCTTGTTGTGTTCCACATATAATAGATAGAAACGTCAACATATAGTAATGCTTTTGCAAATGAATCCGTTTGGCACAGTTGGAAATCGCTGTTAATGTTGTGTTCTTAGGTGGTTCGCTTGCAGTTTTTTCTGACAGTGTTCCTGTGAAGTAAACTCTCTATCCATTCTCCAAATGTACTACGAGATGTTGTATAGTTGATGCGCATCGTTTTTTATTATAAACTTACCTTTGAGTTCTTAGGCGGAACAAGAAAAAAATTTGTAATTTCCCTAAAAAATTAATAATGTTATTCTACAATTAATATTAGACAAAACTGACTAAATTCGAAGATAAAACAAAAATTATACGCGAAATTAAATATCATTAACATTAAGGTCTATTCCAATTGTCGGCAAATTTCTCATCGCCAGGGATAAGACGATTTATTATACACCTAATTAAAGAAAAATAGTTATCAGTAGCGACATAAAAATTGCCTACCTGAGTGATTCCACTTTTAATATTTAAGATATAATTTAGACGCTGAATAAACCTTTTTTATTTGAGTAAATCTCGTGTAGTATAAACATAATCAATTAAGGGACCATCTCACCATCAAAGTAAATGTCTCATTGTCCCCCAGACATAACGGAGGACAATATAAATCATTCCGCATTCACAAAAACACCGTGTGCATTGTACCGTTTAATTCTATAGTCATGGATGAAGAAATTATTGAAATAGAAGTTTTTGATGAGTAGAACATTCGATAATTTTTTTTTTGAAGCTACATGTAGAAAATTGTCTCAGAAATATAAAACTGGTGAAAGCAGACGTGTACAGACGTAAACCAATTCTTAAATGAAAAGAATATATAGATTTTACCTAGTTTTAATAGAATTTAACCGTTAATAGAATTTTTAAAGGTACTAATTATATGAAGACATTAGAAAAAATAAACAAGTTTTGAAGTAGATACATTAAAAAGATACTTATTTGCAAATCTAATACTAGATTTTCGCGTGAACCAATATATATATAATTTTCAAACAAACAATTATTTAAATAAATGCGTTTCAATAAAATATTAATAAATATTATTATTATGATGATTTAACATTATTTATAATAAAAAATACAAAATATACTTATTTCTATATTATTTCCACTGAAATCTCCAATTGTATCTATTCGTCAAATGTCTACTTTTGACCTTAAAAAATCTTGTCTCATTAGGCGAACGCCTTATTTATCTTTTTAGCATCAGTATTCACTAAAATCATTATAACATTCATACATAAAAATAGAGAATATTTGTCATAAAACACACAAATCGGCAATGTGCAAAACCCAAAATGCGTCACAAAGAAAACGAGTTCATGATTGTAAAAAACGCATTGATCGAATATGGCGGTGTGCTTCGTCCGTATTGCCTACGGTACGGTGCGTCATACAGACCGCCCCACATAAGCTACATACATATAATAATCGTTTTATGGAGCACAATTACGGTTATTCACAGTTAGTCTCATTGTCGATACTTCTAACTATATAACAATGTAACAAGACGACTGGTGGTCCTTTAATTTACATAATTACATGCTGAAGGTTAATTTGTTAATGATTTATTCTGTTGATGATTACGTAGCCTTGACCTTATTTCGAAACATCCAAACAAGAAACTTTGAAGTGTTAATAATGACCCTTAATTGTATAATAGTAGAGTATAATTTAATTATACCAATATTGTCATTAACTTATTCACACATGTATTTCCCCCATTTCCCGCATTACAATGAAGTATTAAGGTTTATGAATGAACTTTATTATCGCAGTTCGATGGCCATTTATTCCCGAAACGTTATATTTGTTTATAATGAAAAACTATTGGCTTGTGTATATCGAATTTAATTAATTAAATTTTCTTGAAGTGGCTTCTATATAACTGGGAACTGGTGACCGTGACAACCACTACAAAGTTCTGACTATTTTATAAAAAGAGAATAACTAACTATATTAATATGAACGGTCTAATATTTTAACTTACTGTAATGAAATTACTGTATTGGAGCGGTTTATTATATACCGATCTTTGCTCTTCATAATTCTCTTAAATCATTTAAAGTTTTTCTTATTGTTTTTTTCACAGGCGCTGCTTCTTCTTGAAGGTTCCGTACCTCAGGATGAAACAAACAGAACTCTAATAGGATCGCTTAGTTATATGTTTGTTTGCCTTCTTCTCAGAAACAGACAAAAATAATCGAGTTGAAAATAATATCAAATATTAAGGTTTGAAATCTCCTAGGTTTCGAAAAAATCAAGTTTCTTAGTCCATGTAAAGGAAGGTGTTATAACACAAATAAAGGGAAGAAATCGTGGATTTAATTTACATTCTAAGAAACATTCTACTTAAATCTAGGGAAGACGGAGCAGGATTAAGGTAAGGGGCTTTCTTTATTCGAACGGTGCCACTTTCCCATCGCGGGGACATACAGTTTTTGAGAAATTAATTGTTAAAATGTTATAACTCTATACTCTGTTTGATGATGGTTGAAAAGTACACTATTTCCACACCTTATTTTACAAAAATTTCTTTTTTTTCATAAAGCCAAATATCAACCATTACTAATAAAATCGTTAGCCACTTTAACATGTGAAATAAAAAACGACATCGCCATTTGGTTTTTGAATGACAGATTGGGTACTAACTATATTTTAACATAAATAATCATTGTTTTTAATTAAAGGCAAACATACTACACACTTTTTTAACCGCGTGTACTCCACTCGGTCTGGATTTTCGGATTTAATTTTTATTTAACTATAAATTGGTGTCGGTATTTTCCATTCTTCTTACTTATTTTAGCGTCTATGTTTTTGGTTTTTTGGTTTATTTTTTTTATTTAATTAAATTTTTATTTATTTTCGCAAGTCGCGAGTTCTATTTGCATTTAACTATCTATTTAATTAAAATTCCATACCTCAAATGTAAAACTTAGCACCCTTATAAAATCATTTCGTTATCCGTCTCTCTGTCTGCCTATCCATCAACCCATTTTAATATCAAATACTAGATAAAAATTCAAGTTTCTAACTTAATGCAAACACAGATATCACCTTTCATATATCACGTATTTTGATACTTATTAAACCCATCGACTTGTCTATAAAATAAAAATATTCACCTAACCATTTTACTCTCACCCAAATAAAAATAATATACTACAAAACTGTCCCTAATACACTACAAGCTTTCATATATTACAAACAAGATGGATTAATTAGGAAAGTTCTTTCCCATCAAACACTGCTCGCAAATTGGCTTTTTCATTTTTGTGACAACCATATGTTCACCATGTCCATGACTTTAATTTCTGTTAGTTCTATTCGTTATCTATTACTTGCTTAATTTTTTTATTTGTTTTAAAAAAGTTACCTCGCTGTCATGGAATTACATAAGTGAACCAAATCGAAACTATATATTCAAGTGATTACTTACAAATTTCTATTATGAAACGATGTATTCAAAAAACAACTGTATAAATTGTACATAACAAAACAAGTCATTAAAAGACTCCACGTTTCAAGAAATAGCAATAAATAATAAATAAATACCAAAATGTTATCTTTAACCACATTAAAATAGAATTAAAAACACTGAAAATAAAAATTAGTGAGAATTCTTTTTTTCTAAGTATTTTATCTAAGTATTTGTATTTATATAATATTTTTAAGATACGCATTTTATTTATTCCAAAATAAACAGTCTAATTTTTAGCCATCTTATTATATAATCACTCGTTAGGGTTATAAATATATATAACCATATACTTCCTTCATAAGCCCCAAATTTTATCCTCACATTTATTGGAATTATATTCTCATGTGTCTTAAGCTTTTATGCCCAAAACCCGAGCTTGGACCTGTACGAATAAAAATATTGTAGTCATGGAGTAGGTACTACAAATGTTTAATTATTATATCTAAATATTTAATATAGCGCTAAAACGTATAAAATCGAAATAGAAAATGTATCTTGTTTTGTTTTCCATAGTTGGAAGTTCCATTTTTATGGCATTATTTTTATAGGCGGACCTCCATCCAAGGTTGTTCCTTACATTGCTAATAAATTTATAAGCACATAGTAAAAATAAGTTAATACAAAATAAAAAATACAAGTAATTAACAATAATAAATTACCAGTAGTGATTGACACGAAGTAATAAACATAAATATTTGTAATTTTATGGGAAATTTGTAATCATGTCATTTTTATTTCCAATATTATATTTAATATTTTTCCAAAATTAAAATATCCTTAATTCCTATGTAAACATTACATTGATGCAATCTTGACAAAGTGTTTAAGATGATATTGACTGCAAATCGTACGAACACCGCTTAGTAATTTTATTTGATATTTTCGTTGGATACGTATATGAAAACGAATAATGTGTATATTATTAAGTTAATTCATATCTCTAGTAATTGTTCAATAAAACAGACAGCTGCCATCGCGTCGTACTAAATCACTAAATGCATATATCCATAACGTATTAACTGACATGCGACAGCGACGAGAGTTGCGTAATACCTTAAATTTTGTAAACTTGTATCTCCTATCGTAATAAACGAACTAAACGGCGTCTTTCGAATACAGATATAATTCTGACAGTGAACATACATTGGTAAATGGCAGTTACAAAAATTACACAGCGTCTTTCACTTTTAGTTTACTAATAACTGATTACGATCTTTTGAAACTCTGTCGATGTGCAAGTACATAGGTACAACAGGCGCGCCACGAATAGTTCAGCGTTATAAAGTAAATAAAAATGAAAGTACTAAAGTTATTAAAATAAATTATTATAAATAAATAATCAAAATTTGTTTAAATAATATCATCGAAATGACCGCCATGTCATATTTAGTATTCATTCGCATTTTCTATTCATTCGCACAATTTTTCGAATTTTCCTCGATATAAGACTCTAAGTTCTTCTCAAATATTTTCTTTTAATTGAGATAGTGTGTTTGGTTTATTTTTAAACACCCTCTTATTTCAGTATCCTCATAAAAAGAAATCACACGGGTACGCGGAGTTCTGAACGGCCATAAAATATGTACCCTCTTTTTACATCAATTTATTAGGAAACATTTGTTTCCCCGCTAGCTACCAACAAAAAGCTTCGTCTTCTTGTACCTAAGTATCCCGATTCTGTTAATGCTTAAATCGAAGAATTATTTTAGATTCTTCTCCACTAGCATCTCTCCATACTAGCATTCTTCTCCAGTATGAACATGTCCGTTTAGATTAGAAACGGGCTTCGTTTCAAAGATAAACAAGATGTCGCTAAAGATGTTCGAACATTATTTCGTTAAAAAAATTTCGTATAGTTAAATCATTAGACTTTAATTTCTCTTTCAATTGGATCACATATAGATATTTTAAACTCAATTTTAAAACCTACCTTAAACTTACGTTCAATATTTCCAATTCATGTGAACCTCGGCAAGTCATTAACTCTACATCACACTAAACTGACGACCTGACTTGCTCAATATTCGCCACACTTCGGAAAATACGTTGAAATTGTTTAATATTCAGTTTAGAATCTGTAAAAATAGGCAGACATTTTTCATGAACGGCCAAAAGTAATCGAGTTAAAATTAACATCAAATATTAAGGTTTTAATCTCCTAAGTCCCGCAAACAATCAAGTTTCTTGCTCCATGCAGTATGTCTTATAGCACAAATAAAGAGAAGAAATCATGCGTTGCGATCGAGGGGAAGCGGATTAGGTTTAAGATAGGGGTATGTTCATAATCCAAATGGTGACTCACTTTCCCATCGCGGAGATGTATAGTTTTTTGAGAAATCTAATTGTTAAAATGTTAATATTGTGTACTCACTAATAATGCTGGAAACACTTTTCGAACTCGTTGATAAGTAAAAATTATAGTTTGAGGATGGTTGAGAAGTTCAACCCTTTCCATCTATTATTTCAAAAAAATTGTTTTTTTATGAACTAAAATAACAAAAACCATTACTAAACAAATCGTTAGCGACGTGAGCCTGTGAAATGAAAAACGACATCGCCATTTTGTTTTTGAATGACAAATTGGGTTGCTATTTGTATTTTAAAATAAATAATTATTGTTTTTAATTAAAGACGAACATGCTTCACACTTACTTTTTATTCTACCCATTCCGTAATTTTAGGTGAAATTTTTATTTAACTATAAATACTTGTTTTTGTTCTCAATTGTTTTTAGCTATTATGTTTTCTGGATTTATTTTTTTTTTATTTAATTACATATATTTTTATATTAACAATTCTTTTTCTTTATTTTAACTTTCAGATTTTTTGTACTCTTTTACTTTAATTATAAATTGTTTTGTATTTATGATCATTTCTACATATTTTTACTATTGATTGATGAATTTTTGTTTTTTTTGTACATTTGTAACACACTTACTAAACTTTATAATAACATGCCATAACGGTACGGAAATCTTGTCTTTTTTCAATTAATATTCCCCACCTCAAAAATATTTTTCTTTTTTTTTAATTGTAAATTCATATTTCGAAAACAGATTGCAGGCTATAAACGAACCAACAAAACAAAATGTGTCTTACAGAACTCCTATTGAAGCCCGTGAATAGATCTATAGCAACTGAATTTCCAAGAAATAAACTAGAGGCTCATAACGAAGCAAGTCTCACCCAGCTTCGGTTTCCACGTGAAAATTATTACGGTAAGGTACTCCTTCCCGTAACTTTTAACATTTCCGTATGAAGTGCTATTTGCTATAGTTTATTATTTTGATGCCAAGTGGGCTAAAAATACTTAAAAAATTGAGCTCAGTAAAATAGTTTTAATTAGCGTTCTATAACTGAATATTGCGGCTCACGTTATCTGTTAAAATCATTCATCTAAATATTAAAATACGACCAAAGAAACATTAAACCAAATAGAAATTGACAACACCATGTGCGCCATCTATTGCAATTAAACGATACTACTTCGTCAGGCACATGACCCACTGTGTGCGACCGTAGATGTAATCTTGCTGTGGCCTTATCTTCTTTTATTATTTTTTAACCAAATTTTAAAAAATGTTTCTCAATTTGTATGTTGATATGATAACACTTAAATAGCTTTGAATTTATGTAAGGTAATTTAAAAGACATTTATAATACATATATACTATACTACATAGATATATCAGGAATTATTAAAAATTAAGGTGGCTTAATTATCTCAACTTCATTCTGTGCCAATCAGTTTCAACTTGTTCACTGTATCGGGAGGTTGCATAGTTGTAGCTGTCGACGTTCCTAAGACGATTATACAAGAACCGATATATACTTTATCAGTGATGAAAAGCGTAAGATTTAAAAAAATAAAATTTATCTTAGAGAAATTATAATGTTATAATACTCTCCGTCTATATACAGGTACATATCTACGGCATGTTTTCGATAATAGTTTACCCTGTTCTCGTATTATATATTATTTTAGTTTAAAATATGTTTGTGCAAAAATTTTAAAGTGCATGTATGGAAAGATACCAATATATAGGAAAATTCCAACTCATTCAAGATCACATTTAAATTATATCTGACCACATAAGAAAACGCGAATTTTCGATAACGCTGTCTCAATACAATTCAAAGGTTGTATACTGAATATTATTAAATCATCTTCAATTACGTTATGCTTTCCTCTTTTATTTACCTTTACAAAAACTTTTTCCCTTTTTTTTAGCCCTTTCCAATTGCTCTTCACCGCTTTAAAAATTCATCAAACATTTGGCACAATCAATTTAAATTAGTTTTGGAGTAAAATTTGGAATAAAAAAAGTTATTAGAATTTTTTTCTCTCACATCTTACTCTTGGGTATAAACTATACCATAATAAATTTCATAAAAATCCGTCCAGTAGATTTGGATGATTGACGCACAAAATGTGCGTCAATCAGCCGCTTCTATTATCATTATATATACTAAATCAATCACTCTTTTTAAAATATCCTATATGTACTGAATTCACTTTATTAAAATGTTATTATATGAATAGATAATTATTATCTAGAAGATTTGTCGATTCTGTTTTCTAACGAAATCAGTGGTTTCAAAATTTGTTTCATTAACGCTCTTCGGGCGTGCGCGTACACACACACACATGAGCACACGCACACATACATACGCACATATGTTTTAAGTTTATCGGTTTATAAGTTTTTAAGTTATTGAAATGACAGTCATATGGAGAAATACTAATTTATTTTGTTTGTTTTTTCCGGCACCGTACTCATCAGTAGATTTCCAAAAACCAAAGCAAAAAAATTAATATTTAAAAAAAATAATGTGTGAAAACACGTCCTTACACGATCACAACGTTGAAATTCATATAGTTACTGAAAATACATTACTTTTTTTTTATAAATAACAAAAAATGTGTATGAAAACGATTTTTAACCGAAGGTAACATACACAAACCTTTTTTAAATTCTCACACTGTAATTTAAATATATTTTTACTTCATAATCCGGCATTTTTGACTGTGTATAGGGTAAATATTCTAAGGAGAATCGAAATGTCAAAGGTAATGAAACGATGCTAATTTCGCCATTTAGCATCAGTGGGATATTTTTCGGTTGTTATGGGCCTATCCTTACGAAGTAATTTAATTTATGGTTAAAATTGAATGAACATATTAAGTAATAACCAATGAAAATTCCAAAATAAAGAATACAATTCTTTGTTTCCAAACTTGTTAAAGTGCAATAAGATTTAAAAGGTTACACGCGGTATCACGAAAGTGTATAATGCAGAGATTATATATATAGATGCAGATGCAGAGATTCTGAGAGTGATACAATATTTCTGCTTTATCGTGACGCTATCGACAAAGCAGTCATAGTCATCATGTGGTACTATTACCAAGCCACTATCACAGGATCCTTTCAGAGACTCATATCGCCTCATAACACGCAAGTGTGCAGGGACCTTTTAATTTCACTGACAGTGTCTTATATCTACCACCGACAGGGTGAAAAACTGTCCTTGCTCAATGAGCCATTTATCACTTTCATTGTTAAACGCTTTATGCGAACGGTCTAAAAACCCCGCAGTTATGTTGACTAAAGATACCAAATTCTAAAACATTACGTGAATCTACTCTACTACCGTGTTGAAACATGCTCTCTAACAAAATCCTACGCGCATCATCGTGCCTAATGCAGTTGAACAAAACGTGATTCATTTCCCGTGTCTCGAAACCGCAAGAACATTCCAAGCTAATATTCAAAGCAAAACGAAAGGCATCATACCTCGTTAAAAATTGCGATACGTAGCAACCAATATTGAGACAAATCTTATTTAACCGCTCAGATACACGGGGAAGAAAGTTATTGTATTCTCACCTCTAGAATGTGAACAGGTGATCTCTAAAATACGTCTCTTCCTAGCCAAAAGTGATTATTTTACTAAAAAATCAAGTCGCTAGGGTCCTACATCGGAACACTTACCTCACAACTCTGGAACGTTTGCCTCCTACTAAAACGAAATCGACCGCGCGTTCCACAATCACGAGATTGGTGGGCAGAAGACTGACCCAAACTGACAAAGCATTTCTACAAGCTTTAGTCACGAATAACAATACACGCTGCCACCTCTGTATTACACTTCTAACCTACTTGACTCCAAAGCACTACGATGCCCGCGCCGACAGCGCGTAGGTCTGGGTCTGATGTAACCCGTCTCACGATGTCTCGCTGTCTCTCTCTGCGTGCTTTCAGTTGAGTATTCATGCAAGGGATCGTCCATGACAGATTCCATATGGTCAGTCTATAGCACGGGCGGTTATCCGCGCACTTTAATTTTCTCAACAGCAACCTGTATAACAAAGATCTCTATTTGAGTATATATGATGTTAATAGACTGTCTATTAACATCAGTACAATCTTGATTGCTTGATACTGAGTTCTTGGAAACTGGAAACGGGAAACGGAGTAATTATACTGATGTTAATAGACTATCTATTAACATCAGTCTTGATTGCTTGATACTGCGTTCTTGGAAAATGGAAACATTTGTTCAAAATGCAGTCCAGGATATTTCCAATAGTCTTCTCCAGGACTAGGTTTTTAGGGTGTCTTTTTCTTTTGGATTTCCCAAAGTACCCACGTCTGCGGCCTACAAAAATATGGGGAACACAAGAATTCGAATTATACGAATCTTGTTTGGTTTGGTATTATACTGGTTGTACTTACTTGTCCCGCATCAGTTGCAAATATATTTGCAATAGGTACGAAATGTATACTTCTAACTTTATGGCCAATATGCGGAATTATGGTAGACAATGCCAGTGAATAATATATATTATAAGGGGGAAAACATTGAAAATCAGGTGAAATTTTCCATTTTTAAATGAGGATAGAAAAGGTGATATGGACCATTTTTTTTACAAATTATATTCTCGTATTTGGTATTGTTAAAAACTGAAAATCTATTCAATTACTTACAGACAACGAAATTAAATTTTTGAATTTTGAAATACCAATGATGATATTTTCCTCTTATGTTATCAATTTGACTGTGTATTATTAAACTGTTTGGATTTACAATACATTAAAAGGAAATGCTAAAAGCACTAAGCACACTGCTATGTGGTATACAGACTTCACTGTATTGTGAAAATCAGGGAAATGAAATTCCAGAGTACTTATTTTTAATAAAAAAATTTAATTTTGTTAAATTTTTAATTAATAGAAATATTATTGTTTAATTAATTAAACATACATTTATTACAAATTAGTTTATCAGAATATTAACTCTCCATGCAAAACAAACACTAAATTGTCAAATTGTTCATAAATTTAAAATGTAAGTTACTCCAAAAATATTTGATATTTCCATATATATGTATATATATATATATATATATATATATATAAGTATATATATATATATATATATATATATTTATATATATATATATATATATATATATATTTTGACAGAATTTTTAAAATTATTTGATGTACACTTGCATCGCATAGGAAAATCTTCAACGCATCGCGGTTTCATTTCATTTAAAAATGTTGTTACGGTTTCGTTCCCACGTTCACGTAAAAACATGTGTACTAATATGATTTTAACAGATTTCAAATGTATGAAAAATAAAATAACTGTTACAGTAAACAGATATTTAAAATAATTTTTTCTCTTTTGTATGATAAACTAAGAAAAATTTAAAAACAAATTTTGCCTCTTACTAATGTTGATTTAATATGAACAATATTGGTGTTAAAATTTACCAACCAGGTCTTCTGGCATTTCAGTTGTGTACCAAATATTTAAAAAAAAATTTCGTAAATCTGAAGTCGATATTTTTGGAGTCCGAACTCCCTTGGCTAGTGCACTCCACTAATATAACATAATAAATATAATGTAAAATTCTTGACAATCGAACGGCCCAGCCCAAGAATATTATTGGAAAGGCACTGAACCATTTTAAATTGTCAAAATACTTTCGTTAAATAATTCTTCCATAAACAAACTACAAAATTTAAATTAGTCTTTTTCGAAAATAATATAATATAATATAAAGTTTGAAAGGTTGTGCTTTTAACTTATTTAAACGAAATACTAATTTCTCTTCGTTTAATATAATAATGAAGACCTTTCGTCACCTATATAAAATTTCATCTGAAAATAGTTTTATTTATTCACTAAATTAAAATTCTATGACATCATTCATAACCTATTTTTATACAGTAATACAGTATTTATACAGTATTTCTAATACCTGAAGAGTAAATTGAGAATTTTACATCGTTTAGTAAGAAAAAGTAATATATATCTTACCTTCCGAAATCTCTGATTACGCTTACTTTACTCTGAAATCATTGTTATTTTCATATTATTTCACGGATTATCCGTCAAAACTTACACTTACTACATAAACAAATTATGTTTAAATCAAAAGAACTGAAGAAAGAAAATAAATATACTCTTCGAGCCCTGTCCATGTATGTTCTGTTCAATGATTTCCATGTAAAAAATTGAATATGGAGTGTTCAAGGCATAAATTAAACACGTAAATTACTAATCTCTCACGATTTTGCCGTAAAACTCATCACTCAGAATTGTCCTACGATTATATCGAAAATCCGAAGTATATTCACATTAAGAAACTTTTTTCCGAATATAAATGAAGACATATTTTTATTAAGTCTTTAATGATTTCAAATATGATGTCAAAATTATAGAAAATTCGACGCTAAAAATCTGACGTCAATTTAACAATATATTTCTAAACATTACATTTACGCAAATTAAACAAATCATATGAAAATGGTTATATGATATTTGATATGAATAACAAAAGTGTAAGCTGGAAAATTAAGAAGAAAATGATTTGCTTATTGTTCATTTTAACGGGAGCATATATACACAACAATAAAAAGATAAGTTACTTGCGAAGGTCTTCATAACAAATTTCAGTGAGGTATCATGAATTCAAGTTATGTTTGAACATAATATCACTTTACTTTCTATCCCTTTTCTAATCTAGATAATTGAAAACTGTTTTTCCCTTATATTTGTGCGTAAGTGCGTGTATGCACCAACCCTAATGGGAACCTTTTTTATAGAATCCTTTTTACGTAAAACGTATACGTGATTGGATTACGTAAATAATATTTTGCGGGCCGCAAAAATATGAAAACGAAAAGTTCTGCAGTGTTGTATGCTTGAAAATATTTTCAATTTCATTATTACATAGATTTGTCGGCAGCTTTGGGTCATTTTTTTACTTATATAGTACATTTCTCTCCAGATCTTCTTCTATCTTCTTCTCCAGTAATAACGTTGGCATTTCAATGTATATTAACGGGAATAGAAATAACATAATTATGGGATATAACAATTTTCAAAAACATTCGTGTAACGAAGTAATCTCCCAACCAATTTTATATAATGACCCTCATAAAAAATAACGTGGTTTCTGTTGCAGACATTGATCAAGCATCTAGAAAGCAAGGTAGAATACTGCAAACTTATATTCAAATTTATCCAGTTATTTGCGTGTGATGCGCACACAGCCACAGACTACTTTGTTTTATATATAGATAACAAAGGTATATTTTATTTCTTATTATTCTCCTTTTTCCTAAAGGTATTATTTACTGGAGCTTTATTTCTTAACAGGATTCCTCCAGTTCCACAATAACATATTTTATCCGTGAATCTGTAACAGCTTCATTGCATCTAAAGTTTTCAACTTACCTATGAATTCCTAACATTTTGTACAGAAATCGGCCTCATAAAGCCACTTACACTAATCTGAATTTGTCTGTATGCTTTATATTGACAAATTCAGATTAGAATAATGTTGTAATTGAAAAAAGTCTTTTCAAATCTACAAAAATTGTGAGGCTGTGAAAGACGGATGGAAGGACGGACGCTGCCACTGATTTCGATAATATGGATGAATAAATACTAGCGATACTTTCGACATATCTGGATTGGATACAAGAGATGACAGTGACGATATTGCATGTACGTACAACTTAAATTTAATATCCTACGTATGTTGTTCTTAAAGTTTCCTTCCTTTAGTAAAAACTGTCTTACTTTCTAGGTGCATCTGAATCAGCAGTACCGGAGGTCAAATTATTATCAGTGCCACCAGGAAAACAAAAGAAAATTCTTGAAACTGACGAAATATAGGTTGGGAAGTTCAGGACGAAACTTTTGCTATGTTTTTTCACATACTGAGTTGATGAATTGGCAATGCTGCCATGGGTTACGTTATATACTTGACATTTTATTTTGTAAATAATATTATAAAGTCATCTGCCGAAGTTACTCTGTCCCACTCTACTGATCACCTCATAGAGGTATGGACTATTATCCACGACGCTAATCCACTACGGGTTGAAAGGTTTCATGTGCATTCTAATATTGCTTGGCATGGTAAAGAAAAACATGGAAATCTTTCATCGCCATATTTTCCTTTAGCATTAGAGCGTACTGATAATAAATATATGATAATCTCACAACTGCATTATGTCCATTTGCTACATTATTCTTTGTTATTCCATGTTGCGAAATTGTCAGTCCTCACTCTTACAATTCTGTCTTTTTCTCTCAAGTTTACTTAAAAAATCAAGTGTTTGATGTTCAAGCGATTGACAAGTTATCTATTATGTTAAAAACATTCATAGTTAATTCAATCTTGATAAAATATACACAAAACATAATAATCATAGAGGAACCACCAGATCAGATACACTACAATCAGTTGCCAAACATAACCTAAAGCTTCCTTTTAACTGACCTATCAACTCTTAGCAGATAACTATCCGTCGAATAACTCTTATCCAGTTGTCTCTGTACGTGTTACTATTATACTTTTGCGGGATCATTTACTTCGTAATTCTTCATCGCAATTTCTTTTTCATTAAATAAATGTCCATGTTATTGATGAGCATTTGACTTCTAATCTAATTAGTAATATAGATATTGTAACAAAATTATTATACTAGTCAGAGACAGATCATTAAAAGCAATATAAACTGCAAAACCCTAAAAAATTAAATAAGTCTTATTCGATGCGCTATCTTTCAATAGTAATTAGGAATCTAATAGTAATTAGAGAATGTAGGGCAAAATTATTTTTGGACATTCTCCAAAAATAATTTTAATTTGCTAAATTAATCTACACAGGAATTTTGTCATTGAAAATTCAAGAATGGAGCATTCGATTTCCTTTACACTTTTGACCTTGAAGCAGCGATTAACGTAAAGTTCCAGTATAAGATGAATCATAATCAGACTAGACCCAACTTGGGAAACTAAAATTGTGTTTTTATTAAATTGTAGTTCAAATGCTGTTTGATAAAAAATTAAACTCAAAAAAAATTATTTGAGCAGAGGTACAGTTTTAAATATATAAGCAGTCGAGTTAGTCAATATTATAACTGAAATTCATAAATGATACGTGGATTTGTATCTCTAATTTTAAAATTATTCGCATTATCTCAGGTTTAAAATGTTGTCTAATTTTCAAAATGAAAAATGGCGATTTATTAATACAGTCTATCAAAATTCTCATGAATTGAAATATCTTGCAAGTATCATTGGTTTTGTTTAAATGCGATACGTTAATTTTTTGTTAAAAGAATTTATATCCAATTATAGTTAAATTATTTAAGATATACACAAAAGATCTTTTAAGTTACAACGTCAATGTGCGATCTAACGGTGGTTTGATAAACGTAGCTCGCGCTTTTTCATTAAACGGTTTAAAAATTATATAAGTTATTCTCGACTGTTTTGAGGGGTCATATTTCGAAGACCGTCCCTATGCCTAGATTAAATTTTTTTCGGTTGACGTCTTAATAATATGACAACATTGCATTCTGTAAATGAAAAATATTTTATTTATATATATATAGCTATTAATTTAGCGTAAAGTGAGAAAATATGTGCTATCATGATATGAAGATATGTGTTTATGCATTACGTTTCATATGGATTTCATTTATACTATTGACCTCGTGAAAAGACTCCAGTTCAATCAACTAGTCTATACTCGGCTTCACGAGCACGATCCGTAGTAAGGGGAGCCATAAGAGAGCTGAGGTTATAGACATAGCTCGTAGGATTAGCATACTGAAGTGGAAATGAACAGGCCATATAGCACCGCAGAACTGATAATTGTTGAGGAAGCATGTTTCCCGGATGAGACCATATATCGGAAGACGAAAACTTCGTGATTTAAACTATTATTTAGAAATTTTACCTACTGAAATATGAGTTAATTCATGCCCACAGATTTTATTGCGTACATAAAAACAATTAAATATAATGAGAAAAAAATTTGTGAAATATTTCGGACATTTTTTTAAAATTAAAAATTCAGGCGCCATCCGGAAAAAGATTGCAGGTAAGTCCTTAACAAATCTTTGAAAAACAAAAAGCAAATGTAATAATATTTTGCTATTTATTAATTTATTTACTTACGTACCTTAATTTACGCAATTGATACACGTGGCGGACTTATTGCTACGAGAGCAATCTCTCACAACCAACCAAAACAACAGCCAACAGCGCTCGACGACCAGCCGGGAATCGAACCCGAGACCCCGCGACGCGCCGCGCTCTCAAAGACCATAGGCCTTATAATCAAACCAACACACTACGGCGACTTAACACATTTTGAATAATGAAATATAACAGAGCAATGAACCGTTATTAAACTGATCGTTTTTAGGCACTGTCATTGTTAATTACATATCATTCAAACTTTATAAAAACTTAAAATTAACACAGTAAAAAAACATGTGACGCGAACATATCTCAATAGTATCAAAAACATTTATATGACAATTTTATAGACGATCGACATTTTTTGCATCAAAACAAATTCTGTGTGTATCAATTGAAAAAGAGGAATTATAAGGTTTCATAAACCATTTTTCCTTTATTTTATGTTATGAATAGGTCAAGAGATATCATTCAAAAAGTCTATATAAACATACCCTCATGCTTCCATCTTCAAAAATACTACGGATCCCTACTTCAAGAGTGTTCCAACATACATTCGACCAATTTTTTAATTATGCCATCCTTCAAAAAATATCTAAGTTTAAAAAGTATATAAGTATCTAAACCGTACTACAAGCATTTCTTAATTTATTTGTATTTCACATCAAACATTTCGAAGAAAATGAAAGAACGTTTTGGATAAATCGATTAATAAGTAATATTAATAATTTAGTGATATTAAATTAAAATGTCTTCTAATATCTTCTACAGCATTGATAGTACCGGTTATAATCAATGTATTTTTTATCAAAATGTGTTTCAATGTCAAAAAATTATTCTAATCATGACAAATAATTTAAATGGGTTTGCATCAGGCTTTTCAAAATAAGTATGTACAGATATGTACAAAATATATATTTAATTACTTTAATCCGTAAACTTGCCATAATATTTAACTTCCATTAGTTTCTCGTAAGTTAGAAAAGAAATAAAAGCTTCTATCAAAAATAAAATTCAATCCACACTATCCACAGGTTCGTACTATCTCAGATACAAAAGTTATTTTTATAAGTAATTTATTCTAACAAAAGTCTCCTCAAAAAACGTAATAATGCAGCAATTATTCAATGAAAGCTTCTGTCTTATCTGTTTCAAAAATACAATCCCTTAATACAAAAATACAATCCCATATATAGACTTCCGAGAGAGATAAAGCTTACGTTTCCGTCCTTCAGAGGTGAAAATCCTAAAAAACATTTACACTATTGTGCCTTGAGCAACTAAACGCCTAAATTTTAATTCTATGTCAATGTCTCCTGTCAATGGCAAACTAAAATCGATTCACTACAACCGCCGTCTCATAAAACTAAAACTAAGATATAGCTCAACATAAAGGCATCCAGTTTCCTTGTAAGACCTTCACTTCAGCCGCCCTCGACCTTCTTATTGAGCAGCAGTTCATCGACCAATGGTATTGACACGGCGCTATTTATTTCCATAAGACTGTTTAATCTACGTTATTCATTTGTAGTTGTAAACAGATTGTTTTGAGACTTTAGATTCATTAAATTAACGGTTGGCGGGTAAGTTCTTGTTGTTAAAATTAACGAAGTTTTCACTGTTTCTGGAATTTTGATGTTCATTTGGAGAATAGCGGCGTAAAGGTTAACGAACCGACAGTAGACGTGTCGCAAGGTCGTTGTGAAATTGTTAGCAAGGTTTTATACCTATCTTAAACATGTTAATACTATTCACACATATCTTCAACACGGATTAAAGATCTCTGCTTACAACCACTCATTATGATTTCATTTAAAGGTTACGGTTATATACTCGTAATTTCAATAAAAAACCTTTTCAGAATTCCGTATCCCTGAAAAGAAGCACTTATTGGCCCATCCACGCATCCGTGTATCTGTTCATCTGTTAGTTACTCATTTTTAAGCGACCTTTGGTATATTTGAAAATCTAAATAAATGGAAAGGTGTTCTAAAAATTAAATATATAAAATTCAAAAAAGACCTTTTTGCATTATAATATCAAGGTAATTTATAAATTACAATAAATACAAAAAAGCTCCATCTGAGAAATATTGAGCTCCGTAACTAAATTTGAAGTAATTAAAAGAAAATAATATAATACTAAATATTTTCGAATCGGGTGAGTAAATGAATTTTATTTTGCTAAATTTCTTAAAATTATTAGCCATCTTAATTCTAGACAGGAAAAGGTGACAATTATACCTTATTTTCTTTAAATCTGGTACTCTTTTGTATCCAAAGTCATTTTCAACAATACTTGGTTTTACTAAATAAAGTTTATTTTAATCGTTCTTTGTATATAGATCGACTTTACAGTGTATGTTTTCTGTATGATTACACTAATTTTATGGATTAATAAGACATAACTATTTACAAATTTCTATACATTTTCGAGAAAACTTATAGTGCCAGGATTCTTTATACGTAATTAAAACAACAAATAAGCACAAACAAATTTGAACTTCCGATAGAACTCGTCTTACGAGGGTGCCTATTTATAAAGTTTGAACATTAAGGGGACGTAACATTTCTATTCAAATATTTATTAATATTAATATTTCATTGTAATATATATTTCCCAATATATATTTTACGGACATAGGAAAAGAACTTGGTTCCATATACTCTTTGAATTGATTAATGAAATTTGACTGAAAGAATTTGGCATTAAAATATTTACTAAACTTTGTTATCTTGTTTTCTTTCAGATTTTTTACATGCACAGTTGAAAAATTAGGAGGAAGCCGCTATAGTACATTTTGGAACCCGTATGTTGCGAAGGGACCACCGTGCGTAAAAAATACCACTAGAAACTTTCGAATCAATTTTAAAAGACCTCTTCGATAGCATTATATCCAATAGAGCTCGTGAGATAAAAATTATCATCCTCCAAGTTCGATTTAAATAATTAAAATAAAAATAAATATTTTTTTCATTACTTCAATGTGATCACTTAAATCATTATTCTCACTGAAATATGTCATCACAATTGGTTTTAATTGACAGAGTTATACTATGCAAACATATAAGCAGACGGATCTGGTAAAGGTCCCTGTTTGCCATCCGGCCATGGAAACTTATGGAGTGATGTAGTTTCTTGGTGCATTTACTAAAACCTGTAAAGGAATTGTGCGCATATCTGAAAATACATCTTATTTATTGGATTTTTCTATGTAATATTACAAATTAATTAACATATAATTACATAAAGACTCGTATAAATCAATTTTCTTATTCATGGAAACGAAAATGTTTATTGTATAATTAAATCCCCTTATAACTTTGCTTGAATGTTTATCTCGCTCTATGAGAAGACACAAGTTTTGTATTAAACAATTTCTTTTTTTTGTTTCTAATGTATTATTATAAAGTATATAATTTACATTATTAATCTGACTCCAACGCATCGGAGAAACTAAATATTTTTATAAACATAGTCATCATGTCCGATGAATTTTGACTTACTCCATAACATGTTATGGAGTAAGTCAAAATTCAAAAATTATTGTAACGCATAAAATGTTTTTTCGTCTAGATTATTTTTTTTATAATTACACATATTTACTGCCCCTTAAGATAATGTGCATCATTAAAGATGATTAATTACTTAATTATTAATTTTGTTCTTAATCCAATTAATAACTACCGATTTATTAATAACTAGCCTATTAATAAATTAAGAAATTGTAATTTTGTTCAGATATAATCCATAACAGGATATTTACATCAATATAGTTTTACCATATAGCATACAAACTTCTTTATTTAATATACATTATTCAATTTCTTACGACGAGTGCGTAAAATAAGACACAAAATTTTGCACATCTTCTTTTAGAATTTAAAGTTCAACGATTCTTCTACAAGTTTAATCACCTTTAGCGCTGACACCCACGCGGCTTCAACTTAGTCGCCTTTTCTGAGCAGAATCCAGTACAAACATGCCACCTGCCACCTGACTCTTGTATCTCAAGTAA
The DNA here is from genome assembly GCA_039881145.1 of Druceiella hillmani. Classification (NCBI taxonomy): domain Eukaryota; kingdom Metazoa; phylum Arthropoda; class Insecta; order Lepidoptera; family Hepialidae; genus Druceiella; species Druceiella hillmani. Next base: position 6,354,758 of record JAYKKI010000002.1, read on the forward strand.
CCCTTCAGAGAAAAGGGTATAAATGGCAGACCGGTTGAAATAATAACCGGTTAAAATACAGCACACTAATGACGCTAGTCACGGGCGCTCATCTCCAGTGGCGGAGATATATATATATCATTGCATGCATTGCAATTTGTTAAGATAAATATCTTTGTTAAGCACAAGTATTCAACAAATATACAAGAATATTCAATGAGTATGTCTAGCGCATTATGCAGAAGCAAACTTAGAGTATGGGCGGAAGTGTGGGATTGATGGCGTCGGTGATCATGATCGATCGGTCCCAATAGAGCCTTGTACGATATTTTTTTTTCTAAACTGACTAATACAAACTATAAAACACCACACCGGTTTAGATGAGATCATCACTTCAATATCTTGATTAATATTATTTAGTTACGACTGAAAGAATAGTTAAAATAGAACCACCAAAAAAATTTAAATACTTAATTTTTTTAGTGTTTCGATTAACTATTTGGAAAATAGTAGGTAATATACTCTTTTATTATTGTTTTACTACAATAGTCGATATTAATAATTTAGCCTCGTATCACAGAGGCAAACCCTTTGATCCTCACAAAAAAATAACAAAACAAACATTATAATTCAATGAAATGATCATAGTTTGTAGCTCCCACGTAATTTTTTATACTTCTAGTCTCAAAATGACTATTCTTTTTGAATTTAGAAGCTCAGATTAATTATATCCCTACCTTGTACGCATCCCTTCATTATCTTAATACATATTAAATGTTCATCCTTCCCAGTTGCGCATAGTTTTGAAAACTTAGCGTGTTTCTTTCATATTTCCAAAAAATATATTAACCCTTTGGAATTTCATGAATATAATTACTGGAAGATCCTTTATATTTACATTGTGTTATCTCAATTTAATTCAATTAAGCACTCTCTACATGTATATCAAGATCACCAGCTACCCAGATCACATGACCGTTTACAAACCGTGTTTTATTTGTACCGCATGAAAAAATATAAACTATCTTAAATTACGATAAAAACAGATTTATTAACACTTATCCCAAAAAGTCAGTAGATTATGACGTATTTCGATCCCTGTATGTTTCAGTTTTAAAGTACGTTATAAAGTTCACAGGTTTAGATAATTTTATTCTATCTAAACGTGTCCATGGAAAATTGTACACTTATCGTCTATGGACTTCATTTCAATCGGCTTACAAAACTCTCGCGATTCTTCCCTCGGAATCAAAAACTCCTGTCTACCTTCTACAATAAGACAGTAAGTGGATAATAATTATTACCGATAATAATATATCAACAATACAAATTTATTAAAAGTCTAAAAATATATATTAGACTTCCTGTATTGTGCGAGCGTGAATTATCTTTAACAAAGCAATGGAACGGAAAATGGCTTGAATTTTATCCTGTTTTGTGCCATTTGTTCAACCGTCACTTAAAATAAATGATGGTTCAATAAATTTATAATTTCATTTCATTTATAACGTAAATTTAAAACTTTAACTTCTAATGTACCTACAATACCAAATGGATTCATATTTGTACCATAAAAGTTTACATTTGTTTAAGTAGATTGGGTTAATTATTTTTTACTTTTTAATACCTACCTTTTTGAAGTCGGTTTTTTAAAGATATTTTATTTTAGGGTCTTTAGTGATTTAAATATTAATATTAATCATTACAATTATTTTTTTTTCTTAGAATATTAGATAATTATTAAGTCATGGGCAAGAGCTAGTATATAGATTATTTCTCCTTTGTCTAAAATTAATTATCAACAACACAAGGAGTTACATTAATCATCTTTAGAACTAATCATCACACACTGGCCTGGTCGATGGTGCAGTCATTTCACAAAGTAAAAACTACCAGTAGTAAATATCTTGAATTACGTTTGATTTACTACCATCCGATAATGAATTCCATTGCTCATCTCCAGAATGAATCATCAGACTCTGACATGATCGATAGTGTAGTCATTTTGCAAAGTAACAACTACTCGTACCAGTAGCAAATATCTTGAATCACTTTCAATTTACTACCAGTAAGTAACAACTACTACCTTACCTTCCTATCTAGAACTTATCATCAAACCCTGATCTCGGAAGTGGTGTAACTATTTTGCAAAATAACAACTACCCGTTGCAAATACCTTGAATCATAGTTGATTTATGTCATTTTTTAAGGAGTTTCATCATTCATTTCTGAACCTCATCATCAGATCCTCATCATATTTATATGGGACCACACCTATAGTAACCTCTTTTAAATAAAAAAAGAATCATCAAAATCGGTCCACTCGGCCAGATCTAGGCAAAGAATGATCGCTGAATAAGAAAAGATTTCAACGAATTGAGAACCTCCTCCTTTTTTGAAATCTGTTAAAAATGTAGAGGATTTCAATTTGACGTATTTTGTTATGTACGTTACCTTATATCTTAGGTATATCTCAATCTGTTTTGATGATTTTTTTCTATTTACAAGGTTATACTCCCAGTACAGTTTCATGAAAATTAGGTGTGAATCTGGCTATAGAAATAGACGATGATTTGGATGATTCTTTTTTATTCGAAAGACGTATACTCTTTAAAGACGTATAGACGTATAGTCCTAATATCACTTCATGAAAATTTTTTGCCGTTCTGACCACGGAAATTGTAGTCATACTATAGAATTCCTTAATATTGAAAAGCACAGTTTCCGTGATCGAGTTTGGATGGCTTAAGTCTGATGGTAGTCTAATAATACACAACTAAGGGCCACATAAATTTGATCTTTAGCATAATCAGGTTATAATTATGAAGACGGAAGATGGTGACAGGAATTTTTCACTGATGAGGAGTAAACTCATCAAGTATGGACTCCTTTCACTTGTGGTTTCGTAAGATCCCTATTAAATGGCTACACAATATTTTCATATTTATAATCAATGTAAGAAACGAACTGTTGACTAAAATGTTAGTTACAAAAATATGTTAATGTTTAAAAAAATATTAATATCATTGTTTCCAAAAAAAGCCAATTAGTATTTTTTTTTAATTGCTACAATTAATTAAAGAAAAATGAAGTTAACCTGAGAACACTTACTAATTAAACAGTTAACAACTAGTTAACACTTGTTCATCTACTACGAAAAATAACCGTATTCATATTTCTTGGATTAAGTTCGGTGTTTTAGATTCTGTCCAAATTTCACAGCAACCTCAATTATACTGGCCCACAATTGTTCCACGAAGCTAATAGACAGATATCAAATACAAAACGAACATCAATTTTCATGGTAACTCAAGCAATATAAAAATCATGAGCGACATGAAATAAACTTTATGATATATGTAAGCAATTATAAATGTATTATTACGATAACGTTTTTCTAACACGATGAATCCAAAGATATTCCCTGTTGTTTTCTTTTCATTAATAAAATTGTCTCGCCGCCGAGTTGTTTATTTTATTACTGAGTTATTATTACCATCTTCAATAAGTAACTAATTACTACCTACTGACCAAATTAATTTCTTTTAATATGTTACCTAACAACTCAAAGTATGTCTTCATTACATTTATTCAGTATAACGACAAATAATATCTAAACACAAATCGACCACACCGTGCTGTTGGAACACGGTATGAACGGGCACACAGAACACACTTCCGTTCACCAATCACACTCATTCACCCGTATGCCATGCGCATAAGTTACATATAAAAATTACTTCGAACCCCGAAAAAACATTAACATGAATGAATGCACTAAGTTATTATTTCATTTACGTATACGATCTTTTATATACGGACATACACTCAAATCATGTACATACACTCAAATGGTCAAACCGGAGTTACAGTAAAATATAATGATTTTAAAAGAAAAAGGAAAAAAAATTACAATTTCCTCTTACACGACAAAATCTAAATCACCAGACAAAATCAAAAAAGCCTGTTAAACATAAGCAAAACCAGTAGTATAATCGAATCAAAAGCGTACAGTAATCATATGTCAGAACCGGAAGGACGTATATCTGTACAAATCCTCCGCAATATATATATACTCTTGTGTTGCAAACTTCATTAGCGAGTTTTAAGAAAAGTTAAAACTGTATCTAAATTAGTAATGTTATTTAACGTAATTATACATCCAATTCAATATGAAATTCATGTGGATTCAAGTATAATGTTATAAAAGAAGTGAAATGCATCAATTTTATACCAATATTAGATATCGGTCATAGTGAATGGTATTCGTGTAAGTAATACGTCTTCCCTTTTATGAAGTCCAATCAAAATTGTTGCTTCAATTACACACATCGTCAATTTTTTAACTACTAATCTTGTACCATTGCATAACTTTAGCCGATTGATGTTTCAGAGTAATAGAATTGGCACTTCCATTTTCAAACTCAGAATGTGTCACGGTAATCGGGCGACATCGAGAGAATTAAGAAATCTCGTTGAAGAATTCACTACTTCACTTTGGTTCATCGCGGAGTCAATGGATTAGTATGTCACTGTTTCATCCACGATTCTGTTTAGAATGATGTTCTTCATATCGTGTACGTCGACATTTTTAACCACTAAAATGGCTCTTCCGCTCAACCACGCGTAATTTCGATAATTTATTTCGATGCTTTGGGAAACCTAATCTACTAATTCTTCTTTTCAATTTTTTTATTTCATGTTGCAGAAATCAGATGGAAAATTGATTTAAAAAAATCAATTAATAATAATAATAATGATCAAATTTTTTAATAAAATCACGTACGTATCCAAATTCAATCCGAGTCAAAATTTCAAGGCAATCAATTGAGTAGTTTTCGGATTTTGCGAGCATAAACAAACACAGGCTGAATTTTTATACAAAACGATAATCAAAACGTTAATTTTATACTTCATTCTTACAAAAAACTATTAGATTTGAGATGAGCGTCGTTAATATATTAGAAAATGTTCTTGTTTTAATAGAAAGCCGGAGGATTTAAATTTTTTATGTTTTCTACGACTGAATAAGATGAGAGGTATTGATTCTAAATGGATGATCCTAAATTTTTGTTGTCAGTGCTACCATAGTTACCTGTGATATCAAGACAAATCCAATAATATCTCCTTTACCAAAAACAGTCTAGTTAAACGTTAAAGTTTCATGAGCGGATAAAGAAACGTATATATCGTAAGTATATTCCCAATGCCACATAGGGCTAAAACCCAGTCTGGAAATACGCTTTCTTTAACGACAACTAACTATTGTTTTTGAAAGTTTAAACATAAAACTAAGCAATAAATATAGCTATAAAAACGTAACAACTGAATGAGAGTTTAGTCAAATATTTCAGTAATCAAGTATTTCTAAAAGTCAAATACTGTTAAGTAAGAAATATGGAAGTAAGTGTTGTCAAAAGATCTGGCAAAATGTATACTAAATGTGCCGAAGTCATACGAAAATACGAATCCAATTTAAAATAAGATGACATTACTGAGAAATAGTTTCAAAGAACCATTTAAAGTCCATTAAGTGAAAGTAGAATTCCTGAAATACTGCATAAAAATGAAACAAAAAAGTAAATGCATACAAAACCATAACGTAATTGTAGAAATTTACTAAATGAAATAAGATTTTTACATTTTTACCTATCGTTACAGAAAATTATATACATAAATGATAAGATATACAAGCCATTTAAGATGACTTTTTTAAAACAAAATAAGTAATGAAAATTAGTAATGAAAATTAAACTTTATTCGTGCCGCTGGGAAGGACTTTTCAATAACATCATGCAAGTAAACACGTGAATTATGCTTAAACTATACTGTGGAAACATCCGACCCTACTCATTGTGTAAACAGAAATTCATATTGGGACTTTTTTTAAAACAAAATGAAACGAAAATAAGTAATGAAAATTAAACTTTATTCGTAACGCTGGGAAGTGCATTTCTATATTATACAAGTATAGAAAACAAGTAAATTATGGTTAAATTATACGGTGGAAACGTCCAAGGCTACACATTGTGTAAACAGAAATTCATATTGGTAAAAGTTACAAAATAATTACCATAGTTACAAAATAATTACCATAACGTAGTAAAAAGATAAATGACACTTTAAATAAGGACAATTTCAAATAAAGGGAATTTCTGCTTCCTTACCTCACTTGAACGGTTAAATTGAAGAAAAAATTAAATAAAGGTTTACTCAGGCTTTGTTTCTGTCATTAGGCTAAATTGTAGAATATATATTAGGTACTTAATTAATTTCAAGGAGTTTGAACATAGATGCAACCGTGATGTGGCTCACGAACACGTATCAATGTAAATTTTGAGCATACTAACGTATTTTTTGTGTTTCGTGCCTTAAAAAGAAAAACGAAAGCCTTAAAAGAACACTCACGTGTCTGTCCGTATGTCGGATACAACCGTTTTTCTCAGAAACCGCTTTACGCAAACACTTCCAATCAGATACAGTAATAAAGAAATTACCCGGCACATATTGCAATAACTCAAAAATATTCATTTGGAAATGGGTAAATTAAGCAATCAAAAAAATTTCTTTTTAATTCCAAATATAGTGCAGATTCGTTTGAAAGCTCTAGTTATAAAAGTCTCAAATATATTTTTTTCACAATTTTGGTATTATATCTTCAGAGATATACTGAAAGATGTATAAAAAAATATGTCCACTCATTCATTTATGTTGAACCTAAAATTTTGAAAAAAGATATGGGTTTTTAAAAGTTCACGCAATGATTATAGAAAATCTCTAGCTATTATTCTAGAAGTCAAATTTTTTTTTATATATCCCTCATGTTTTTACTCATACGAAAGATATGGTAGGCAGTATATTTTTATGTTTTTATTTTTAAGAGCGATTTTCTCAAAATCCGTGTGACCTAAATATTTGAAAGTTGGTAAAGTAATACATGTTATAAACCCACATATTTTTATCACCAATTTTTTTTAAATATTCGTATAAAAATCAAAGGAGAGATAATAAAAGTCTCAAGGAAATATTTTTTTCTCATTTTATTTTTCATTCGAAAAGACTTCTTATGAGAAACACATTTTTTTATTTGAAATTGCATATTTAAATGCATCTTCTAAAAATATGGAAACAGTAGCATACCACTCTCTTATTTCCAAAACTATTACGCATGAAAAACGGGATTGATAAAACCTGAATAAAGGATTACGGAAAAACTATAACGATTATCCTAGAAATCGTAATTTTTTAAATATATACCATGTTTTTACTCTTGGCAAAGATATAGAATATAATACTTTGCAATATATTTACTTTATAAAACATTAAAATTCATAAATAGTTTAAAAGAAATCCTATGTCCCCGGAATTTTTTAAGGGCGGAAATATGTCCCGAACCCTCGTAGTTCGAATTCCTCTTATGCTTGACAGATTTTTCATATACCTCCACACCACTTACTTATTAAAAGCCTCCAATAATGTAAAAAAAATAAACTAAAACAATTAGATAACTTACGGTTATTATTACAACTTTTCTTGACTAAATGAAATAAATGGCAACATACAATCCATTCGGTCCTTTGTTAGTCTATGTGACAGAGAAGTCTAATACCATAGACTCCAAGTTATGACGAGTTGTATGTTCAAATTAAAACAGCGAAATAAAATTCCAACTATAAACTAAATGTCTAGTATATTTTTAAACTTTATACTTTATAGTGTTCTTAAAGGAAAACATAAACCACATCCTAACTTTTACGTTCAATTTTATAGTTGCACGTTCAATTCGCCGTCGTTGCATAGCGCTTACAATGAAAAAATATAGAAATAGATGTATGCCCTACTCAAATAGTTCTTCACGACGATACGCTACATAAGCATGCAGAAAAAAAATTTACCAAAGAAAACCCTGAGGAAAATTTATAGTGCGACTTGCACAATTGATTTATGGGAGATAAGAATTAACGCAGCTCTTTAGAGCCTCTACGACAACTTTTCAATTTTAGTGAACATCAAAACCAAGAGGCTCTTTATTTATTTAGACTTTTAGATAGAAAACCAAGCGATAAATAAGAAGGAGCTCAACTCCGAACCGGATGCTAATCGTGAGTTGACGATGTAGTAAGTAGATAAGTCTTAAAATTGGTCGACGGTAGTGATGACCGACATATGCTTGTCATTCCACATGAATAACTTTAGATATGTGGCCAAAAAAATTAAGAAGGGTGTTCCATCTCAAAATTGCGTTTTTATGTTTCTGCTTACCTTAAATAGTAAACAGTGTTTTGTTTATGAATGCCAGCTACCAGGATGTTGGGTTTATTGAATGTATCAAAAATATAATCTAATTAATGCTTCTACATTAGAAAAATGTTTATCCGTATGATACTCAAGAGCTGAGTATCGTACGGATAAAAATTTTACTAATGTAGAAACATTAGCAAGGTTATATTTTTATTTTTGATTATATTAAAATTATACAAAGAAATTCTTACGTCCTATTTCATAATTTACGTATGACATTATTTTTCATTGCATTTATTTTTTCCATTAAACGTATCTATTTTTGCTATAAATATGATCACTACCATAATAAAGCATATCGAACAAAACAATATCAAGGCCCAAACAAGGGCAGCACGCCACTGGCAGGTGACGTACAAAACCGGATGTCGACAGGTTCAATCGAATTTTGCGTGTGAGCTGCAAAAACTGCTTTTGGCTCACGCTCAAGTAACACAGTAACTGTCCGCCACACTAGTCGTCAGTAACCAGAATCCAATTGTTATAATGTACTTATTAAATACGTAAGTAAATTGCTTCGATTTTTTCTTTTAAAACATTTTTTGTGCAATTTTAAAACATTTTTTGTGCATTATAAACAAATCAGTATTCAATATTATAAGTAAAAAAAATAAAAACTTTGTGTAAAACAAGTTTTTAGTTAAATTACGATCCAAATAACATTTCATGATGCTAAATAATACTTTCAAAGTCGATATGACTTCGAAAACTCAAATAAGGTATGTTAAATCCCAAAAAATGGTCTAGCGGTTAAGTTTGATTCTTAATAATTTTTCACTTTAACTTATTATGAAATGAGCTCGGACTCGAAAAAATATCAAGAAAGAAAACTTCCCTACGAATCAAGGGTGACCACTTTGATGTTTTATGCATCAGAAATATTTTATAAGCTTAATACTTGAACGGAATGGATGCTACAATAATTCTTTTTGTGATAAAACTTTTTATAAATATGCAACTTACACCAAAAACAAAATTGTCACTTTAATTAAAAAGGAAAGACTCATCGTGAATCTAATACAGACGTTTAATAATTTTTTTCGCCGTATAATGTTTCTGTAATGGAATGATGAACGCTTATATCTTCGTTATGGTCATCCACTTGCCACAGGCTCACCGTTTCTATAGTTTTCGGATTGCGTTCCTCCTTTCTTTCTTTCTGCTTTCTGCTTTCCTTTGTTCCTCCTTTCTTTCTTTCTGCTTTCTGCTTTCCTGCTTTCTGCACACGAATTGTAATTCGATACATCAAACGAGGTTTCAATTATTAGTAGGAAAATATTTTTTAAAAATGTTTAATTTACAAAAAATGTATGTAAAGAAGGGGCGATTTTTCTTCCACACATGCCATATAGTGAGTTTATTTCATAGATCTTAAAAATAAATAGAGATTCCATTTACCATAGTTTCGAAATAATGTAACATTTCCAAATATTAAACTCCGTAATGCGGGGCAATATGTCCTCCCATCAGTACAACTTCCTAATTATGTATTTTAAAAACTTTAAAAAGCCCTAAATTATTTGAATTTGATTAGGAATTTTAACTCAAATTATTCACGTAAATAATGTCCAGAGATAAAGATATGTAACCATACTTTATGCATATATTGACACGCACTTTGCCAATTCGATTACTATAGATATATTTAAAGTAGTACGATGAAACCCTCACAGAACAGGAAATATTAAAGTCTGTATTTTATGGATACTCGACATAACTAAGAGTGACACTAATACGGATATTTATATTTGAACCCACCTCACATGTTTAGTATTTTCATTAAAATTATGAAAGTAATGCATTATTATCCAGAAGGATCATCGAAAGTAAGGAATGAAGTGTGTTTTCAAAGGAAATTCTAGCGGATAATAATGAATCATATTATAGTATATGTGTATATACATATATATATATATATATATATATATGTGTGTGTGTGTATATATATATATATATATATGTGTGTGTGTGTGTGTGTGTGTACGTAAGTATGTTTACTTTCAAAGGCTTATAAAACCCAAAGGGCACGTCCGATTGATTATGAACTTGTATATTTGATAACGCTCATAAGGAATTAATAAAATCGTGAGTTTCCTAGCGCATAAATTCATTCAGCACTTGGGTTACGCCCACCAAATTTTAAATCCTGCAAAAATTAGAGAAAAAGTAATTACGTTGGGACCGGAAATAATTTAAAGCTTTTAGTATTGATCCATACATGAATACGTATTGTTTAATTATAACCGGAAAAGTATTTCTGGCGGTAAAGAAAAAAAATTTAATTTTTCTCACTAGAAATTTTACTGATGGGCCGCGCACATAAAGTTGATAAAAATGACTGCCGCTTTAACGCCCTGGCTATAGTTACGTTGTTCGACAACTCATGTTCCGAAAGATATTTGTGACAAAATACGAGACTGGTTTGTTCAGTATTAAATTGCACCTTTGTCACATTTTTATTAGTATGATTCCCACATTGTGATGAAAATTTTGTTTGTGTTTTATTTTTAAATCATCATATTTTTATCATCTTTAATAAAAAGACGGAATAAATAAAATTTAACCGGCATTTGTGAAGAAATCACCATTATGGTGAATCTTTGCCATTCACCCCTTCACGGTGCTATCAATTGCAGTTTACGTATTACATCATTAACAAAATGACTAAAAATAAAATATCCTGCAGATACGAAATACAATACAAAAATAAAACAATTTATACTGAATCTCTTGGTCAAACCGTTAGTTACTTTCGTTTGAAAAAAAAATTAAAGAAATTCTGTAAAAATCCCGACTAAAAATTGATTATCGATAACAAATATAACTTGAAATGAAAAACTTACACATAGAGTTGTAAAACAAAATAAGTGGCGCATGCCGAAAGATTTAAAATATTTTACGCTCGACTAACTTAATTATTGAAACTTAAGTCAATCAATCAACGATTTGCCTAAATCATTTGGTTAAAGCAAAAAAAACGCAAAAAACATGTCTAAGATGACATATGGCGGCATAATGCAAAAAAACTAATGAAGAAAATACACTTTATAATTAATATTGATCCATATTTCACAATTAAACAATGTCAGCTCACTTGTAATAATGAAAGCTTACATGAATTTATATGGGCCGGAAGAGACAATGTTTAAGCGGATCACTATATCACCTTCAAAGTAGACCTGCTAAACAATGAACTGTTCGCTATTAATCACTCCTGTTTGGAATAAATTAAAATGCCAATACGTTTATTCCTTCTCTAAGGCACAAAAAAATTTGATGTTCGTTCTATGTTATACAGTTACTGCCTAGATAAAGATCGGGCCATGCCTGAATTTTGTTTTAATCGTTTTTTGTTTAATGATAACTATTTGTAGTTAGTTTGTTCTCGATACTCTAAATGGTTAATAATTTACTGTGTATTTTCATACGAAAAATAAGCGATAAGAAGCGATTTTTAATAATTAGCCATATATAATATATCATTCGTTTTTTTTTCAAATTTTTACATGTTCAACAATATATATGTAAATAATTCTAATGTAGCTTCAGTGGTTTAAAAATTAACACATAATTACACTTTGCAGAATTATTTTGCGTCTATTCACACAAATTATTATTGCTTCTATTCACTTGTTCTAGACAAATCTGTACCTTATTTCTGTTTGGATATTAAAGGCTATAAAATAGTGATAATTTTACATCAGTAGTATAAGGAACTTTATGTCAAAGAGTAAAACGCACACAAATAAAACTTCTCTTTGTGTAAAATTAAATAATATAACCTTGAACTAAATTAAAAAAAAAAACAATTTTACACATCCCCAATAATAATGTTTTGTGCCACATTTAGTTTACTTTCCCCAATAAGAATCGCTTTTATATTTACTATGTTTTCCGTCTTCTGATAAATAGTAATCATTGTGAAAACAAATACAACAATAAATCAATGTATGCTGATAATTATGAAGAATATGCTTCGACCGGACAAACCCGCGTGTAAGGGTTTCGAGTCTTAAAATGTGAAGTCAATTTGGTGCTCAATCACCTATAGTTAATTGCTGTTTCGTCGATTAATAGAGCTAAAATTGTCCCAGCTAAAGAAGAAACTATAGAGACTATTTATCAGACAGAGAAAGAGATAGAGATCTACTATATAAACAGAAAAAGACCTAGACTTGTCAGCGGAATCATAGATTAAAAAAACATCAATTATATGCATTAATAACGATACTGCACTAAAATTGACAATCAGAAATATCATTGACAAATGAAACATATAAGACTTAAGTACTTTTTATCAAAAAAGTCTTATTAAGGCAAGTTGTTGCTCAACGTTTTTCAGCAGAAAAAGAAATTTCTCATTTGATGAACCTCTAAACAAATCAAAACTACCATAGCTGTGTCATGTAATGGTTGGTTGAACATGTTTTTCTACGATAAAGAGGGAAGTTGTTAAAAATAAAAATGCAGTTAAATTACGAAGACAGAACACATTAATTAAATCGATAACTGCTTCTGCGTTTATGATAATCTCCTTCGAATTTATGAATGAATACATGAGAAAATTTTAAATTATTACGTTAATACGATTATGTTAAAACGAATGAAACTAAGAAAGAAATTAACAAATAATAATCTTTAAAGGATTTATATACCATAATTTCGATTGTTATTTTCTAATAAATTTTAAAGTCCTATTGCTCAGAAAGCATACGGTATTACTTATCATCAACCTATTTTAAGTCATCATTAATTCGGTTGAGTTGACGACACGTTCGAAATAAATTTAAATTCAATAATTATATCAAAAAGTACATTCTAGAATACCTATATTATAACCGATCCACTGTATTCCCTTGTACGGAAAGTATGATAAAATTGAGAATTAAAAAACCTATATTTTCTAACAATTTGGTGAACATTACTTTTAGATTTATCTTTCTTTTAAACACCAGTAACTTGTGATTGTAATAGTTTTCAATCACTTTTTATTCTAAGGAGTTCAAAAAGTACCAAAGAAGAAACTTTAGCAACAATTTAGATACTATCGTCGCACTTATTTCCAACGAATTGGATCAAATTGATCCTGAAATATATGATTTATTCAAGACATTCATTTTTCTTCATTTCCGTATACGTTATAAAATTTAGTGCGATAAATATTATTTATATATATATAGATCATTTTCAATCTTGGTATTTATAAAAGCATCTTCCTCAAATCTATCTTAAAAAATGGACAAAGATGTTGTTCGTTTGTTAAGATAGACTGAGACATGTTGCCCATTGGTCAATAAATTTGAATGACATATTAAAATTTGTATTTGTCTTAAAAATAAAAAAGTTAAATTTATTCAATAAAAATTAATTTATTTTCTTACTAATTTACTAATTGGAGTTTCTGTTTCGGAATATAACAATCTTTTCTGAATTATTTTTCCCGTAATCAATATACTGGCCTATTCCTGGAATTTCAAGCTTAATATTGGGTAAAGAAATATTAAATTAAAACAGAACGAATAGATTCTACTTTTAGAATCAACGTCTTATCTAATTATTTAACCTAATTTGACCTTTACGTTTCTTAGTATATATATAGATACACACATAAATTATAATTAAACTAAATTTAATTCATGATATTCAAAACCGTCAGTAGCATTTCGCACAATATTCGTTCAAGAGATAAACTCAATGAAATTCTATCTAATATGTGGATTTAACATCGAGATAATTTTATGAAAACGGTTTGGCCAATTTTAAAAATATTTCATTGAAGACTATTACATTTCTCAACGCCTGGGATAGTTAAAAATTAATTAAAAATTAGATCATGCGGATGGCGAAGATCTTTTATGCAAGTTCTTAATCTCTCATATGCGGTTATTTAATTCGTGATTATACTTATATCCATTAACTTATACTATATTTAACTATTAATTTTAATTATCGGACCGTTTCAGAATCGCAATAATCTTATCTATCTACCGATTTCAAAAAGTATCTGGCAGGTTATAAATAACTTGCATTTAGTTAGGTCTCAAAATATTTTTTGTCTTAAACTGAAATATCTATTTTACTATATTATGTGTTATATTTTATGCATAAATTTAATGTTTAGAAACGTGATATTTAATGGTGTTACAAGTCATAAATCTGCCCTACAGTTCACTGTTCCCATTGTTGTTCCTGGCTGCATTATTTAACAATGCATTAAACCTGCAAGATATTTTTATAAAAATAAATAATAATCATACAAAGATATATATACGTGCAGACGCTTTGCAGATGACTTCATCTGCCTCGATACTTGGATATGAGTGTAAGGGGCCCAAAAGGGCTCTTATTTCATCGAGCACGTGCAGCCTTAACGTGCGTCCTACTTGCACAGATTGCGGTTTACGTAATAAGAAACAATATTGCATCATCCATAAGTAGCCCAACAGTCGTTTGCTTGCAATTATTTCAGATATAATTACATGGAAAACGACAAGCGTGTGACAGATTTATTTTGGGATAGCATAATAATTATTCTGAAAGAAACCAGATAAAAATGTTAAAGTGAAATCATTCAACGTGAAACCCCGATATTTGGCATTGTAAAAACGTCGATAATAATTTGGAACACCTCGATATCTCCACGCTACTTCACTGATTATTTTCTTATTTCTATTTAAAATTAATGTTCCTTTAAAACGTACGTATGCATACATACATACATAGAAGTGTGATCTCTTTTAATAGAACTATACTTAAAACTAGCGATAAACTTACAAACACTTATAACGAAATACATTATAATACTGGAAAGAAATAACTGAGAAGTAAAAATAAGTGAGAAATGAGTGTGAAATTACACTAAAGTTTCGGGGATGACTTGTAAATTGAATTGAATTATAGAAATAAAAGATACCTTTGCATTCATGCATTCAAATGAATAATTGCGGCCTGTAAAGGATTTTTACCCAAAAACATATTTGATCATCTTTTTGAACATATTTGATCATCATTTTTCAAGAATGTCTTATGCTTTTACGATTTCTAACCATATCCATCTATAAATAAAAATTGGAACACACCAATGTGTTTTAGAGTTAAAATAGTTGCTAAACTATTGTGACCGTCTTACGTAACGATACGCTTTATCCCTCATTATTTTATTACGCAGTCGGCACACACGAGCAGCAGACAATTATGATATTAAATATATAATTTGAACATTTTCAACTTGAAGGTCAGGTATTATCCTACTCACAAAGTAATATTACGCACGAAATCGTGATTATAAGACATGTACCTAATAAAGTAAGGTAAAATACAGGTTCTGTATTGAACACTTATTACATTTTTATTGGGTAATAAACATTGAATACAGAAAGAGCTTTAAAACTGGTCATCAGAAGAAGATATTTTTAAACATGAACATATAACCAACTGTATAAAAAATAGTTCTGAAAAGTCATAATAAATAGAAAAGCAATAAAATTATATTTCCTTGATCGTTTTACCAAATTACTTAACCCATTTCCCCGATTACAAAATTCCCAATAATGTAATCCAAAATCTTATAAAACTTATTTTTCAAAATCTTGCTAATTATAAAAAACAAATATTTGCAATCCGAAATATAATGTCTTGTTGCATGACTAAATTTACTTTAAACTCAATACCAAGTTGTGTCTCCAGAAGTACAATAACGATCATGTTTTTCTAAAATTTTTAAATTATTACAATATCTACCAAATACGTATGTTCTAATGAAAGCGCGCACGAACTCGTAGATATATTAATTAAAAATAAAATCACATAACACCAAAGATATCCCTTAGAGACAACAAACTCCAGTCCACTATATTCGTTGCAACTAACTGGTTAAGTTTTTTTATAATTTTGTCTGTGTGTTGCTCTCCAGTACGAAAAATGGGTATCCTGTAACTTTCTCATAGTGTGGTAAAGTGATATGTTCCTGAACAGTACAATCTGAACACATCTGTTGTGTCCCAAGACTTGTCTTGCCAAGGGGAGAGAAACTTCTCAAGAATATACTAACTCAGACTTTGAAATCTGTTGACCTTTAGAGATCAACCTGGATACTAGTGTATAAAAAGGAAAACTCAAGAACTAATCTGACTACAATACTATAATATTGAGATAAATATGCAATTTTTGTGCCACAGTAACATAGGTACTTATCGCGGTTTATTCACGCACTAGATTTTGAAAACTTTTCATAATCTAGTGCGTAAATAAACCGCGATAAGTACATATGCTACTTTTAATAGAAATTTTATTTAAATTACCATTATTTCTGGATTAGAAATTAAAATTACGAAGCAAGCCTTAAATTACAAAAAGACAGGTTGAAAGATATTTATTATCAAATTATAAATTGTAAAAAAAAATCTTTTTCTAACCTCGACGGGATTCAAACCACTACCGTCCTCTACCGCACTAACCGCTTGTTTACATTTTAAGGATTATACGCGTGCTAATAAACGCAATATTATAATATAAAGAATTTATGTACCATAGTAATATAGGCATTTTTCACAGTTTATTTACAAACTAAATTTCGAAGAGTTTCTGCTACTCGACGATAGACATTTTGTTTAAATTACCATTCTGAATTAGAAATTAAAATTCCGAAAGTAGCCATAAATTCTAAAGAAAAATATTTTTCTAACCTCGATTGGTCACTACCGTTCACTATCAGCGCACTAACCGCTTATTTACATTTCAACGATTTTACGCGCACTACTAGATTACTAATAAATGTAATATTATCTTCATTTATGAATTAATCTATAAACCACATCAAAACATAATCTAAACTGCTTCACGTGTGGTGTGAATAAGTTCAACTCTACAGTCAAAACCAAACAAAAAATAATTCGTATTCACATATGCTTAATTCATCTTCTAAATTTCATGCGTCATTGTCTTTAAATTGGCAAACAATTACAACGAATAAGATGAGTAATGCCAAAAGACTGTACACGGGTAGAAATTCCGCCAAGGCTACGGAGACTGCGCTGTACCGTTCCGATCCATAATAACAAATGATACAGAATCGGAATGCCACTTTATTATTGTTATTGTTGACTAACAAAGAAGATGCACATTCTAAATACTTGTAAAATACAAGAATTTACAATGTGCATCTTCTTTGTAGTGCGCTTATTAAGTTGATATTGTCATCTGTTTACGCTTGCCAAATACGTGAATAATTTTTTTTTCGAAATCGATGGTATAATAGTATCTGATGCGTAATAATAACTGCGACGAGACATTTGTCAGATAGTAATTGATTTTTTTATCTTAATCATATTATTGTGTTCATACTTTCTTCAGCTCTAAGGAGACTTGTTACTTTAAATATATTTCTACATTTTTTATATTCAGAAACGTCTGGCGTCTTCTGCAACCGATCACTTAAGGAATCAGCACTATAAACCAAATGAATATAAGAAACCCGGCAGGGTTCTTATTTTGTAATCTTTTCTATTTTCGATTGCATATATAGTTACAATGGTTACATATTTTAATTTTACAGCATTGCTATTCTATTATATATCGATGAATAAATATTAATATAGGTCTAAGTATTTTAATGATAATGAATAAGTGAAACTTATATTTCATCATTTCAAAAAGAGACAGCTAAAAATGGATCCTTATGGTGTTACATATTTAGTTCACAATTCAAGTTTACTTCTAAAGATTTCGTCATAATTTAAAGCTGGAAATATTTTACCCATTACGTAACCCGTATAGGTACTATCAATCGTTGACAAAAGCGTCAAGAACCATAAAATTAGTGAGGAAAACTAGAATGTTTGAACTTTGAAGAAGATAAATGTTTATCCTGTCGAAGAAGAAGATGATCGCAATATATTGTGATTTCGAATTATTTATTTGCTCTTATCCATATTTGTAATCAATGTTTTAGCTTACAATTATTTATAATTAATATTAAATAACAAATTGTTATATGAGTATCGCTAAGATGAAACAAATAGATTCGTCTACTCTTGCCGCTCAAATCTTTCATTTATCATGTATAGCTTTTTCGTTATAGACATTTTTACACTCATATGCCATGATACTTTTTATTATACGTTGTTATTGATTAACTCTATGTGATTTGGAACCTGCATTGATTTTTTTAATCGCGTTCTTTTTCAATTAACATTCTAGCCCGACATCCTCATTCCTTACCCGACCCCTTAAAAATACTCCGCATTGTGTTCCTCAAAGATCTTCTTTTAGACTATTTTTAACATTCTTATACAAAATTATTTGATTCAATTCCGTAAAGTAAGATACTTTACGAATAAATAATAGCACTCCATCATAGCACGGTCATTTAATTATTCTTTATTACAATATTATGGAGGTAATACACAATGGTCGTCAGAGGGAGAAGGAAGTGTGGCGTTATACAATAGCATAATATCAAAGTCTTTCATGGCCGGTTAAAAGTGATACTAGAAATTTGTTTTTACAAAAATGCAAAACAAAAGAGTGCCTGCCTTGAAAATATAAAAGAATGAACTAAAATTATTGAGTAAAAGAAAATTATTTCCAATAAGCGATTGTCATAAAAAATGCCTTTCTTTTCTGAAAGTGGGGGTTATTTTGACTAGTAAAGGGATATGGTCTCATGACTTATTTTCATGGTTGGAAATGTTGATAAGTGTTTTTTTTCATAATTTCGGATACTCTAACATTATACACTGAAACTTTGAAGAGAACTTATAAAATAACATTGTCTGAAATAAGATAAGATCAAATTCAGAAGTTCATAAAAGAGGAAAAAACTAGATATTCGACAGTCCATGCGTAAGTTCGTGCCGTTGCGTGTGTGCGTATGTTTGTGTATATGAGTGCGTGTGCGCGCAGAAAAGCCGATCCTTTATGTTTGGTAGCCGATGAGAGTAAAAGTGAATTTTCGTAGAACCAATATTCGTTGCGGCAAAAGTAAAATTCAATTTTCGGACCGACCCGTCCCTCAGCACCGTCTCATTCAGTAGTCAATTTGGAAATTGGTTTGCAAATTATTTCTTTGTAACAATTAATCTCGAAAAAAAATTGTGGGTAGCTCTTTGATAAAAATTCGAATTATTTATAATATTTTCACATAGTATTAATAATCGAAGTTTCATAAAACTAAAAATGCAGAAAATAGGGTAAAATTCATTAAGAAACTATGTTAACTGAATATATTACTATTATTATTGATACAAAAAAACATGAAGAGTACCACAAAAATAACGTATCGATAAAATAGATCACATGTGTTAAGGCTTATTTACGCAAGCTTTAATGATACTCTCACAACACAAGTTGAAAAATACAGCTTTAAAATTTTAAAGGGAGAAAGTCAATATTGTATGATTTCGCAGATATTTCATATATAAAAAATTTATTTCTCAAATATTTCGAAATATGTGGTCCAAAAATTACACTACTATTAACTAATTACGTTTAACATATTCTGTCTATTTTGTAGTTATTAAAACACTACTTTGTTAATATGTCATATTAACCAAAACTTCAGTCAAAGTATACCCGACTTAAAACCCGTTTGAGGATTTAGAGAAAAAAAATCGTCAGACGTTTTTTCTAAACACAATATCTAATAATTATCTATATTACCTTATATTGTTTTTTTACTTCCCTCCGAGCCTATGCTTATGACATTTCCAAAAAATACTCACATTAGGCTAAAAGGTGAATGTTTAGAGACAATAAGATATGGACAAAGAAAACAATGCAAAACAAAATGTAGCAAGCCTAATATAAGTTGTCTGCTTGTTAAATACGCCACCTCAGAAACTACCACCACTCGTAAGACTAAGGATGGTGGAGAAGTTAGCTAATAGGCCAAATCAATCATAGCCTTGGATCATTTAGCTTCATATCACGTTGAAATAAACTGCGGATAAAGTAATTATAGTAAATCAAAATTCCATTTATGGAGATGAAATTACCACAACATTGAAAAATTTATTATCTTACAACGTGACTAAAAATAAGAATCACTTCAGAATTTAGTAGCAAAACGTTTTGCGTTATATGAAATATTTGACAAGTACTTTATCCAAGTCCTACATTTTTAGTAAGAGGCCAACGGGAACATGACTCTGAACTTATTTTTATAGGCCGAAGAACCATAAAATAACTTCATACTTATATTCCCTTGACTTTTGCTACAAATCTCATATGAACAGTATGTTGTTAGTAAAACGCTTTTATTTAAAGTTTGTATATATATAATGAACCCATTATTTTTTATTCGAACGCAAAATATTTTATTTTGACGGGATCTGGATTAAAAAGTTCATCTATAAACAATATTTTAATAGCGTTCAAACATTGTATGTGAAGAGGTAAATAATTAAATATTTATTAAGTTTTATTTTATTTATTAAATTATTCTTTATTAAATTTTATTTTATAGTACGCTTTCTTTCTTCTCCTAGAGCTGGTATGAAAATTTAATAAATAATTCAATTATTTACCTCTTTACATAAAATGTTTGAGCGCTATCAAAAAATTGTTTATAAACTTTTTAATCCAGATCCCGTCAAAATAAAATATTTTGCGTTTGAATAAAAAATAATGGGTCCATTATACATTTAAGTAGATACTTTGATTATAAATATGAAAATCGTGGTAATTTCAATGTAAATTAAACATTAAGACCAAGAAAATTTAAGGACAGGTTACTCAATGAAGCAAGTAATGTGCTTCTAACTATTCATCCGAACCACAGCCCCCAATTAGGGTCACATTAAGACACGCTCTCACCTCGTTAAAGTTAACTTGGAACTTTGTGTAGTACGCAATTTTATTATTTACTCGTTTCCACGTGCCAGATATTTCGTTGTGCAAATAGTAACCGGGTAACATAGAGATAATTAAAATTAAATCAATGGACCCGCACTAATTTTCTCTCAAGTTTGTACATTTACCAAATAGCCGGTGGTGTATTTATAAATTTAAATTTACAGGAGTTTGTTAATAAATATAATTTTTTTAACAAACTCCTGTAGTTAATTTCATTTAAATTATGTTATTACTATGTTACCTTTGATACTGCCAGGTAATAAAAAGTAAACTATTTTGAATTGCAAAATTTAAGGAAAAAAATTCGCATTGTAGATGATTGCATGTTGGTAAATATATTTCTTGCAGTCATAACTCTGATTATAAATTAATTGGCTTCACTTTTTAGTTTCTATATTAAGCATCTTCTCGGTATTTTTACAGTCTTCTTCTTAAATGTAAGGAACTGCATTGGAAATTAAGTTTTAAATTAACTTATCAAAAAGGCATATTCGCTTAGTTGTGATGTGAAAATCGTTGTTGTGTGAAATTCGTAAAGCAAATATTGTTACGTTATGTTTAGCATATCGTTAGCATATAAATTGCTTGTGATTCATTCGGAATTGGAGACGACTGCTCACTTTATTTTTCCTTACTTTCTGTATATTTGATACGAATTAAATTTCTCACGAAGGGGAATACCCAAGCTACTATGTAGATTTATATGACACTTCTAATCCAAATATCGTATCAAAAGTAGCGTTGTCACAATAAAACTATATTTTGTTGTATTCAAAGTATTGAAGTAAAAAAAAATATTCTCGGTATGATTGCTGAGGATTAATAAAAATTAACGATTGAAATCAAGCAACGTCATTAATGCTAGGTAACTATTTTTTATGTATTGTTCTGTACTTCAAATGGAAAAAAACAATGCTTATAGGATCACTTCGTTCTTCGTTTATCTGTCTGTCTCTGTGTCAAAACTCATTTTCTCACGAACGCGTGGAGGTATCAAGTTGAAATTAATATCAAATACTTAGGTCTACGGTTTCTTGGAGCTGCAAAAAAATGAAGCTTCCAAAAGAATGCAATAAAAAAACTTTAAAAATACGGTCATTTATGCCACATTGACACTCGCAAATAATCAAAAAATTCCCATTGACCTAATTATAAAATTTGACAAGAAGCAAAGTATTGACATAAACTCCGAAAATCGTTAATTTGTGGTTTCATCACTTAATTTTTTTTTATATAAGTTAAATATATAGTAGGAAACATATTTTCGTTTTAGAAAAGTAAAATTTTGATAATAGTTTAATAGGAATATTATGTACCATTAAAATTTTCATAAATGTGCACAGAATCGACGTAGTGCAAGTTCCACTCGTATTTGATAGGTTTTTATGTACCTTGTAGCGTTATAATTATTATCTCTAACTACAAATTATTGAGCACGGCAACCTCACTGACTAATAAATACCATACTTTCAAAATACTCATCAACTCATACGACTCTACGTTTATTCAATTCGAGACGAGTCGTTGTCAAAATTATATAACAGATACGAAAAAATTTAAAATAAAAACATAAATACGTACTATATTATGGTTAAATTTTATTTATAAGTAAAAAAAATAATAGGACGTATTGTAAAACACACTATAATCTTCAATATAAACATATTTTTGAGGGTTTGTTTTCGATGACATTCTTGGTTGTACGAGTACATATTCCTCAAACAATACTGTTATTACATCGGGTCGCTTTCATTAACGACTACACTTTTTGAAAACAATATTAAAAAGTATTTTTTAATTACCATTAAGCGATATTTTTTCGGTTTTTTTAAATTTCCACAAAATTTCATTTACATTAAGTTATAGTAAATAAAAACATAATATTTGTCAGATAATATTACTATTTAGAAATAGCCCATACCATATCCCTTTCAAAGCAATATGATGTAACAAACATTACTATTTTACGTACTTGCGTATATAAGTATTTTATCCTATATCTATGGTAAAAATTACGTTGTCATTTTTCTTTTCATTATATCCCAAGTAATTTTTAAAAAACCTGGCAAATACGAATAGAACTCGCACTAAAGTATTTCGCACACATTTGGGCACTTCTAAATACATAGTATTTCTATTAAAAGTGTCATAGTATTTCTATTAACCTATTAATAAATAATCATTTTTCACAACGTAAAAATATTGCCGAGTACATATTTTACAGACGTTATAACGTGATGCATGTTTCAAAAATTAGAAGATCTAGAATAATCTCTACAGTTTTCCTACAAGCATTACGTTAGTTTCTAAAAACCTTATTTTTTCATAATTCAGATTTGAGTTGGGAAATAACTATTATTTACCCTTTCAAACGATAACCCGCACTATACATAAGATTTAAAAAAATCGATTATTTAATCCCTCTTCCCCCACAAAATTTCACATAATAACACTAAATACATAATACACTAAATTATTACACTAAATAGATTATATACTTACAGACATACAGAGAGATACGTGGGTAATCTTATAAGTATTCGAATTTTCCTTTTGGGGTACGGAACCCCAAAAAACGATTGAATGTAAATTGCATCAAAAAACCTGAATATATGAAATAAATGAAAATATGTGAAAATATAATTTAATAAAGTTCATGCTCGATAAAAAAACGTTTCCTTGATTACGAAAATTGCACAAAACCTTCAAAATCCAAATTTATTTTGAATATTTCCCTAATTTTCTATCAGTACTATGTCTCTGATCATATTTGCCTCTATATTAATGTTCTTACTTAAGGTAACATGTGTAAAAATATAATATAAATAAATAAATAAAATGCAAAGATCAAAATGCAGATACAACCCGAATATCCATCTCGTCATAAATTGGCCATTGTTATGATTATCACATTTGGTCTACCAACATTCTATTCACCTATTCTTCGCCACAATTCAAGACGGGTTCAAGATCAAGTTTGAATATTTTTAAAAAGGCTACCAAGGTCGAATATCTTGTTTTGGTCTTAATGTTAATGCTTCAAACTCCCACTTTGCGCAAATGTAATAAGTCAGGGTTAAATGGAATCAGCCATTTACTTGTTATTTTCGATTGTCACTTTACTTGAACTATATTTAAATATATACAAATGCTAGATAGCATTAGAATTGTCAATCGTCACAGAAAGTTCAGACGTTACACACTTAGTAATTGACGAAACGAAAGTTACAACACAAGAAACAAATAACGAAAAAAATAAAATGTGTTTGTTATTAAATGTAAATTGAACGGGGTTTGAATAAATTATGTTTAAATATTTTAATTTTCTCTAACTTCATCATTTGCAACTTAAACAAAACAGTGTAATAATTACATTCTTGTCTTTCTCTTCATTATTTAAACACAAAGTTCATTTACCATTTATGGTTTCGAATAAACGAAGAATCACACTATTTTATACATACACTGTTGAAAAAGTTTAAGTATTCGGAACATGCTTATGTAGCGATATAAGGCAATGTTTCACAAAAACTAAAATTTTTCTGTAAAAATTTATCTTGCGTTAAAACTCGTAACCACGCTTATACCAGGAAAGAATGCCTCAGTTCACTTTATAAATTAGGTAGAATTGCGTAAAAAATAATCTTCCTAAAAAGGTAATAAATTTATTATAATTTTCACATGCAATCTTACCTTAAAATATACTAAGTTTAGTCTATCATACATAATCAGAAAGTAACATTGAACAATTAAACATGAACTGAGAGATAAGTTCTGGTATTTCAAAGTGTATATTATTACACAAAAATAAAAATATATGACAACACTAAATAGCAAGTGAAAAGAAACTCCACCAAATTAGATATTGAAAAAGAAGGTGGAAATTATTGAAAGGTGTGAAAGTTCACAACACAACAACATGTTTACAATAGATCGAGATCTTAGATAATAATAATATGTTCTAAAAGACGGATCTGCATTCTTTTAGAATCTCACGCTCCATTAAATCAACCACAGCAAAGCAAGAATCGTTATAGTCCTAAGTTGTGACATCAGTAGGAGACAACTAGCTCTTGTATGTAACCGGACGTGATGTAAAAGCTGATACAATCGGACAAACATCGAGCATACGTTATGCTCGTTAGATAACAGTAGACCCTGGAAGGAAACAGCTCACGACACTCATGTTACGCAACATGATTTATAGACAAACACATTAAGTCGAAATGCTTTATCTTCAGCAAAATAATTTATGCAACGAAAATGTAATGTTCTGCGTAAAAGTAAAATAATGATGATTGTATCATTCATAAGGATAATTCATAGTAAATAATAAATAAATAGAACCAAAATCTAGGACGGAAATATGTCTATCCTATGTCTTCTGCGTAAGCTAAATAAGTTCCGTTCATGCTACATTTAATTTCATTAAGTTTATATGTATTTTCGAAAAAACTGTTAATTTTCAAGGTTCCATATCTCGAACGGAAAAATTAAACCCTTGTCAAATCATTTACATGCCTACTCGTCTGCCACAGGTTTTTTTTTATTAAAAACCGCTTACCGTAGAAACTTGAAATTTAGCACAGTAAAAAGTACATTACAAAACTCAAAAATATTCGGAGGGGAATTGCGTGCTCGAAACTTTTTAGTATATCTTGAAAGATATGTTCAAAAATGTGCAAAGATATGTTACTTTCTTCCCACTATTTCCGAAACTACTCAATCTAAAATTATGAAAAATAGAGTCTTCAAAAGCCCATGCAAAGATTATAGGAATAATATAACGATTATCCCAGATCTTATACTTTTCGAAATATGCACATTGTTTTAAACCTGTGAAAGTTATAATAGGGAATATTTTTTCCTTGTGGAAAACTAATATTTGTAAAGAGTTAATGAAAATAGTTTTTCATAGTCATATGTGCTTGACAGAGTGATCACTCTTTCAGAGTGAGCCCGTGGTCAGTTTTGACCGACCATTACTGTCTTTTAAACTTTCCATAATTGTTTTGTCTGTCAAGTGTTCTTAATTTTCCCTATTTTCTTTTCCCATCCTCTTCTTTCATATGTGACTATTTTATTAGTTTTTTCACCTCCCTACATTTTTGTTTAAACATTTCAACATTCTTTTCTTCCTCTTCACAATGACACATGACTTAAGCTATAATCTCATAAATTTAGCAGCATTTATATTTAAATCTCATGCGCTTAAGTCTTGTTTATCACAAATCGTTACAAATCTAAATAATTTTGATACATTATACAGCATCAACTGCATATATTATATGCTAACAAGAGCACATTAAGCATGTAACATCCATTGACAGCTAATTTCCTGACATTATACGTTCGGTCACATCACTTTACGTCACTTAAAAGCAGTCGGATAAATACCGGTGACGTAATATAATATTAAAAAGTAAAGGGATTAAATATATGTATATATATATATATATATATATATATATATATATATATATATATATATATATAACCAATCTAAACAATTTTAGTGACAGGTCAAAATTTAAAGCAACTTTAGACAAACAGATTGAGCAACAACGAAGACATACAACATTTCTTCCTGACACCTTTATGAAACTTATCGATTACAATATTAAATTAATATAGTAATAGAAAAAATTATTCTCATGATTAGTTACATACCCATAAATAAAAATACGCCAAAAAAGTGTGAAAAATGTTAAACCAATCAATAGTTTCTATTAGTGTGAATTACTGGGAAGTAAAGAAAATAAGGCAAATTATCCGTTTGTTCCTTTAAAATAATTTGTAGTAAATATTTTTTTCCTTGAAAGACCGCCTAAACTAGCACGAATACGATATACATACATGTCACTAAAAATCTGTCAAGCGTGAGAAGAACTCGCACAGAAAGGTACACATTTAGGCACTTTTAAATATTTAATGGTATATAATATTCCCATTAAATTATTTACAAATATTAATTTTTCAAAACCTAAATATAATGCCTATTATGACTTTTACGTACTTATTTTAAAAATTATAAGAACTAGGGCAATTCGCCCTAGTTTTTTTTTCCTGTAATCTTCTAGGCAATTGTTACCAACTCTGTTTTCCAATAATTTTTAATTCAATAATAAATTTCGGAAATAAATGGGGGGGTGCTCTATTTTCGCATATTTTTTAGAACATCTTTTTAAATATGCAATTTAAAATTATGAAAAATTATTTTTATATTCCTCATAAGAATCTCTTTCAAATGATATACCATATGCTGTATGCTATTATTTTTTTTTAAAAACCTACATTTATCCTCTCCTCAATTCTTGCATAAATATTTTTAAAAAGTTAGCTACTTCAAAATATGTGGGTAAATAAAATGTATTAATTACTACGTCAAATTTCAAGTTTGTACGTCCTATACCGTCTAAGAAAATTGGCTGTTACATAAATATATTGCCTGATCTTTAATGAATATGGTGTATATTTAAGAAGTATGACATCTAGAAACGTCGCTATAGTTTTCCTATAACCTTTGAATGTGTTTCTGAAAACCCTTATTTTTCATAATGTTAATTAATGAAGAATATTTGTACAAGTTGGAACGTCTTCAAAATTTATGCATCCGGTATATCTTCGGCCTCAGAAAGTACGATCATATTTCTGAATACAGATGTGTGAAGATCCGTGATCGACGCCAACTTCACATAATTACACTTCTTTTTAATATATCAAAAAATCCTTAGAGCCCAAATTACCCTAGTGGCAAATTTAAAGATTTGTCTGCTCGCAGCCTAGAACTACGATCTGAAAGTTCACTCACCCTACTTATTTCTAAACATACCTCTACCTCTTACGAAAAATCCTTCACTGTCCAAGAAGCAAAAATTTGGAATCACCTGGATCCTGACACCAGGAAAATCACGTCCCTAAATATTTTCAAAAATCGAGTGAAAAGTCCTACCTCTCCTGAATCCTTTGTGGCTTTATCCTTTCCGGTCTCATCGGTCCCAAATCATGTCAATAGTTTGTATTAATTATAGTTTTATATTTTGTATTTTTTTTTCTAATGTACTATGTATAATTTTCATTGTAAAATCTTTTACAGTCTACCAACTATATTTCAATATCAATTGTTATAGTCGACTGAAAAAAATTGCTCATGTAGCAATAAGTCCGCCATATTTTTTGCATACTTTTCGATATATCTCTGAAGATATAATACCTAAATGATAATATACTAGTCCTTTCAAACTATACCTTATGAAAATAAAAGAATTTTCTTTCCAAACGAATATTTTTCAGTTTTTATTACTATGACAAATTTCAAGTTTCTACCTCAAGCAGTTTCTAAGGTAAACGGGTGTAACGAGCGGTCGCACGTATACCTGAATAATCTTATAAGGTTACTGTTTTTCCTTTTGAGATACAGAAACATAAAAACGGCAATTGAACGTGCATCTGCTTTATAACCGGTCTTCAAGTCACTTATGTTGACTGCGGTCGCTGATCGCAAAAACCGGTTGGAAAATAATCTAATTTAAGGGAGATAATTTAAAATTATTCTCTAAATCTACCTATCTATGCTCTAATTATCCAAAGTTGTTCTATTTTTTTAAACACCAGTAGATTTTGAGAGGAGGGCGTTACCGGCCTCGAGTAACACGGTTCTGTTTAAGTGACAAAACAAATATGATAAAAATACATGTCTTATTATCATTGAATACTCAGCGTTTAAATATTGTAGTTTGAAGAGTGACATGTAGCCTAAACAATGGCATATTGGTTGCGAATACGATTGAGATAATAAACTACAACCAACTAGGTGAAATTGTTCATCAAATATAGTAGCTCAATTGAAGATAAGAAATTATTCAGTTCGAGTAAATAGCCTAATAATATAGTCGTTATATTTATATGTTCCAAAAATATTTACCAGAGATGACTTATTTTTTTCGATTCGTCTTAATTTTATCCAAAATGAACAAAAAAATTATCCATTGGAAGGGTTGTGAAACTAGGATCTATACCACTGCAACCTGGCGTAAGATAGTATATAGTATAGTGGCATAAGATAGATGATGTAGAACTTATAAATCCTGGATTACATCCTTACGACATTATAAATTTTCATTATATTTGCTTTAATATTTAATCTAAAAATTTATTTGCGCTCTTTCCATTATTATTTTTCTATAATTCCAACCTCGAGCACCTTACAATGACCTATAATGGTTTTTTTTATAAATTCCAAACCATCATTATGTACTGATTTTCTTGACTACATCCCTTAATGTCGTGAAACAAAATTACTTTATTTTAGTATTTTTAATAGCACTTACCTTTTGAATTTGTTTTTTCTATACCGCCAAACTTCGAAAAAAATATATTATAATGTTTATACTCTAATTATAAAAAAAATTAAACATTGTTGATTTATTTCTATTAAAATTTTAAATTATACTACTTAGGTAATGTTTTTTTATTGTTTTAATTCTAGTTTTAAACGTATTATAAAACCATCTGCATTTTTATGTTACACAGCCTAACACTTTAATATAATTTAAGTTTAAGTTATCACCCTACATCCAGCGTCTGGCGTCTAAATTGATTTAATAAAGTTCCAACATAATTATTTCCATCTTAACTATATCTTTTAGGTTTTTTTTTCAATATCAAACAAAATCAAGCCTCTGTCTCACCACATATGATCATCCAGCTGACTAAACCTGGTGCGCCTTGGTTAATAGGAGGTATTTGAAAAATTCGTAATTCTAAATGGAACTTTACTGACACCCGTTAACATGGCAACGTTACTGACACCCGTTATGCTGAATGCTCAAAATAAGTCTTTCTTTGAATAACTTGGTCATGAGATGGAAATTCCAATCAAAATCCAATCAGACAACATGATATTTTTATTGTCATTATTACATGTTTAAGATCATTTACGAAGGATGCATTCAGTTTTATCGAGATCCACATCATCTCGCATACTTTTATAATGTTTATAAATGGAGTATCCAGTTTACCCATGTTAGCTGTCTCAAATACAAAAATACAAAATATTACTTGGATCTCTATTCACCAAACTCTTTAAAGGATATTTTTATCCTTGCCAAATCTGTCTTATCTGCATTTTATGTCTCAGTCGTAATCAGAACATAACTAGCGGTTTGTGAGTTTACGCAACCAAAGAATTATTTGTCTATAATCTCACAGCGCAACTTTTAAATGCAAAAATAAACGTCTTGAAGGCGGTCTATTGGCCTGAAGTTATAATATGAGTACAACCTTTCTAAAAAGCGCACAAAATAGATCTTTAATTTTACTATGACTCCATTTTTAATACAGTATTAGAATAACTACACAGTATAATGTAACTATAATAGATTTTGAGGAACAATATTCCGGTAAAAAGTATCTCATCTCAAGTATCGCGAGTCCTTAACATGAGATTTTTGCTGTCAAATAATCTTCTTTAACCGTTTTTTATTGTAATTATCTAGATATTGTTAATATGTTATCTTTTCTTCCATCAAAACATGAACTTTAACTTTGTTCTTGATCCATTTGATTGGCCTTGGATGTATCTCCTTCATTAATAATCCCAATGTCAAGTGTTATATGTGTTCATCAGATATGTCCGTTCTATAACAATTTAGAACAAATTTGGGAACAAAAAGCCGTATTTAAGATATAGAGGATGTAGATTATAAACAGTATTTTTTGTCATAAATTCTACGTATCTACAGTTCACTTATAGTATCCGATGAAAAGAAACTGTAATCAAGTATGGTTTGTTTGATTTTTAGGCTAAAATAATCACTCCTTATAATATTGTTAGGCCCGTACGTACGTCTGTCCATTCAAACGTCTATAACAGCCCCACAGTAATTATTGTTTTAGACCTATGTAAATGTGATTTGTCAAACACATGCTTCATATGAAAATCTTAATTAATATATGGAATATAATAAAAAAATATCTCCATAGATTAAAATGGGGTGAAAACATTTTTGTATCACTGATTTCTAAAAGCGAAACTGAGGTATCATATTCCATTTTCCGTTTTTAAGCCTTGTTTTAAAATACATTCACAGTCATATTCAATGTTTTCTCTCCCTTCTAATACTTTAACCATAAAAAATGTGAAAAAATTATGAATCCTATCACTTTATTAGAACTACTCAATTAAATTATTTCGGTTAACCTAAATCAGCAGCTTCCGGAGATATAAGCAACTAGGAAATTCCAGTTTGTATGTATCCCAAAACGTATTTGGCCAGTTTCTAGGTTCCGTACTTCAAAAGAAAAAACGGAACCCTTATGATAATATCACTCACGTGCCCGTCTTTTCAACTATCACAGCCATTTTTCTCAGAAACCGCTTGATGTAGAATTTGACACAGTAACAAATAATAAATAAAGGTTTCAAAAATATTTTCTCATAATTTTAAAAATATAAACCCCTTATTTTCTATACTACTCAACGTAAAATTATGAAAAAATAAGGTTAATGGAAACACATGCCAAAGCTCTAGAACAATTGTAACGATTATCCTAAATCCTATAATTTTAGAAATGTACACAATGTCTCCTATGGATACTATATCTATCGAAGGTAAGCAAGCTATAAGTCAAAATTAAGCAATTAATTAAAAGTAAACTAAAAGAAAGTAAGCAATAAATTTTATTATTAAACAATTAAGATTTGCAAGTAATAATAGAAATACTATGTACCGTTAAATGATTATAAGTGCGTAAATGTTTACAGAAACACCTTAGTGCGACTTTTACTCCTGCTTGATATAGTTTTTATACTTTTCCAACAAAACGATCATTTCGGCTTTCCTCTTAAGTTTTGTATTACGAGTTTTCATTGCATCAACGTCTACCAACTCTATTAACATCAACCTTTTTATTACTCTTTTGTTGATGGAGAAAGTTTTATTCGTTATCCGGTACTTTACAATCGCTTGAATAATTAAAAGAAATAAAATTAAGTTTTGGGCAAAAATATCAAATAATATAGATCTTGCATGTCTTATGTGCCGTATTTTTAATTTTTTTATTGTGTCTAATTTTTAGAGGTTGTTCAATGTTTCGATATTGTTCATAATATAAACGGAAAAATTTAATAATGAAGTTCAATTGAAATGAAGATTTTTTCTTATTTTCTTTTATCATAGTTACAATCTGCTACTAACTATTTTTTATAAAGTCGGTTCTTTCACATTCTTACTGGATCCAAAGCATGTTTTATCAGCAAGTAATATTTTAGAACGTAAGAGTAAGTAGACAATACCTGTAATCGTTAATCATGCTACTGGTCTTTCGAATTAAGTAGAAATAATTGCAGCTTTTAGCATACAACAAAAAAAACTCCATCGCTATAATATTACAACTAAACCGGTATACGACACAACTAGCAATAAACACATATTTTAGTTTTTTGTTCCAATTCGCTAGCGGTTTTTTGTATGTAAACAAATGACGAAATGACCGTTATAAACTGACGCCATTTTATTAATACGCTTCGGTCGCCACGGCAACTACCCCCACCCTTCGCTCCACTGCGTCAATGTTGCACTAGCAACTACTAATGCAAGTTAAAAACCAGTATTCTTTGTAAATATTGTTAAGATTTGTGGTAACTGGAAATATTATTTTTCAAAAACATTTATAATGTTTAAACATGTACTTTGATGTCATCACTCACGCGCTATTATTATACTTGCGATCAAAAACTGTCTAGATGCATTGCACACGTTACTTGCTAAGAAACGTGTGCAATGCATAGTTTTCAAACTGCTCCTCCATTTTTTTTCTCCTTCTACTTTTCATCAATTTACTCGTCAATATTATTCGCAATATTAGTCGCGTAACTGACTTTATTACTAATTTACAAACATGAAACACGTGCTTATCAAATATCTTTGATATTCCCATCCTGTCTAATTAAGATATTGCTGCTACAAGAACTTATAGTATCGATACCATAGTCGATGGTCACATCTATATGATAAATCGACAATATCTACTGTAATGTTTAGTTTACAAATTATATTTTTATCTGCCTGAATTCCCATTTATAATTTCCACTTACATTTTTTCTTCTTTATTGAAACATTATAATGACCTTAATGATTTGGTCACGTCAACATATTATTTAAAATTAGCTTCTACTAACTATTCTTAAATGCTTCTTATAATATTACGTTTATTGTTTTAACCTTAATCATTCGACATATTTTAAAACAGTTTCCTCATCTGCCTTCTGTACTTTCTTTTACCTTAATGAGATCATCTACTTAAGGAAAAACGACTCATTTCCTTATTTCGTGTTTGCTTTCTTAAACGTACTGCATTTTCACCTTTATTAACATTGCATTTCTTTAGTTTTGCATCTTTACTTTCAATTTATTAACTTGTTTATCGCTCGCTCGCCTTGATTCAATTAAATATGTCGAATTAAAGCGTCAAAAAAATAATACTTTTCTCGAATTCGAGTTCTCAGTCACAAATCTACGCCAATCATATTAACGTCATCATTATTTACATAGATCAACGTACTAAATTATATTACGCAGAAATACGTTTTAATTTAATATAAATCTTTAGTTTAAAATTACCTTTCGATAAACACACGCGAAACAAACCGCAATGTCGTGTCTTATTTTCGGTCTGTCAACCGCAATGTCGATCCATTCAGAGATTGATTTAAATAATATATGCAAAATCCGGTTCATGTGCTTGCATTAAGAAACCCCTCAAACGAACCTGCGACATAAAATAAACCGTTGTCGCGGTCAATTTGTATTGAAATGACGCAACGCTACGTCCGTTGCACGCGACAAAAGGCGCCACACCTTGATTAAGTCAACGGAAAATAACCAATGATCGATTAATTTACGGCCGTATTATGTACACAATCGGTATTGCGATTAATGAATGCAGTCGCCGGATCCATTAGTAAAATATAGATAAAAATAATATTTTAGAGAAACAGCCACTTCCATGTAAATTTACATTGACCTATACAACAAATTGCTAAATCAAATATTCCTACGCATCGGCTACTAAAGCTTGCTACTCTGTCTAAAAACCGATACTAGGCTAGTTCTTAAATCGATAAATTTACTACCGATCTTATGATAGTTGACTGATTTAAGTGTGTTAGGGCAGTAGACCTCATTAAACGAGTTTGTCTCACTTGAATTATATGTTAACAACAAGGCCATAAAAATGTATAATAATAACATACAACTCATAATTAAATGAAACTACGTGATGTAGTATTATTTCTACTTTCTTCAATTTCTTTACCAAAGATATCTTTGCTAATATCCCACCTGAAGATGTTGTAATACAACGAAACCTAGGTCGTAGTAAAGAAATTAAAGAAAGTAGAAATAATACTACATCACGTAGTTTCATTTAATTATGAATAATGAATTTCTACAAAATTAACGCCAAATATATTCAATATTTAATAACATACAAATAAATTATGCACATGATAATAATAAAATGATTAATAAAGAACCATAGTGATGAGAATGCATCGATCCCTTCTGAAGATTAATGGGTTGTCGGCAATACATAGCAAATTCATCTTCAAATACTTCCTACACTTGGATCATCATGAGAACAAAGCCTTGATTACGAAACTAACAAAACATAGTCAATTTAGCAATAAGTTCTCTACAATTAATTTTTTTGTTATGAAACTTAAAAGAGAAGGAGTGACCGACAATACCTAATATAAAACAGGATTAGTATTGTTATTTTGATAATTAAATAGACCGAGGCCGAAACAAAACTTAAAGATACAAGGTATTCAGATATAATTCTGTGTCTGCAACTGTAAATTTCATTCTAAACAGAAAATTACTTCTGTGATTAAAACATATGTCATCGACTTAATCTTTATTTATGCTGTTTCAGAGTATATAATATTATTCCCTTTGCTTTTTTGTAAAAAATCAAAATATTGTGTACTGAACGTTTACCTTGTAATAACTCTTTACTCCAATCACTTGATGACTCATTCTTCCAATCACTCGGTGACTCGTTCTTTGAATATCAATCTCTGCGTTAAATAAAATATTAATAATATTTGTATTTATTGTAAAGATTAAGGCTTTCGAAAATTCATAACACGTACGTAACAAACAATTTGTAGCGAAATGAGTGCTTGACATTGGTTCATATATTTACGACTTCTTATATATGTGTGTTTTTTAACCTCTATGCTAATTTGAATACTGACTCACAGCCTAACTGTCTAGCTTTCTTATAACAATCAATTATATCTGTGTTTCCATGTATGAGTACGGGAAATAACCGACAAGTGATGGGTTACGCTTTTATTCGTCACGGTTTAAAAAATTGTCTCGTAAACGTGTTATCGACGTTACCCGGAAAATTATACTATTTTATGTAAACTTCGTCAGATCATGACATTTTTTAAATAAGCAAAGTCGGTGTTTTTTTTAAATATGCAAAGTTATACAAAAAGAGTGCTGGGTACGAGTGGAGCTCGTACTACGAACGTTCCTTGCATACTTATTTAGGTACATAGTTTATTGGAGTTAACATATTATTTCCATTAAACTGTTTGTGAATATTGATAAATTCTTTACCATGTTAGCATTTTGCCTAATTTATCTTTCACAGACCTATAATCCACGTATTCGCAAAACTTCATGGCCGTAAGTCTAAATCCGTAAAAAATGTGAGGCTGTGACGGAAGAATACGACGAAATTAAAAAGGTTTCTTCTTTCCTACGGAACCCGAAAAAAAATTACGTGTAACAAAAATTAAATTACACATATTAAAAAATTACATATAATAA
Source organism: Druceiella hillmani (assembly GCA_039881145.1). NCBI lineage: Eukaryota > Metazoa > Arthropoda > Insecta > Lepidoptera > Hepialidae > Druceiella > Druceiella hillmani. Next base: position 6,390,739 of record JAYKKI010000002.1, read on the forward strand.
AAAGACGGTATGTTCAGTATGAATTTCTTTTAATTCATGTTTGTCTCTTTGGTGACATAAGACTGACTTTAATTTAACTACACCCCAGTAATAAAGAAATGGCTTGTTACTTTCCCTGCCCTATTTAAAGTGAGGATTAATCTCATAAGACGAGGAAGAAATGTACCAACACTTTTCTACATGGCTCATTGTCATCATCGATTATTTTAGCTCATCCTCATTCAGAGTATACAAATTGTAAAGCAATACTTGCATACATATATAAAGAGAAAGATTAATTTGTTTGATATGTGCAAAATATATAAATTACAAATTGTAAAGCAATACTATAATTACAAATTGTATAGCAATAAAATATACAAATTGTAAAGCAATATATAAATTATATAAATTACAAATTGTATAGCAATAAAATATACAAATTGTAAAGCAATACTTGCATACATATATAAAGAGAAAGATTAATTTGTTTGATATGTGCAAAATATATAAATTACAAATTGTAAAGCAATACTATAATTACAAATTGTATAGCAATAAAATATACAAATTGTAAAGCAATATATAAATTATATAAATTACAAATTGTATAGCAATAAAATATACAAATTGTAAAGCAATACTTGCATACATATATAAAGAGAAAGATTAATTTGTTTGATATGTGCAAAATATCTACAAAATATATATGTCTTGTTTATATTCAAAATATTTCAAATTAAACAGTCAGTGGTGACGAAGGTCTGTTGACAACAAAGTTTGTTGACTGGAATTGCAGACTCAAATGAACTGTAGGATCAAAGATTTCTTAAATTAGTAGATTCGACGGCCTTTGCAAAATCTCGTTATTTATTGTCAAAAACGATATTCAGATAGGTACCAACAAAAGAAATGCACAACCAGTAAAGTGGTAAAAAATGCACAACCAGTAATGTGGTACTTCGCTTTTTACTGCTAAGCGACGAAATGTGAGTTTAAAATTGAGTCTTCGATTCTTATTGATCGTAGAGTTGTAGTTCTATATTAAATCGACATCTACTAATGTAGTAATATAGTACACAACATAAATGAAAAAAAATTATTTATTTAAAATCAAAGAATTCTGAAAAATAAATACATTGAAAATTTTTTTTTTTCATTACTATACGCACAATATATTATATAAGTAAAAATAAACTTATAGGACGATAATAAGGACGCAGTTAAGATAATTTTGAGTGTCTCTTTTACTTTTTTCTTTATTTTTAAATATATTTCAATAATCGAAAAATTGTATCATCATATAAAAACTTAAACGAAAAGTGTCAAAATATGGCGTTACTCTAATCTTCCACTAAACAGAATAACCTTTAAAAAGAGCTGATCATATTTTCCTTTTAAGTTATTTAAATTAAAAACAATTCTAAATTCGCAAAGTAATGTAGAATACCTATATTGTGGTAATGAATCGGAAATAATTTATAATATTTCGCATTCCTTTTTTTCGTTACAGTGTTTCATTAGCATACATTTCGGAAAAAAAACACACAACTGAAAATTAAATTCAAAATAACTAAAATTTATATGAAAATTCTTAAAAATTTTCATTGTCAATTTATTATAATTTACTTTAGTATTCCCTCTTTTTCACTTCTATTTTTCACATTATACATATTTTTTTTCGTTATTTGAATACAATTGCGAAAATTTTTCTCATTTTTGTGACTTGAACGCCGTACTGATTCTGAATTTAGTTAGCTAGTTAGTTCAGAGTCGTTAAATATCCGAATGACAAGATATATATATTGGTAAATGAGCTGTAATAATATAATTCAATTTACATATAAACTAAGTGCCCTGTTCCAAATTTTTGATTGAGTTAAATATTTTACTTGGGTTTATTTGTATAATGATAAAAGTGTCGTGTCAATATCTTTGTACATATTTTTTTAAACCATAATATTACTAAATTAAGATATTTTTAAATCTGTATGAAACTTTCATTAAAGTATTTTATCATAGACTCATAAGGACTGTGAATTTTTTTTATTTGTTTCATCTATAAATTAATTTCTATCCTCGACGTAAAGAAAAGGACGACTGACCTTGAAATGTATCTTTATTTTTTTGTCTTTATAATCAAAACACAAAATTCAATATAGTTTCTCTATCGTTCTCATCGTTCGTATCTTTACAATAATGCTGAATCATTGCAGGGCAATTCAGTGCTATCAGAACTTTATAAAGTATGACCAGATCTCGACGCAGCATTTGAATTCAATTGGATAATACTTGGTTTTGGGAACCTTTTTTTCATTTTATTTAACATCAGCCGACTGAGTTTATACACGCTGTTAGAACTCTTCAAACTTAAAAAAATGTACAGAATGCCACCAAAATAACGGAAGCGAATTGAAAATATAATCAATTTAAGGACAGAGTAAATAGCTATTAAATTTCTTGATAATTAACAAAATCATCGGTGTAAAATTCCACAAATTAACAAAAGAAGAAATGTCAAACCAAATAACAATTTATTTAGATACTTAACAAAATGTTCAATTATCAATGGTTATTTTAATATTTTCATAATTGTTGTTTTTTATGCCTTTTATTTCATTTGACATAATTTGCAAAAAACACATAGATATAGTAACATTTTGTGTCAATTATTATAACTAAATATGGATATTGGTGTCACTATTTTGTAATATCTAACTTTAATATAACTTAAACATTTTAATAACTGTTCAATAAATCAAACGTGCACCCGAAAATCAAACGTGCATCCCGAAAGTTGACGCAGATATTTCTTGATTCTGACAAAAATCAATAAAAATTTCACGTTGTTTTCATAAATTATTCACGTTATTTCGTGCTTATTTCGTACTGAAACGACATTTACATTAATAAATAAGTAAAAAAATAATGACGTCCTTCTCTTAATATTAAAATTATTTTTATTTATAATTCATTGTAATTATCTTAAAAATACCCAATTATTTGAAAATACTATTCCCAATGGCGTATCTTGTTAAATAATTTCTTATGACAATTAAACTGTAAGACGATTCGTAATGGATTTCGTCATATTTTTACTCTGATAATTAATGAAGAATATGAAAAAAAGTAAATCCCTAGAGAATCGTTACCTGTAATACGCCATCAGCTGAAGGATACAGACCAACGAAAACGAGCTCATAAGATCTGAATATAACTTAATATTATGAAACTGTATTTCCTGTTTATTAAATCGTGTACAATATTTCATATGATTTCTTCTTGAACATAATCAGAAAAGTTTGTTTTATCTAAACGCCTCTGCTATAGACAATCGGCCATAATAAAACAAAATAATAATATTATATGCCCTGTATCATATTCTGCTCGACGACAAGGTGCCATCACTTGTGAAAGACCTCGAAAATGTCCACCGCAAAAATTTATAGATAATTTCTAACATAAGGTGTTTAAAATAATTTAAAACCTATATTCCTTCAATCGAGTCTCGATACATCGAGGAAAATTGTGCCCAAATGATGAATGTCTTGAATATAGCGTCTCAATGTCAAAAGAACGTAGCACTTAACAGAGACAGCGATAACATTACCTGCACACGTGATTTTGCGTGTGACTGTGACGGAATCCTATTTTATAAGGATAAATAATAAAAAGTACCGAAAGAAAACCGTTTCCAACTTACGATCTAAGTGGATACCTATGTAATAGGAATATTGGATGTTACGTGTCCTATTTGCTATTTATACCTAATATGTTATTGAATACCCCACCTACGCCGTCTATGTACACTTATTGACAAAGCAAAGCATATTGGTGTATGACATTCTTATGTCATATATCAATATGCTTTGCTTTGTCAATAAGAGTACCAGAACAATGTTAACCGATTTTAACTTTTAGAATTACTAATAACACTAATTATGTATGAGTACATATAAGGTGAGTGCTAGTGACACATAAATGAAAAAATTTGGGCATCACGTTTTAAGAATTACTTTAAGTATCACATATGTCCTTAGTATAGTCTGCTGTCATATCTGCTATAGTCATGCCTCCACTTCCTTTTTCTTTTTCTTGAAGGCTTTAATCTGAAGCTCGTTTTGAAACACGAATCGATTTCATTAATCCAATTCCACTCACTGTTTTGTTGTTGGAGCAGCGCGGTTTGATTGTTGGACCAAAGTATTTTGAATTTAACTAATATTAAATTACCAATTATCATTTACCGATTTAACAAACAAATCGCTTCCTTAGGAAAGGAAATCACTACTTTAAGGTATTCAGATGTATTAAGACAAACGGTATTAATATCATGATCTAAATGGTAAACTATATTTGAATTAATTTCTTTAGTAAAATTTTATGCAGTGAACCGATATAAGATTCAGCTGGTCATAATCAGTTTAACAGTCCCAATGATAAATACTGACTGAAGTGATATCGAAGACTATCACACCTACATGGATGAACCATAAATAGTTTTTTTTTTGCACTCCTGTTGGGTGCACAATTCTGAATGACAATCTTTAATGTTGTTTATAGCTCTGGAAACATTTGGAACAATTATATTTTAGAAACCTATAGTTTCACCTTGACACAAACGAATGGGAACACAAAAGTTTAGTTAGAGATAGATTTATACATTTAATTTTCAATGTGAGATTTTCGTTATAAATTAGAAAAAAGGGAGGAATACATTTGAATATTTTTCTGCTATTAGCAGGATTTAAGTGATCCTACCAATAATTTATGACGACTACGTATAAAAAAACTAAATGACTAGAGGAAAGAATAAGAGAAAAGAAATTGCAAAGTAAGTGATAATTTTTTTTTATTAGTTATGTTATTTCGAATAAGTTTTAATAATATCTTGTGTTGTAATGAAATAAATGTCACTTTCCTTATTTTTCTAAACAAAATAATTAAGGAGCTTAAGAAAAATAAATGGATTTTGGAGGAAGCAAAATTCACAAAATACCGCAATGACCTGGACCAAAAATAAGCAGAGTTTAAAATCTTAGTATAATTTTAATATAACCTAAAGATTATTAATAAAATTGGTGTAAGTTATTATTAAACAGAATAAATTGTGATATGTAATTTCGTCTTTAGCTAATTTGTTTAAGCATTTAAATGAATAATTTTCAAAAAAAAAATTTTAATTGGATATCAAGTATTTTAAAACATATAGAATTGAAAGAATGACTACCTTACACTTTTCAATAAAGTAAATGTTTTAATTAACATTCTGCCATTAGTGCTATAAAACACCCATGCGAACACAAGTCAGTGGTAGATTAAACATAATTTTTCAAAGAAGATAAGGAAATAAATTAATCTGAACTCTTCTATCTATCGACCTCATTATGCCGTCGGCTACCCGGCCGGTGTGAGCTGAGAGATACTGGCCAGTTTACAACTTTCTCTTATTATATTTTACGAGCCTCCGTCCCCTCGTCTTTGTTCGATTTATTTGTTGCTTTTTGTCGACATTTAATTCTCAAAATATATCTTATATCGCTTCGCTTTATAAAAATATATACTTTTACTTTAACTAAACAAGTTAAACAAAATATAGTTTGTTTTTCCCGCATATTTTATTTTAGTAAAGTAATTTAAAAAAGGAAAAAAATTGCGAAATGCTTATTCAGATCGGGGTATTAATACCATTCATCTTAACATATCTGAATACCTCAGAGTGGCAATTTTCTTTCGTAAGGAAGCGACTTAACAAAGGTAATTTAGTATTAGTTAAATTCCAAATATTTTGGTCCAACATTCAAACCATGCCGGTCCGACAACAAAACCGTGGCAGCGGTGAGTGGAATTGGATTAATAGAACCCATCCATATTTCTAAACGAGCTTCAGATTAGAGTCTTCACAAAAAAGAAGAAGAAGTAAGTGGAGGTGTGACCATAGCAGACATGACAGCAGACTATACTAAGATACTAAGACCAATAATTTGTGAGACTTAGTGGTGTGGCTTAAAACGTGATTGGAAAGATACCTTAAAAAATTACAAAGTAGTAGATGAATAAAGACAAAATAGCGTGAAACTGAAGATCAACTAAGTTTTAGATTGGTGAATGGATGATATAAAATATTAAAATATTGCTCTATTGCTCTTCTGTCTTGTCAGCAAAAATATATCAAGGCTAACTTTCTACATTCCTTGCAAAATATAATTAAAAGTACTTAAAAATTTATTCACGCCGCTGATAAGATGGACCGAATATTATATCGACTGTTAGCTGACTGCACTTCCAGTTGAACTTATTTCACATTTACGCACATATATGTGTGTCTGTATGTATATATATATATATATATATATATATATATATATATATATAACTAATTATATTAGACTTATATCTTTGTATACCAACCTACCATCAGTTAAAAATATATCATATTTATAATTAATAAAAAACAATGAATAATTTATTCACAACTTTTGAAAAATATTTAATCCGCCCAGTTTTTCCACATTAAATATTAATATTCAACATTAACATTTTTAAATCACAGTTTTCCGCAAATCAAACAGTGATTAAGAAAATTTTGGTGATAATTTAAAAAAAGTCTCCATCAACCAATTCAGATACTGAAAATGTGTACAAATATTTTCAAATAGTGTCAAAAATAACAAACAATATTAGAAACGTATAATTATTCGTTCTTTTATTACTCATGTTTATATATGTTCTCTACACCAATATTAATGTAATCAATATCAAAGATTTGTTTTACCTATGTTGCGACCGAACTCATATGATAGCACTGAAACGCTGTCACGAAATAAACTTCAACAGCTAATTAAAAATAATAAACACAAATAAAACGCTTTGTATAAAGTCGATTCATGTGTTGTTACATATTACATTCTTCTTTTGTCTCTTTCATTTTCATACTAATTGCACATAATTCCTGCGCTAAAAACACAAAAGTTATACGTCATTCAACCTAGTTGTTTACAAATTATTTTTAAAGTGATGCGTAATTTCCGAAAATATCGTTACAGAATTGCGTCTTCAATTTACAGTTGTGTTTTATAAGATACACGACATCTTTTTAAAACTACAAAAAACAGAGGAAATTATGTATTGAAAAATATTACATTTTATATTAATAACAGCTGTATGTTCCGGCTTTGCCTTGCAAAAATTTATCAGGGCTACATTTAACCGCTTTTTTCAGTAATAATTATTTACGGTTAGTTTTTATTCTTATGATTATATTATTTATACTATGTTGTATGAGGAGGTGAAAAAGGCGGAAATAGTGTTTATATTACGTATTTTTTTATTTTGTATATTCTTTAAAAACTCCTTAATATTGAATAAACGAGTACGCCTAGTCACACACACACACAACCGCACGCACACACGCGCGCACACACACACACACGTACGCACACTCACGTGTGTGTATGTGTGCGTGTGTGTATGTGTGCGTGTGTGTGTGTATGCGTGCGTGCGTGTTTGCGTGCGTGTGTGGCTAATTAGCACTGCATTCAATTACAGTAACGAACATTTCAATAGAATTAAGACTCTGATCCTTTCTTGACCGTATAGTATCACGACTTTGCATGTTTCTACCAGAAGTCACAGAAAGTGTTTCCGAAACATGTTTCCGTCTGTATTGCAAATGGGTTCAGCCACAACATTTATACAGAAAACTTTGAAGGTCCCAAGTCTACAGATGGGTATATTCTATTTTAAGTTTGTCCGTTATGCTTATTCGTCTTTGTGAACAATAACGATATTAATACTTTAATGTAACGAAATAATGCATCTTTGCCGATGAGACTGCCATTATATTAAAGTATAGTTTAGACAAGAAATAGCAGGTTTAACGAAATTTGGATGACAAAATTTTTGAATAAATTACCAACCTACTACAAACAAAAGTTGTAATCAATAACAAAATCATAGCAATCAATTATAATTTCGCATTGCCTATAATTGACATGTAAGTGTACAATGCGCTTAAAGAAACAAAAAAAGTCTGATATGTGGTACAACTAGGGTCTTACAGACTTTTTAATATTCTGCAAAAACAAGTCGAACATTAGGTTTGATAAGAAATGACGTAAAAGAAATCTAGTAATACTCAGAATACTTTGTAAAATAGACGTCAACAATTTTGAATATTTTGCTAAATTCACACGAAATTTCTTTATTGGAAAATACAACTGTACCCAACGCCTGTTACTGTACATAAAATACTGTCATGGGGACAGATATAATAATCCCAAATATTTTACGTTACAGTAGCAAAATTATAAATAATTACGCCATAAGGCATATAAAGTTACGAAAAAATTGTTAGAAATATTTTTCTCAAGCTAACTTATTCTATTCGACACACTGTGATTCGATTCAAACGCATCCGGTTCGCCTCAACTCTCTTCACTGAAATGGAATTTATCATATTCACACATTCTAAAAGACTATATATATATATATATATATATATATATATATATATATATATATCCATTTAAATACTATGAACATTATCCCAATCAATCCCTAAGAACCAACAAGTAAGACTATCATCTCTGTAAAATTGTTGTGATTAATAGGATAGTATGAAAAATAGTTTTTTTTCCTCTAAGTCATAAAAATTCGATGAAACTTATATGCGTAACTTAACAACAACTATAATAGTTGATGCATATAAGACAGAGATCTGTACAATTTTTGAGTTATTCTTTTCTAAAAATTCCTCTTCACTATATTGAATAAACAACCCAGTCAGTCACATCGTTTAGGTTAAAAAAAGTGTTGAATAATTAATATCATGTTATTTAAAGGCTATTAGTTTGAATAACATTTTACTTGAGGCCTGTTCATAAGATGGCATGTTAATTATTCAATGTGTCTCGCAAAGAATTTACAATCGACAATGGAAATTTATCGTGTGTTAAAACGCCGAATTAGATTAATTGGTTTAGTTTCCCTAATTAACATTTGCCTTAACAAATTGTAAATAAACACGATTTTATTACAATTTTCAGATAAAATGGATGCGCTATATAACTCATCACACCTGTCCAAACCGATACATCATGCCCAGTAGCAAATATAGTTGAATAGGTTGAAATCTGACGTTGAGTGCTTTTAAGCAACAGTTCGAATCCCATTCTGGTCACTTGATTTTTTTCAGAACATCCTCTGTGTTGAAAAAGTCACTAATCCCTGAACAATGGCAGTAGTTTTGCTGACTATTCAAAGTAAAATACTTTGTAAAATGTTTTATTCTGTGAACGAAAGTGGCATACGGATGATTTTCTGAAACTATAAAATCTATAAATTGTTCAAAAAGTCTAATGTTGTCAAAATGATTAAAGCTTATCATACCAGATTAATTGAACGTGTATACGTGTGTACGTACAGGAAAAATGAACTGAATCCATCAAGAATCTAACCTTCTCTAAAATAGAAAGAATAGGCGAAAAAGACCTCAAAAAAATGGCTGGAACATGTAGAGAAACATCTGAGTTTTATAAACGTCAATCATACGAGGTCAATCGCATCTGATGGGATAGGATGACGGAAGCTTACGGAGATGGCCTTGACATGTAACAAGTTGTAGAGCTTTGAAAAAAGGAAATATATATCTCATCAAAAAACTACCGCAATTAAAATATGAGAGATTTGTATATAAAAAATATAAACCGAAAAGAAGAAAAGAGATACATTCTACTATTTTAAATTCATAATTCAGGTAAGAATCTATTCTAGATGATTACTGGAAGATTGATGTCAGTATGATGTACTATGAAGTCTGTGGTTTGAAGTAACCGCATATTTGTAACTGATTTTACCATGGTTGACTGGAACGAATAGTTTCTGCAGCAATAATTTTGCCCTTTGTCTGTTTACATTAAGGATGTAATAGATAAATTCACTATGATAATAAGTTCTCTCATCGCTAAATATGTCAAGATTGGGTAAAAGTAGTAAAAACCAGTGGAGACAACAAATATAATATTATTTAATAGAATACTTCTTATACTAATATCACAATACTATATTTTACTCGTAGCGGAAAATCTAACTCAAAATAAATTATTCGCGGAGTAAAGCCCATGGAACCCGACTATCATACTTCCATGTGCGCTATCATTCGTAAATGCAACAACTAAACTTGTATTGAGGTTACTTTCTGAAACAATCATACCGAAAGTAGAAGTAGCCGGGAAACTGAAAAGGGAAGTGCCCGATACGTATATTAATGTTCCGAACGATTATAACCGATTATAAAAATAAATTAATCTGTAACAATTTCAATATTCAATGGAGCGGCTATATTATATCTGAATACTTGTGATTTTTATCCCATTCATAATGATCATCAAATATGTAGAATGATCGTCCGTTGCTGTATTAATGTTGACGCATGTCGTATCATATAATTATTCATCGTATTTTAATCGACCTCGAATAAAGAAGCAGTTATTGACTTAGTCAACGCACGTTTTATTTGTGTTCATAGATAAATGATTAAACAATCATACTGAAGGTAGAAGTAACCAGGAAACCGAAAAGGGAAGTTTCCAATACGTACATCAATGTTCGCTATTTGAAAGATATTAGGAAATAAGTTTAAAGCGATAATACCGATTCTAGAAATGAATCTGTAACAAATCTGTAACAATTTCAATACTCCATATTGTGGCTATATTATATATTCGTAATGGTCGTAAATTATGTCGCACGGACATCCGTTGCTGTATTAATGTTTATGCATCTCGTATCATGCAAAATATTTTAATCGACCTAGAATGAAGAAAGGGTTAAATGTTTTAGTTAATACGTGTTTTATTTGTGTTTATAGGTCAATTCTAAACAAATAATTTGCGTTTTTCCATGAGATTCTATTGCATTATTCGTACAATTTTAGTATAACGATGACGCGTTATACGAAAAGTGTACAAAAATGAAGCATTAAACTTGCGAAGATGAGAATAAAAATATACTTTTGTAAAATATGTTGTGCTCGTAGCTCAGTCTATTTATTCTATTCACATTTAATTAACAAGAAAACAAAAAAAAACATGTTCCGTAAATAAAATTAAAAAGAAAATGAATTAATTTAACGCAATACTCTTTCAAAAACCCTAATCGATTCATTTTTTTTCTATAAATATACAACATTTAAATACCTATTGATGGCAAATAGCCATTAAAATTTATTTCTCACTTCTGCTCACGTTTCCATGTTTGAATAAGAACACAGGTCACCCAACCTCCTGAATATCATCTTGTGGTATTTCCAGCGGAGAGGGTAATCCCCACTCAAAAAACCCTATACTCACAAACGACACGCGACTTATCTTTCTTTATTGCAAGCTCTTTCTCTTCGAGTATCACGTCCTTATTGACAACACGCCCATATTACATTAAATTGGCATTTACATTTACTCTCGGAATAAAATTAGCGGCATGACTTCGCTTCTTTTGTGGAGAAAAATTAAAGAAAACACCGAAATATATATAATAATTATTCCTCAGAAATATAATGATTCCCAAGTATTGTTTTGTAAAGCAAAACTTACAAAACTCTTATAGAGCGTGATATTGGAGAGTATGGCCTATGTTATTTCTGAACATTCTAACATCAGTACTATTAATGCAGTTTTCGCAACAACTGGTTAAGTAATGTTTCATTTAAATATGTACATATGTATATATATACATATATATATATATATATATATATATATATATATATATATATATATATATATATATATATATATATATATTAGTAAAGAAAAACACATAAGTAAATATTAGAGGTAACAGTTACCAATACTCTAATAACAACCAATTTGTTTTCAATAAATGTGCTTATTAATTAATTATAAACTTCAGACATATACTAGGAAAATAAACTGAGATTTTTTATCCACTTCTACGTACCAAATATTAAGTCAAAATATCTATATATCACTTAAAACAATATACCTTTTATAGTTACGCCAGTATTACCGAAAGACAACGCTTTCGTGCCAACTTTCTGTAAACATGATTCAACCGTGTTCTGATTTACACGACTTCCTTAATCGGAGCATAATATTAGCCAAGCATAATAATTCAATTTTAATATTCAAACTGTAATCAATATCCATAATTTTTATTAAAACAAGGCGAGAAACAAACAGTAATGTAGTAACGTGCCATAATATAGGTTATATAAAAAAAGATTCATATTGATGGCTATATAAATTGTTACCTATAATCTTCTTATTACAAAATTATATTAAAAAACACATCGAATAAATTGCTCGGATGCTAGACAATAATTTCTTTGGAGTACAAATCAAGTATCGACTTGGATGATGAAAAACCAGTTAAGTGATAATCAGGGCATGTATGAGGAGGTACATTAACGTAAAAGGAGATAATTTTTCTAACATTTTTCTACCTATTTATGATCTCTATTCGAACCATTATAGCTAACGGACAAAGGGTCATCATAAAGATTTCTTGTTTCAACCCTAAAAAATATACATTAATAATTATAATTGAGTGTACGCAACGACATGGGCAAGTTCAATTCTCGAATGTTCAAACTTTAAGTTAACTTTTAATCTGTTTTCAATCAAAATCAACTAAGATCTTAAAGTAGGGAAACGGTAAACTTTACTAATATGCAATACAAATACAATTATTAGATAATTGACAAGATATCAAATGTAAATATTCGGATATAAAAATAACAAATTCAATATTAAATAAAGCAAACGAAAGGAATGAACTAACGAAAGGAATGAACTAACTGGTTATGAACATGCCAATTCAGTTTATGTCGTTTCGTTATTACGACGTTCTGATTGAACTGACATTATAAAGACAAATATCAGCCTTTTGCTATTTAAACTAAGCAATATTCAAAACGTGTTCGGTATCTAAAAAATCGAAAAAATTCGCAATGAAAGAATCATAATTTAATTATATCCTATTCATTGGATTATGTAATTACCAATCTCGCATCTCACGGGTTAAGATGTTAAGCTCATAGCAAATATGTAGTCTAATATTATCATCGTCAAAAATAAAAGAAACAAATAACATGGTTCCTACGACAGACAGATAGATCAGGTGATAAAGAAACGACTTAACGCACCCTGCGGCGAAAGTCTTGAATAAATACGTTAGCAATTTCGTTGCTGATATAAACTCACCATAATTTAGCACCAATTTGAAGAAATACACAGCCAGCTATTAATTAATAACATATCCTTACTTACTGAATAGTAGCACAAATCTGTTACATAAGTCGAATAACAAAACTAGACAGACAATTCAATTTTACAATTTAATGGATCTTGGTAGTTTTCACTTTTACAATTACCTAGAGAAAACATAATTTAATTCATAGTAGTATTTAGTATTGATATGATATAATACTTTTATATTCTTAAAATACAAAATAAATAGACCGAGTCTTTGTCAAACGCTCTCTTAAATATAATCTTCGAATCCATTGATCAAAAAAGATATCTAGACTTCCTCAAATTGAGCGTACATACGCAGAAGAAATTTGTATGTCCGTATACAGACTCTGGTTTGAAACCTAAAAAAAGGGATATGTGGCTGTCCGAAGCAGACCTAGCAGCCGATTATGCTGGCGGAATTGGAGAACATCGGTGAGGTTTGGAAGAAGCATGCGCATATGATCCATCAGCGTGGCGAAACACCGTGTATGCCCACTGATGCATAAAGAGAACGTAGAATATAAAAAAGGAAATATAAGTAATATTTTTTTCTGTATTAAAAGTGCAAATAATTCTCTCAATAAAATATCTTATACCATTAACATATGCGCATGGTCACCAGAAGATAGTTATTAGTACTAATTTTCACTGCCCCTATTTGATAGTGACTTTCAGCGTTATCACATAATTATAATGATGACAAAAATTTCATCGAAGCCTTGAAGCACTTACAAACGGCGTCCAATTGGAGGTCTAAACGGCGTCGGCTGGCAGCACAAAGATAATTATCAACGTCGATTGCAGCAGCACCGGCTGAACACGGGCGGCTTCAACGAGCGGTGAGTGAAGGAACTGAGCGGTAGGTCAGTCAGCGGCGAAACCGCGAGCGCGAAGCACGCATCTGACGCGCATTCGCGATCTGCCGCCAGATTTCACTTTCGGCCCGACATCGGGGCCAGCACGTGACGAGGTAACTTGCATTTTATGTTTGATGGGAAATTGTTTGTTTTATTTTCGCTTGAGTGTCGGTTTTATCTTTCCTAACACCATTTTCACCTTGGGCCGCATTTAGTTTCGTAATTTGGAAATCGACATATGGATTGTGTTGCTATGTTTGTGTAATAAAAGTAGTAAGTAGTAAATGGATTTTAATTTTCCATCGTTAAATTTACGTTCTATAATTTCGTTCACGTTACGTTGAACTTAAACCTTTTTGGCTTAAATTTAATAGTATGAAATAATTGTTGAAAATTAGAGAAAACATCATAATTTTCATAACCAAGAGAAAATTATTAATGAAACCTCATTAGAAATAAATTGAATCTAAAAGAAAAAAGTTGTGTTAAATCTGACACAAGCAAAATATATTTTGACATACGTATATTAATGGCGATTTGCTGTGTTTAAAAGTTTTATCTCACCTAACATACAAAAACTTGTCGACTTAAACGTTTAAAAAAGTAAGTCTCATTTTTAATGACTGTTTTTTAAGTTTCTAGAATCAGAATTTTGTGCAGCAATAAAGTAAAGAATCGTAAATGGATATAAAAAGCACAACTTGCGATCAAACTTGCATGATGCAAGTTACTGATGCATTTTCAATGACGTTTTTTTAAACGTTTCAATTATTTATTCCTTTTTTAAACTCTTGACGTGTCCATCGGGATTCGAAGATATCAGTTTCTGTTGCAAATTTTTTTGCTTTTGTATTCAAATATAAGTCTAAGACTCTCGGAATATGTTAGCTACAGGTACACAATCGCTATATTGACTATCGCGTAGCGTTAAATTGGTCGCAGGCAATCGAAGCAGTCGCGTGATCGTAACGCTGCGCCCGCGCCGTCGCCTGTACCTCCTTTCGCGATCTGTTATTTGTTTTTGGCAAGCGGATGTTCAATGGAGCGGATATGATGTGATAATAGCAAGGTGTTCAAAAAAGAAACAATGGTAAGCAATGATGGTCGCTGTTTTAAAGTTTTTTTTCAATTTTTATAAAATGAGGCGAAATGTTTTATGATTTCTTACAATTATGTACATTTTCATGCTTCTCATTTCAAAAGAAAAGCATAGAAAAGTTTTTAATTCATTAAAAAGAAACTTTAAAGAACATTGTTATGAATGCTGCCCACGTGTTGCTTTATAAAATAAATCATTTAAGAAAGTATTTTTCTTACGGATTGAGTTTTGGCGACTAATTACGTCTTATAATTTTCTCGATTTAATTGTTATATTTTATCACTAAATACTAAATTTACAAATATAAGTCGACACATATCAAACATAACACACATATAAAGTGTAAAGTAGTTGAATAAGTAAAAAAGTTGCAGAAATACATCTAATATGTCCATTTATCAGTGTATATATATATATATATATATATAAATATATATATATATATATATATATATATATATATATATATATATATATACAATAATCTAATTTTACAATAAAATAATATATGTATTTATATATACAATAATCTAATTTTCCCTGAGACGATCCATGTTGCGTACGTCGCGTAAAACATTTTAGATAAAATCTTGTTCTTTTTTCTTCACAAAGTATTTACTATTCATGAGTAAACTACGAACACTTTAGCTTTATTCTTTATCCGTTAATTTAATGTAATTAGAGCGGTACGACAATGTATTGCAATGAACGGTAGTCAGTACAACGTGCTGATATTTATCACACAAGTAAAATACGTGAAACTTTAATGCGTCGCTTACAAAATCCGTTGTGAAAGAAATAATCATCCTCCCAACTAATCTCGCATTGTGTATGTATTGAAATAATATGTATTAAAGTAATTGAATACATTTTTCACTTATATAACTGTGCTTATACTTATATAACTGAACTTATACAAATGTGCGAAAATATTTTCAAATATATTGTTCAAATTTTGATAACAACTATAAATATTAAAAGACAATTTATTAGCTAAAAAATCTAATTATCTATCGCACACTTTGCTTATCTAACTTCGTCTATCCGTCCGTATTTTACAGCATCACAGGTTTTCACTTTAAAACTGACAGTGATTGAACTTTACAATAAGAGGTAGTTGAATTACGTTAATACATACAAAAAAAAATTAGTTTTCTTTTTGTTTTGAAGTACCTTCACATAGAAATAGGGATAAAATTTTATTGGACTTTTTTCGAATGGACACTTCATTTGGAGACTCCACTCCATTGAAGGGGCCTTCTAAATTATAATTTAACATGTTCAATAATATTTTCTGATACGGCCTTCGCGGATTTCGCGGATTTCTACGGATTTCGCGACATATAAGTCTCTAAAATGGTTTGCATTGTCCTCCAAACCCTTTGACTTTTTAATTTCATATGGCGATAATATTAAGATAATCAAGACAACCATATTCAGTAAGCACTTCAATACAAAATGGTTTCAGTCAGTCTAGATTTGTGAACTTAAAGGAAACCAAATTATTCGTTTCAGGCTTTTAATAGATATAAGTACTAGATGATAGATTAATTTACATGATTACAAATACTATCAGCATTAGTAAATATTTTAACAGAAATACTATGTACCGTTAAATTAAACTTTTATATAAATCTAAGCGTCTACGAAATCCTCACAGTGCAAGTTCTATTCAAAATATAACGTAGTTCTTTTAAAATTAACTGTAGTAAATATTTTCCAACGGGTCACGAGTTAATAAATATTATTTAAAGTATTCCCAGCAACCATTATTTATTTTTATACATTAAGTTTAGGTAATAATTTATCTGGTAAATAGCCATAAAACAGCCTCAAACAGTGCATTTACTAAACAGCAGTTAAAGGGATAGTAAGAAAAATTTAATTGTCTATTTATCAATATATTCATCTTTAATTTAATTCCTTGGTGTATATTAAGAATTTGAGAACTGGAAATTAATTTTGCAGATTTACAAGAAGTTCCAACTATGCTTATGTATTTGCAGATGTCTTTACTAATTACATAGTTGTTTAATAGAACTGTAGAAACGGAAAACCGTTATTAAACTTTCTTGCTTTTTTCTCTTCTACGTATAACAAAACATTTTGAATATTTGATAAATGGCAAAATTGACCTATAAAACAACATAAGTTTAATGATAAAAGTGATTGGTCCATGTAGAAAGAATCACGACAGAGTCAATTGAACAATAATGATAAAGTAATTTGGAGTTAATCCCGAAATAACTTTGAACAACTTTCTATCTATCAAGACTATTTACTTTCGACGAAAACCACATTTAAGTGACTTTAATTTGGTAGAAGGTATATTTCGCAATTTCGACGGTGTACGGACGCACTTCCTTTAAGAGTGCGAAAATTACGTCTCCTGGACAGAATGCGCTTCGTGCGCTTGCGGTTTTGCGGTTTGCAGTCCATTGAAACGTGCTGAATGATGGAGTAACATTTCTCAAGTACAAAAACTTGTAACCTAACTTGACCGTTCACGGCGTCTGTCAAAATAATACTTTTCCGTAACTGAGTTGTGTTGCAACTTAAAATGGTATTTAGATTCGAAGCAATTTTTTATATATTAATATGTTCTTCGCTGCGTTACATTTAGAAAGTATGCGGGTGAGATATTTGTTATAAAGTCGACAGATAAAACTGTTTCAATCCACAACGTCGTTTTCTAATGTTTCAAACATAATTAATGGCTAAGCTTTTCTTCTTTCTTTTCTTGATAAATTTTGTGAACGTTACACCACTAACGTTCACAAAATTTATCAATATTTTTCCCATAAAAAACTGACGGGATAGTATATTAGTATCTGGGTAAGTTTTTTATACCATGAGCACATAATACAATTCTTTGTTTTTAATCTTGACCAGAAGCACTTATTAGCAGAGAGTCGTTAAATTTTCATTTATAACAAGTGCCTAGTTTTATCTTTTAATCGATCTCTTAAAAAAACCCATTAAGCATGTATAGAATTCGCATAACGAGGATTCCGTGTACACTTAGGCTCTAGTAAACGTTTAAATGTACATAGTAGTTCTATTAAGCTATTTACTAATATTAATTTTTACAACATATATATATATATATATATATATATATATATATATATATATGTATATATATATATTTATATATATATATATATATATATATATATATATATATATATATTGCCTGCTATATTTTTTAAAAATTATAAAATTTAGGATAATCGTTGTAGTATTCCTATAATCTTCTAATCAGATTTCAACTAAACCTGCTTTTTTTTTTATTTATGGCTCAGTAGTTCCATAAATCAGGACAGGAGAAATGCTCTATTTTTATATACAGAATATCTAATTTTGAATAAATGTTTCTCATAATAAACCCTTTTCAATGTTATCCCACATGATACATAAAATTTAAAAAATCAGTGCGTTATTTACTCCTCTTTCATTCTTATATGAATAATTAAAAAAGTTAGCTAGCGAAATATGTGAGTGAATAAGACTTGTCCCTGCCAAATTTAAGCTTCTACGACGCAAAGATTCTGAGAAAATCGACTGTGACAGAGGGATAGACAGACACGTGAGTGATCTTATAAGAGGTACCGAATCCTATAAAACCACCATTCTGTTTCAACTTCATATTGTTATTCTATTTGGCACTTTGGAGTTCAAAAATTGTAACTTGTTTACAATACCACGAGCTCGGACTGGTACATTCCATTATTCTGATTTTTTTTGTTAGTCATCTACAATCTATCTGTTATTATGATAAATAGTCAGTTTTATTTCTACCTCTAAATCTTTTCTTCATATTCATCGACAAATACAGCCTAATAACCACTATTAGGTCCATGAATACAAGTCTAATTACGTTTTATTCAAGCATTGTTACTTTAAAATATTCGAAAACTATACATATACATAATACTACATAACAAAGAAATAGAGAAAAAACAATTAATCAAAATAATGGATATTATTTGTGAATTAGAAACAATTTCTTCTAGCCAAGTAGTTAGATGAAATGACGGGTAACTTTTAACATGGAGTGTGAGACCATTCTTGAGCATTTTTCGAACAGCATCTCACTCAAATATGACATCACTCAAACAAATATATCACTCAAATATTACAGTCGTTCATGATTACCTGATACAATGAATAAAATCAAACAAAATTTTAAAAAAGTATTGAATTATTATTCGATTGTTATTACATTGACTTTCCCTTAACGTAATTAAGCGAAGTAGAGCAATAGAGTGTGACGGACGAAGTGTCTTACATAAGAAAATAGATATCTCAGGGAAAAACGACTCGTGACTCAATCAGTGTGTTAAAGTTTGTTGAACCGCTTTGTTATTTTTCTCTACCGAGGTCGGTCAGGTTGAGAAACATGTAAATTACTACGTTGACATTAACACCATCATAGTTGGCGGCGATATATTAAGATATAGTTGTTTTTAATATAAAAAATACGGAAATGTATCAATCAGTAACCTATACATTTAAGTAATTTTATAATACAATAACTACTTAACATTGATATACATGTGGGTCCTAAAAACATTTAGAATAATGAAGAACTTAAAGAAAGTTAATATGCATGGCAAATTAAGATGTAGATCTAAAGTCTTGGAAGATGTAATTAAAGTAATTTAAAAATGTTATTCAACGGAGATGACGTAGAAGACATTATACTTTTCTTTTACTTTTACTTCTTTTAGTCTATGTATTATACCTCTTAAAATAGTACATGACATAGAAGACATTATACTTTTCTTTAATTTTACTCCTTTTAGTCTATGTATTATAGGTTTTAAAATAGTACATGACGTAGAAGACATTATACTTTTCTTTAATTTTCTCCTTTTAGTCTATGTATTATACCTCTTATACATAGTACTTTTTCTTTTCAATGTTAAGGAAAATAGAGAAGAACGACGAAGTATTACTCCTGACTATTCTTTGTTGTTCTCGAATTCATTAAACAAGACCTTAGTTAGTTTCTTCCTTTAGTTAGTTCAGTGTATAAGCAAACCTCTTCGTGTTCTAAAGACGTAATCATTATCTTCCATCAATAAAACTTCTATGTTCCATTTTCCTTAAGAATTTAAAAAATAGAGGTTTTCTTTAATTAGATTTTCTTAGCGGACGTATTAATGCAATATGAATTTCGGCGTGTCGCGATACATTTCCACAAAGCATGTTCACAATTTCTATCGTATCTATTCTCTGTGATTTCCCTTTTCGATCCCTTCCAAAATACATAGGAATTGACAAAATTTACGGTTTAATAATAACACTTATGAAAACCTGAATACTGAATACAGTTATGAAAACCTGAATAATGAACCACGAATAGTGATACTTAATTATATTCCCATTTATACATTAGTGCCTTATACGTATTTTTCTTCCTTTCAAACCTTTAAACTGCTGACTGGCGTTCAGAGCTCTAAAAATCTATTGCATACCTCAAACTGCTTCGCAAAATGTGATTATTATATCTATAATAATCGTTAAAGTGAATTAAATAATCATTATTAAAACGTATCATAAAATATAAGAATGTGTATTTTTGAATTATACATGCATCCACGCATTAAAATACGCACTGTAATTTCATCTTTTGTTTACCGATAAGATGCTAATGGCTTCATTAAAATCATGGTTGTGACGATTGTAAAATAGTCATAAATATTGATTAACGTATATAAGATCTTTGTTATGTTTACATTTAGTTATGTATGTGAAGTTTAAGCATCGTAATATATTTTGTATTGTAAAATTATTCGTGAGATTTAGTTGCTGAAAAAATTGTTTACATGTCTAATTGCAATAAAGTAGTAAGTGAATTATTATTTTGATACACGTTGATTAATATGGACAAATTTATTTATGACGCGAGTGATACATTTTAGCGCGAAAAGTGAATATAAATCATGTTATTTGGAAGATTTTTAAAAGGTGCTGTTTCACGCTTGTCCAATTTAAATACTCGCTCTCCGTGAGCCGGAAACCAGTAACCGCGGATGCCCATAATAAAATATAGTAACAACATTAAATGAGTCACGCTTCTCGTTATCCATGATCAATGATACAGCGCTCGTACTGCGCACGAGCTTCAGTCAATAACATTTAGAGTGGAATGATAATCCAGAATGTATTCAATAGAGTAAGATTAATGTCGTCTTACCGTGATGACATTTAAATCTACATTAAATAATATTTGGTTTGACATGTATCTTTATTAGAGTAATTAAATGTAATATGTATCCTTCGTAAATTAAAACCTTCGCGACTTGAACTTTTTATCTCTTAAATATGTGTCCTTAGCATTTAAGAGCACACTACACCTTGACACGACGCAAACTAGTAAGAAGATCTTGCCAGGGTATTATTGCATCATCCTGCAAGAGCTTTATTCTTCTAAATACGGTTTGCAAATGCGCTGTCACTGAAAATTAACTGTGTATATAAGTACATTTAAACCACATGTCCATATCATACTGTAGCAATAGCCGTAGCCTTGTATACATACAAATTCAGAAGTTAATTTTTAAGAGTTTCACACCTCAAGAAAAAAACGGAACCCCCATAATATCACTTTCGTCTATCCACTTGTCTGTTACAGCCAGGTTCGTCTATTTTTCTCAGAAACCGTTAAACATAGAAATTTGAGATTTGGTCTAATGGTAAAACATGTAAACCCGGGCATATCTCAATAGCTAACACTTAAAAGTACTCCCACTCTAAAATTTCCATTTTAGGGCGGGAGGAGGCAAATTAAGTATTCCAATTTTTTTTTATTCTGTATTCATTACATGTCGTTTGAAAGAACTAATAATAGGAGTCCCAAAAATATTTTTTTCATAATTTTAGTCAATATATCTTCAGAGATATACTGAAAAATACATAAAAAAATATATTTTACCCCTATTTTTCGAGCCTACCTAAAATTATGAAAGATGGGGTTTTTAGGTAAGTCCACGTAAAGATTGTAGGAAAACTATAGCGAAAACTCTAGATCTTAGAGTTTCTAATAGTCTCTATAATTGATTTAGTAGGCAATATATTTAGGTTGTGAATTAATATCTGTAAATACTTTAATAGAAATACTATGTACCCTTAAATATTTATAAATACCTAAATATTTACTAAACCCTCGTAGTGTGATTTCAAAATGTACTTGCCAGGTTTTTTTATAAACTCAAATTACAAGTTACTAAAAATGTCTGGTCCTGGCATCACTTGAATGCACTAGTCAACAGTCATTACCCTACAAACCAACCATTATATAACCGCACATAATGATATTATCAAGTTACTTTTCATCTGATGAAAAATATTACAAATGAACATCCTGAGCGTTTCGACCTCGCCTCTGCATTTGATCCAATCGAAACCGACTGACGCAAACGCATAGTGGGATTACAAATGAATTCCGATAATTAAAAACTGTTCGGTATATATTTAGCTAAATCAACGTTAAAGAATATAGGTGCAATTGAAGGTTGCAGAATGCCTTAGGAATGAATGGCTTCTTATTCTCATTCCAATATGGAGAAAGTAAAGAATGCACTGTTGGAGTGAAGAAGTCGCATACTCTCGCAATAGTCTTACTTTTCTGAGCCGTGATGCTTAAACACTTTAATTTACAATGAAGTTTCTAAAATGGAATATGGCAGAATTTCTTTGAGAATAATTGCTCATAAATAATTAACTGGTCTCATTTCTCAATAAAACCGTTATCTCACTTCATCAATGTGGTAGTCAAACAGAATTAATCCAGAGCATAATGTTGTTTTTGTGTTTCAGTTGAAGGGCAGAAGAGCAGTTTTGCCAGATAAATCGAACTTAAAATGGGATCTGTTTCAATAATTGTTTTTAACTTCTCTGAATTTAATATATGAAATTATCTTGTATGAAAATTATAGGATTTCATCTATTCAAGATTCAATATCTTGTTTGTACCTTGCTCGGCGAAACCCAGTTGCTAGCTAAACAGGAGATTACTCTCTACCCTAGAAGATATATACACAAGTTTCTATAAAATTTCAAAAATCGCTGGAAAATAGAATGGAAAATGGAGGTACTAGAATTAGGATATATCAAACTAAAGAACAGAGTGAACGCCTTCGAGAACTGACGCAACCGAATTTTACCAAAGATACATTTAATCAAACGTTTACATTAACGATATTAAAATAAAATATAATTAGAGTTCTGAGTCTTGGCGAAGATCAGAAAGACACTAAATACAAAGCGTTTGTTAAAACATAACCCTTCAGTTTTCCAGAAAAGAAAAATTAGTAGAAAAGTATTGAAAAAGATAATTGCTTGTTTAAACGTCCAACATTTTTTAATTTAAATATTAACTGAATGTTCAGTTCCTTATAATGGCACATTAATCTCAAAAAAAATTTGATTCGATCATAATAACAGTTTTTGACATATGACACGTTGAGTTGGTTAAAGAAAACTTTAGAGTTATACAATTCTTAAAAAGTTGGATAGGAAAACGCGGGCCGAAGTTATTTAATCAATGCGCAGTATGGATGGGCATTTTTGTACTTCAAGCTTATTTCAAAATTTATCTTAACTTCTTATTGTGATATTTATTCCAAATGATAAATTCAGAAAACTAATTAAAATTTTTATTTTCATTTTTAAATGAGAAAAATTTGTGATAAGTTTTATATAAATTTCGATTAACCATGTAACCATGTTTATATATTTCAAAAGTGCTACATTCGGGACAAAAGAAACTTCAAAGAGTGTTTTGTATAATTTATCCCACATGTCAATACTCAGAATTATCACTTCTCATAAGCCTTTATTTTTTCACGCGTAAGAAGCGTGTAGCGTATAAGAAGTGACAGGATGATTAAATATCCTTACGGAACACGAATGGAATATGGCGAGCTGTAATTTCTGACTATCCCAAAATTATCCAATCAAAATGTACGTAATTCGTCATCTCGTATCGATCCGATGCCAAACGGGGTGACTAAACATGTCTTACTTTTAACTTACTTTACTCTTGCTTTTCAGCTCGGTTGTAGATTTAGAGCTGAAAAGTTAATTTAAAAAATCATACTTTTATCTCTTAATGTTCCATATCCCGAACCAACTTACAATTAATAAAGTCGCCCATCCGTCCGGCCGCTCGTCCGTCATAACCTTCATAATTTCCCCAATTTTACACCAATGCCTACGAAATGTTGTAAGCAGATGCTACTTATCGAGATCTCTATTAATGTGTGGCAGATTTTGAAAAAATTAATGTACTTAATTATAATAGCGTATAATTTTTTTTTATTCGGATATTTAAATCAGGGTAATATTTTTTTTCTCGTTTTCTGACTCTGTCCACGAGATATTACGATATTATTTATTCCAAAGTGGCGTACGACTCGTCTTCCAACGTTTATTTTTCTATGACAGATTTGAAAAATCTGAAAAATTCTGAATATTCGAATTTTCAATCAAAATTACTTTGTTTAATTCGCATCAACAATCTCAACGGATACATACAACTACTGAACCCTATTTTAAATGTGAACCAACACGCATCTGACCAATTTTTTTACTTTTAATAGGTTTTAATTTGTTTATTTATTCTTAATTTCGAAAGAAGTTTCATGATTCTTTATTATTTTCCTTCAGGTCATCATTGATGTACCGCCACATTAATTAGAATACTACAATTACAGTGAAAGATTGCAAATGCGGAAACGGAAGTGACCGGACGCTGCAGCACGCAACCAATACTCGTTTGATTAATACATAGTCACGCAATAAGTATCGATTGCCACGTGAATTCAATTGACAACTGTGAAACTGTGTAAGTTCTATTTACCAATAGCGTTATTTAAAACATGACCAAAAAACTCATGATTACAAAATTAAATTATCAACTTTTCATAATTTATTTCAGACATTAAATCTTCAATTATTAAGTTTAGTGCAAGATTGTGTTTTTTAAAATCAATTATCACGACGACATTTCGATGGTACCATATAACCTTACTTAACGTGGTTAATAGATCGATGAACATAACTACAGGCAGAAGTTTGCTACGAAATAAAATTAATGTAATCGACTCGATCGATATTTGTAATTTTATTATTTTACAAAGCACCAACAACATTATTTTGCAACCAACGCTCTCTATCAATTAGTAAACGGTCAGTGCAGTCTTGTGATAATATAATCGGATAGGTAGTAGTCACGTTGCTATAACAAGGTTTTTCCGTAAATTCTCCTCGTGTGGGCAGGGTTGCCTACCTTTTCATATGCAAAGATGTACAGAAGGTTAGATGAGATAGGCATAATATGTTTTAGTGACAATTAAAATATACTTTTACGTAACAGTAACAATTATAATCATTAATCAATATCTCATTTATATTATACTCAACGTCATGAATCTGATTTTTTCATAAGGTATACCATTTAAATTAACACTATACAAAATCAACTACACACAATATAAATTTATAGCATGCAGTATAAGTTACATTATGAGAGAAATTATAAATTAAAATATGAATTTATGAACTATAAATAAAGATGCGCGCAGAGAAACAATTTGCTTTAAAAATTTTGGAATTTATAAATGAAATGAATTTGGAATTTATAAAATGAACATTTCATGTGCCCATATACGAATATGGGACCCACACTAAATCATGTAAAATCGGAGTCAAGTCAAAGATCTAACGGTTGCCAACCCTCTGTGTCTAATATTGAAACAAGATTTACGTCTATTTGCAAATACATATTTATTTCACAGATATATTACAATGATTTCCTAGAAGCTAATATTACAATCGATACTTAAATACTTGTAGTCCTTAGGTATTGAACGACTTCGACGAAATAATTTCGCAATGGTCAATGTCTTTTGTCCTATTACGTACTGGGGCTTTTGTTTAGTTTTCTTCTTTAAACAGTGATACCGGCAAAATTTTGCTTTGTCTATAGGTGAAACAGTTTCATTTTCATGTTTTATCGCAAAGCATGATATTTTTTGCCTTCCATTAGCAATATACTTAAATATTTTGATCTTGTGTCCTGAATATCCTAACAAGTAATCCGTACACTTCAATACAAATTATGGCCATACAAATCAACTTTAACTTTTGGCAATGTAAAGGAAACACGTGCGCTCTACAGGACAATCCGAATAAAAGTGTTTTATCTCCAAATTGACGCACTTGCTGCTTCGCAGAGAATCCGGTCCCCATGACTGACCTCGCACTTATAAGCCTAATATCTGAGTATTAGCAATTTCGAATGTGACATCATGTCCCTCGAATTTTCAATATGTAACAAAATATACTCATTAATATAATTCCACATTTAATTTTAGCCAAAAGCATCAGCCTATTGTTTAATTATGACACCTCTCGCGAATTTAAGTCAGCATAAAGTAGAAGATATCCCTTAACCGCGTACTTCATCAAAAAGCTGCCGTTTGAGACGATATTACCGAAAAAAGTAAACCGCGTGCCCGCTCCAGACGAAGTATTATATTTAGTCGAAGAAGTTATTAATCGAATGTTAAGATATCATGACCTATTTGTTTTACATACTGACAAAATCGAAAGAGTCTTATTGACAAATATATTTTGATATCTAACTGATAAGCATCAAAAGTTATCTATAATTCTATAAAGAAATCCTACAGCATAGAACTTAAAATAAGTCTGAACGAAACACAGATTTTTGGAAACTATCAAAAAATATAAATCTTTTTTTTCTGAATTTATCCTCCATTTGATTAGGAAGACGACAAATTTTAAGAAACTTAGTGATTTAGATCGAAATAATATTTTGTTACTTTATAACCATGATAAATTGTAATAGACTCGTCAGTAAAAAACAGTGTGGATAAGCAAGCCAATGAAACTATCACTACTCAACGTCAGATAATCTCACCAACGTCAAAATGGGGACAATTAAATAAGTTTCCAAAACGTGAAATCCGTTGAAATACGCTACAAAGGAGGGTTTGAAATGAATTCAAGGCCTAAGTTAATTTGACTCAAACGCCTAGTAAAATCGGGACTCATTAAAGCCTTTGATACTACAGATACGTAACCAAAATCCGCAATGCTCCAAGTCTCCGAAACACGCCAGGTAAGACAATAGACGCTTTGTTTGAATCATTATCTCCCGCCGGGGAGCCTTGAGAGCAATCTGCGACGCGGTCTGCTGACGTAACATCACTAGAATACGTAAGAAGCAATGTCTTACTAGATAAGTGTTATGATTAATACCAAAATATAAAGTTACATTAGGTCATTAGCACAGAAATTATAACTTGTATTACTAAATTACAACTTGTATTACGTAACGTGATGGAATATTATGCACCTATAACTCATAATTTTATATATATATCCTACGATGCATAATTTTATAATTCCCAAAATCAGTATAATGAAAGATACGAGTAAATCCTCATAATTTTTCTATATTTCTGAAAATTTGCTCATTTCAGTTGCAAATGGCCTTTGTGACTTTTAAATATGTTGATACCTAAATATTTGAAAGGAATATTTTCTTTATTATTTTTGTTTGCTTATTCTATTTAACTCTGCCGCTACATGACACTCCATGTTAGGTTTGCTTTATAAAATTACATCAAAAACTTGAATTTAGAAACTTAGGAAAACAGCTTGTCATAATAAAATTACACGAATTCATTAGCTGTCAATAAATATAACAATAAGCTAAATTATCACAATAATACGTCTTTATAAACATTTACTCTGCTTTTTCAAAATTTCTGTTCAAGTGTTTAGTTGTTTCTTTGTACATATGGATGTTAGGCAAAAATTAATAAAATGTTGTTATAATAAAACAGTTTGTCATAATAAAATTACACAAATTAATTTGCTGTCAATAAATATAACAATAAGCTATATTATCACAATAATACGTCTTTATAAACATTTCCTCCGCTTTTTCAAAATTTCTGTTCAAGTGTTCAGTTGTTTCTTTGTACATATGGATGTTAGGTAAAGATTAATACAATTTTGCGGTAATGATTGTTTTATAGCTATTGGAACAAAAAATATCATTACTTGAAAAAAAAACATCATCGGTATAGCACGTAACAGGGTACAGGGTACAAAGCTACGCTCCTGTCAATGATATTAGTCCAAATATTATTCTTTAAAGCATTTACTAATATAGAAAAAATAACTTTATGAGGCTTACGATCTTCCGCAAACTCAGAATGGCGAGAAAAATTATAACAAATTAACATTATGCGATGCGTATTCAGTAACAGTATTGAATCGAATAATGTTAATCATAAAATAAAATTATTTAACATAAAAAAGAATCTTTTTGAGTGACCGCGTAAAAGTTTCCTGCAAACAGCCTGTACATGATTGTTTTATAATTAACATCCAAATTAACATAGGAAGCTAGCAAAACTGACGTAAACTTCGGCATGCCTTTGAGAAGTACAATAAACTAAACGAGACAGAGTTCACTTGTTTTAGTATAGTGAGCTCATTTCAATTGTGTTGGCCTTCCGTGGCTTTGCGATAGTCTACGGCATATATGACTCACGGCTACGAACAATTGAACAATTTTGACATGGGCACGAAGCAGAGAAGCTAACCTCATTTTTATAGCCGTAAAGAAATTATCATTATTAAGCCTCTGACAGTATTCATATTTATTGTACTAACAAAAAAATTTCCGACTGATTAAAAAATAGTCATAAATATCTTGAAACGAAATTAAAAATTCTTATTAGTTTCAAAGTTATTAAAGTTTGTATATAAATAAATTTACTCATTTTGTTAAGTTAATTTCAACATTTTCCCGTGCTACTCAACAGTGCCTGGCAAAGGTCAAATACGTGTAGATACATACATACGTTCGTTTTCAAAATGTCAGCATCATGGCATTTAGTAAGTACATTCAAAATAACTGGTCGTTCTTTGCCGCACCGCTCACACAAATGTGACACATAGAAATATTCATACATTATTAGATATTAATTTTATCGCCTTTCTTGTTGAAGAAAATAGAGAAAAACAATCGAGGATATTCTCTTGGGTGTTCTTCTTTTGGTGACATTTTCTTGCACTTTCATTCAAAAAGACCTCGGTCAGTATTTCGATTTAGCCCGTTTCATACCTGCCTGTGCACAATTAAATGACACTACGTAATGTAGTATTATTCTACTTTCTTTAAGTTCTTTACAAAGACCTAAGTTTCGTTGTATTACAACATCTTCAGGTGGGCATTCTTTGCTAATAGCCCACCTGAAGATGTTGTAATACAACGAAACCTAGGTCGTGGTAAAGAACTTAAAGAAAGTAGAAATAATACTACATCACGTAGTTTCATTTAATTGTGAATTATGAATTTCTACAAAATTAACTCCAAATATATTCAATACCTGGCTTTGCACTAATATTTATCATTGACAAGCTAATTATTATAATACTAAATGATTCTATAAAATAAACAATGCAAGAAGTAATGTATCTTGATGTAAAAAAATTGAAAAATGAAGAGCACTGTCATTTGCAGAGTCACGTATTTTAACTAGTGACGTACGCAAATAATAAAACTTGTTTTTATTATAGATTCAAAGTAGTTTTTTTTATAAATTTATCAATAATAAGAAGCACTACAAACATTGAAAGCAATACAAACGACCTTACCGTTTTTTTTTTAATTTTCAAACGCTTCGCAATCAGTCTTTACCAGAAGCAACGAAACAAAATAGACAACAAAATAGATAAGTTTTCAAACTATTTCATTAGTTAGTATTTAAGTATTCATAAAAATAATAGATATGCTGACATAAACTAGTTTCCTTAAGTATATTTTTAATTCTGGAGGCATTTGAGTAAGGTTGAAGCGTTAGGTAAAATGCGGAGTTTTAATGAGTCAAATGACTGACTACTACAGAAACTGTGTCAGTATCAGTATTAGCGACTAAGTTTATTTTAACATACTCACCCCTATTAGCTGGAGCTGGCAATACTTTCGGGTTCAGAAAAAACATTCGTAGCCGCTAATGAAACTCTCGGAAATCGTAAAAAGCGTTAGCCCTCGGTAATGAAGTCACTCGATACGTCCGATCACCGATCCACGTGTCTTCTAATTATTTAGTATTTCTTAACACGTTGGCGTCCGCACGTGTGATTAAAATTATTTGCCTAGTGCCGATAGGTAAATGGCAATGTTTGTCGCAATTTAAAGAATCTTGTAAAAAATGTAAGAAGAATTTTTATTATTATGTGATGTGACCGGCATTTTTCTGATACTTTTCACCGACGTGTTTTCATCGGACGGAATAATTTTATATATGATTACGATGTTTATTATATGCATACTTAATAAACTTGACTTACCTTTACATTTAATATTTCTATATCCTTTTTGCTATAAACTTCATAATAATTCTTGCATTTATTAAAGTTAGCGAAGTTTAACCGTAACCTATCACTTACGTTCACAGTGAGATCTTGATGCTACACTTTCTTGCCGTTACACTTTCTTGCCGTATTTCGTTGCTATTTTGCACTACACTAAGAGCAAGGAAATGAGTAAGATTGCATTTATTTCTATTAAAAGTGGCAGAGAAACTTTCTATTGTTTTCTTTTACAGTCATAAGCGTCATTGCGCAGACTTAACATTCATGCATTTTCACCACTAATTTTCCTCGCTTTTTATTTCTGCCAATCGACAAAATTATTTAAATAAATTATCCCTGTACGGTAGAAACAATTAAATTTATGGACACCGATCAATTCCTGTCGATACAAAAATAAACTTCCTATTAAGTGATGGAAATATTTATAAGAAAGGCAAACAAACAAAGCGAATTCAAATTGATGATCTATGAGTTAAAACTAAAGTAAAATCAATGCAATTTATAAATTACAAACGTCACGCCGCAGAATTTGACAAGGTTAAAATATAGTTCATCTTTATCTCAGAACCGGTTTAATCAAACAGATATGTTATCCCCAACGTGGTAAAATAAATCCAACTCTAACTCTATTTCTATATTTGTTTAATCTATTTTCTTTCTAGTACAAATTATATTTTGACAACGTGATAATATGTAAAACTTTAGATAATCTTTGACAGCATAGCAGATAGATTTTGGGGGAAATACAGATGTGATCTGACAGCGAGTTGACTTAAATTAACGATTTCAGCGTTCAATTAAATATTATCTGGTTCGAGATGTTATCGACCACTCGGTCGCAAATTAAATGCTGTCGCTCTCAGCTAGGGTTTTTTTTTAAATGTTATATGTATATTTATTTATTTACATATACAAACTTTTATCGATACGTTACAGGTAACCTATCTGTAACGTTAGGAAATGAGTAGTGAACAAAGTTTAAACTTTTAGATTAAAAATGAATACAAACGATGACACATTTCGACAAGTTTGTATATCTATGATTGCTCGGGAACTATTGATCGTTTCATTTAAAACTTTTTAAGAACGTTGGAAAAACAGTTTTATTAGGGCTCCGTAGTAAAATTAGAAACCGTCCAATCATTCCTTTCAGCCTCATGAGGTTTAGACCAATGTGCACAACATTTTGCAAGTGCACATATGGAGATCTCAATTAGAATGTAGCATAATTTTAGTTTTATTTTTAATATACTTTCCAAGCTCTCGCCGAAAATCTTTTAGAATAAATCGGAATTTCATTTTACCAATTTTCATTTTGGCTCCGAATTATCAAGCTTCACAGTGACTCACACTTTACCTTTCCCTCTTCCCATATATTTTCAACCAATAGGTTGAAATATGGGAAAAAGTAAAATTAGCATTAAATAAAGCATTTCATTATAACTTCCTAAAGAAATTATTTCGGTTAACTAACATTAACAATACTAAGAGATATAGACAACTATTGAACCCAACTTATTTGTGTCGTGACAAGCATTCAAATGTTTCTTAATAAGATACATTTAGAAGTAAGTAGAACGAAACGATTAAAACATAAGTTTGCACAAGCGTATCTTCCTCAAATACTGCATTGCTCTTTCTGAGAACTGAATATTATAAAGCTAACAAATGATTTATAAATCTAACTTAATTCCATATTCGAATTTAACAGTAGAAGTTTACATTATATCAACTTAGTTTTCGATACTTTTCGAGGCATGCTGGAGCGACAACTGATCTGCCGAATAAGTTCCAAAGATAAATTGACATTGAATGTACATGGTAGTTGTCTATACAAATATAGGAATTTCAACTGCTCAGTAGACATCTATATAAATCTATTAATCACAGTACATACGGGAACATTTTACATAAGAAGCCATTGTAATAAGAAGGGAAAAAAATTTGCCACTCATCTTTTTTGCCAAAATATCGGCCGCTTCGAATGGCGATGCGTGATTATGTGCCGTTTTAACGAGCTCTTTATGTAGACTCTTATGCGCGTCATTGTGACATGTACATATTTATATTTAAAATATATTTTGAATGTAATTATTCTAAGCGTCAGAGGGAATGTAACGCTGTAGCTAATGAGGGCATTGTTTGAAATCCGCTTCTACGTCGCCATCGCCGGCGGAAAATATTGTTTTTTTTATGAAATTTATATTACGATAGAAATATTGCTTGCTCATGTTTATTACAAAATTAAACAATACATAATGAGTATTCCTTTACTGAACTCATTTTTCGTAAACCTTTTGAGGATAAGTACTTGTATAATTTCTAAAAATAATATAATTCTAAGTCTCATTACAACATGAGCTTGTACGTTTAATTTGTCTGAAACTTTTTGTGATATCGAAATTTAAAATTTTATTTCGTTACGATTCTTTATTATTTTCCAAAATAAAGACAAAACAAAATTATTTCGACATGAAATAGTAGAAAGCAATTCTTGAAATAGTTGCGCTAACTTTTGTAAGAACTATAAATTACGGCACGACCACTTTTTGGAACCTGCAATTATTTTCAATAATTAATTGCTTCAAAAAGGAAAGCAAGACGGAGTACCACAATAATAAAATCAGGTTTTATTGGTGATTATGTAAATTGTGTACCATATCCTTTAAAAATTTACTTGTACTTAACGAAATCACCAACAACGCGCTGATGCTAAACAGCACAATCTTCCTTTCTGCACGATCTATGAATTAAAATAATGGTCCAAAAGATTGATTTTAGACAATAACTATAGTCACATCCATGTTACACAAATTCATTTAAAGCATAAATTATTTATCAGCACTTTAATAAATTGGCATATCATTATCTTAATAAGCAATGGTGAGAATACAGTTTCTTTACCTCATCACTAGTAATTAAAGAGAATTACTTTATAAGAAAGAATAATTTGCATCATGTCATAGTTTACAAATTTGCATTTATTTACTTTCAGATAAAATAGGTAACAAGCAAGAAATATTCGAACTATACATGTTCTGCTGTATGCGTCCTTCCTTCCTGCTTTATGCAATATAAGTATACGGATGAGGTGCACGTTCCAACCACCATAAATGGATACCACGTCCATATATATACGATTGTAATTTTATAAACCATTGTCGCTAAGGCGGTAGTCCACTGACACCAAGGCGTGACCATATATATTTAGAATAACGGAACATATTTTATTTAAAATAGTATACTTCATAAGACGCACTAATAAATAAGCGAGATGACTTTGAATTGAATAGACAATAGGAGAGCAATAAAGACCAATTTGACAAACAATATCTGATTTGTGTCAAACAATCTGTCATAATTAGTCACAAAGGTCCTTGAACTTTTGCAATATTCATATTATCTACATTATTTTAATAGACCTATAACGCCTGGAAAGTTAAAACCACTTATATTTATATATATATATATATATATATATATATATATACTACACATTCTGTCTCGAAACATCGCACAGAAGTAATGTATCAATAATTTACTAATAAATTTTAATTCATCTCTCATTAATTTACACAATTTATCGATAATATTTTAAACATCGCCATTCATTACCAATATTTTTTTCTTTATTTTTATCGTTTTTTCCACAAATGTAATTGTCTCATTAAATCTTTCTAAACCACTCACGTGCCAGAACATAAAACGCGAATTTATTAAAGTGGATTCATTTCTTTCTTAACATTGTTTTGTTTTTATTTTTATCGCTTCGTTACCATTTCCCACCCTAATTTAAGCCTCAAATACAGCCATTGTGATTCTGAAACTTTTACGACATACGAGACATTACACGTTTACTCAAATTTGCACCTGTTCCAACTCTCTATTAAAATTTACTTCACTCTCAGACAATGAATACTAAACCGATTTTACCACCTGTCAAATTATTTCTATATAGTAACAGTCCATTCGCACGCTCTTTAAATGGCATAAGTCAGCATATTTTTTTAAATTATACATTTTTTTCTATACCATTGTGTTTACGGGTACCATTCAATTTAAGGCTAAAAAGATGGTCTCTTATTTATTTAACAGGGCGAACGAACTACGACCAATATTTAGGTAAATGCAAGTACAATGTATCCATAAACCACGAATAATTATGTATTTATTAGGGCATATTCATATTGCAAATCATTTTAATTCAAATAATTGCACACAAATTAGTAGAACATCACAAACTACTGAAATTTGAAATATTCTACATTATTATAGAGAATTATTTATTTAAAAATGTATTATTTTCACTATCATAAACACATATGTATTTTTGATATTCAAAATACAATAGTTCCTTGAAATTATAAAATTATGTTTTTAATTTTAACAAATACCAAAATAAAATTAAAGAACTAGGAATCCGGGAGAAAATTTTGGTAACAGAATATTTATTTACGAAATTCTTATGAAATCATTAAATTATGAAGAAAAGAAAATTAGTAAGAAAGACAATTATTCGTCAAAAAAGGATCACACCTAAAATTTTCAAGAAAAATCATGCGTTTTGAAACAAAGGCATCAAAGAGCTTATTTTCGAATTTCCCAAAATAAACTTTAATAGAGGTAATTTGTTGTAAGAAACGGGAAAACGTAATCTTTGAAGCATCTTGCATGGCAATAAAGTCGAAAATTTAGCGGCCTAACGATTCCGTATTTCTATGCACCATGTTTTGCGTTATAACATCCTTGAAATAGCGATTCATTTCTTTATCTTTGTAGGGAAAGAACTTTGCACTCAGTATTACTTTGCACTTCGTTTCTGCGGTCACAAATTTAAGGTCAACTATTAGTCACTAA
The DNA here is from genome assembly GCA_039881145.1 of Druceiella hillmani. NCBI lineage: Eukaryota > Metazoa > Arthropoda > Insecta > Lepidoptera > Hepialidae > Druceiella > Druceiella hillmani. The sequence goes on from JAYKKI010000002.1 coordinate 6,426,219, forward strand.
CTGAAATTGACAATTGCAACAAGGTCACACTGCACGCACATTCATCCATGTGAGCAGGATAAGAAGAGAAATTAAATATAAGTAATATATTGGTGCATAAAGTATCGGGCAAACAACACTAGTATGATTGTTTCGTTGCTTTTACTATGTAAAATTGTTCATCGACACTAATATGACCTATGACTCACAATAGGTAACTAATTAGATGACTCCCGCGCAGGACCTATCCATATTTTACACGGTCTTTTATATGTCTCGTCACGCATCACGTCGCCTGTGTCTAACTGCCCTATGAGCTTTGACCTTGTATTTTCATATTATTTAAATTCATTGCAAATAGTTCTATGAACCATTTTTACGAGTATTTGTCAAAAAAGTATAAAACAAGATGTGAAGTGACGTACACAGTTTAAGAAGTTTCTGGTTATAAATTCTATATCATTATATATCTTCTTTATAATTCACTAATTATTTTTGTTTATCGAGCTGTCGCTATAAATAAAAGAATATCTATATTATTACGTCGCAATATAACGGAGTTAAGCAAAAATTATTTTCAGTAGCGCCTGTGAATGGATACCTTTAATTCTGATATTTAAGAGACGTAACAAGAAATAAAACGAAAAACGTATATAAAAAACATTTTTTTTCGTCCCATCTTTACACGTAAGGAATATAAAAAAGTTAGTGTCTACACGAGTACCTTTTAGTGTCTACACGAGTACCTTTTAGTGTCTACACGACTATTTAAACCATCCACTTGCATAATTTCATGCACATAGATCTTAAACTGTATAAGCAGTGTGATTACGACAAACGGACAAAATAACATACACGACGAAATAATAAACATATTGAAAACACTTTATAATAATATCTTTTGATACTTAGTCGTCCTTCGCTGTCTTTCACGTTTTTTTTAAATTTATTTACGCAAATAATTAAAGAGCTTATAAAATAAGTATATATGCTCGTAAGTGCGTATGTGCTTGCTAACATGCGTGCGTGAGTACTAGCATGAGTGCGTGCTAATCTACGTTCATACGTACAAGCTAATACTTATTTTCTAGTACTAGTTGATAAATTAACACAAACGTATAAGTCTTAAGTATTTTATTCAACTGAAGTTGTTTTAAAAATATAAGTACGTGTGAGTGTTTTGACACAGTTTTTTTGTTAAACTAAATATTCAATATCCATCACTTCAATCAATTTTAAATACCACATGCTAATTATTATGACCGCCAAAATAAAGACTCGTGTTATCTTTTCTTATTGTTCTGCAAGAAGACGTTTAATATGAAAAATAGTGCATGTATAATGACTATTATCGTTATTTTTACCTTAGTTAACCTTAAACGCTGCTGCCAATAGATACAATGTACCTGTATATTCAGTAAATGTGAATGCGGTGACTAAAATTATCAATAGATGTAAATGTGGTGACAATAAATATATGAAAGGTATTCAGTATATGTAGATATGGTATTATCTCTTTTCTAAGTTGCTTCAAGTTCGCAATTAAATGAAACTACGTGATGTAGTATTATTTCTACTTTCTTTAAGTTCTTTACCACGACCTAGGTTTCGTTGTATTACAACATCTTCATGTGGGCTATTAGCAAAGATATCTATAGAATCTTGAATTAACGCCAAATATATTCAATATTTGTTTCAAGTTCTAAATCTTGTGAGAAAGTAACGTTTAACTATTATCTATTGTCTTCCCTTCTACTTTCATATTCTTATCAAATGATATATTTCCTTGTATCATTTTATCACAGGATTCATTCATATAGTAACTATCCTAAGACGGACGACAATAATGTACGTCATTCTGAAGTCTAGTGTTTCCAAAATTTTCCTGTATACTGAAGGAAAATATTATCTCGAAGGCACGAAAAGGCGCAAAAGGCCTAACAGGGCACTTATCAATGAAATCTAATTATAAGATAAAATCATTTGCTTAGTATTCACTCGATATTATAATAATGTCAATAGTGTTACGATGTGTTACGCTTTGAATTATAATATCAAAGTAACATTTACGAAAAAGTAACGATTAAACATTACAATGTTTAGCAAAAAATAATTTTATATACAAGAGAATGTACGCTGGCAAATACTTAGAAAAAAATTTAATCGCCGGTAAAAATCAACAGTAAGTAAAAGTATAAAAGTACTTTTTATATGTCAGACGTAAAATCGTTACATACATAAACAAATTTATTTATCTATCGATTATTATAGTAAAAATCAGCTCCACTTTAAATGTTATTATTTTAAATCAGTCTAAAATTAAATTATATTTATTATATTTCCATGATAAAACATATATAAAATTATATTGTTGTTCATTAACACCAAACAAATACAAAGCAACTCTTTTTTTATTTAAAAAAATGCAAAAAATACCAGTTCCCGGATAAACCATTAACCAAGCCTAAGGTTGACGCCGGGGTTTAACAACTCGCACCAACGGCCGATCGCAGTAAACGGGTGGCGAAGGTCACAGAGCGTAGGTGTCCTGCCAGTCATGTAGATAATGTGTTTTGCCAATTGATGGCTACTCTCAGACCACTGAATAGTACATTTGAGAAAAGTAAAACATCCAAATCCATTATCCAATCCTTACTCAAAATGCGGGAAATAATATCGAATTATTAAATGGTTCTCTAATTTATTTTCATTTAGCTTTTCAATAGCGGTTTTTAAACTTTTTTTCGGCAGTTTTTCTTTGAACTTTAAAGTCCAAGAGCATTGACAAAGAATTCCATCAAGTGGTTACGACGCGTTTTCAATTAAATGGTTTTGACGCAAATAAATATTGACAAAAATCAATCTATAAATATTCGTGTGATGTAAAAATTATAGTATTTAAAATATTGTCTTTTTAACATGTTTTTATTAAGTCGACTTATAAATAACTATATAATGGAATTTACCAAACTAAATATCATACACTTCACAACGAAATCTGGCTGTTTGTAGTTCTTGTGGCAATACGATATGTTCTAAAATACATATGTTCTAAAATACACAATGTCATAAAATAAGTTTTTTTTTATTTTTAAAACAAAAAAAGGGTACTGAATTCTGAATTCCAGACGTCTGATTTAAAATTATGCACACATATCAAGAACGGATTGCAATACGATCATTTCACAAAATAAAAAAATACTCTTTTACACTCAAATATTATACTCAGTAACAAACATGGCTACACTAAACTCTTTACCGAGTAGTCAGAGAAAACAGATTCTATAATTATTTTTTTGCTATTTACTGCAGTATTTCTAAAAGCATGTTTCTTTTTATGTACATAATTATTACATTGAAGCAAGAATTTAAATAAGAATATAATTTTGTGTTGTTTTTCAAAGTTACCATTCAATTTGGTACAATTGACCAAAATGGTTTAACTATTCCTATTCAAATTAAAGAAATAAGCTAGTATTTGAGTGTGTTGCTATCAACTGCTATCGGTTATAAACTATCCAGTACATTTATATTGTCAGAATTAACTACTTCTAATATGGTGACAATAAAAGATACCCTTGTTTAATAATATGGTTACTCATCAAAAATATTCCTAAAACAAGAAACAAGGCTGTACTAGTAAGGCTTGAAGAGGGGCAGATAATAGTGGTCGAGAATAAATAATTTTGCTAGTGAAATAATATAGTGATGTAATATTGATGAGCATATAGCTTTAAGACTAAAATTAATTAAATACAACTAAAAAAACATTTCAACTTCAACCTATTTTAAAACTTGAATAGCTTTAGCGACTAGATATTCAAAGCGAGCTTACTAAGTTTCACGTTTCATCATGATCTTCTTGTAATAACTATTGTTAAGTAGGAATGCGGTTGGTTGGTACTTCATAGTTATTATAACTACATTCAATCAATTCTACTCAAGAAATGTTTATAACTACACTCTCTTCTCTCGATAATATTGAGACTTTGTATAATCCTCAGAATCTAATTAAAGGGATACCTAAATAGCCATGAAGCGTCTCGGGTAAAGGGTGCAGTTTACGGTGATGCAATTTCATGAACATATTAAATCTGCACTCGCACTCGTTTGCATCTAGCAATCGTTTGCATGCAGATTTAAATACAAACGAATGCAAATGTCTTTTCTATATATGTAATCTGGCTGTAATAGTACCTATCGGTGTCAGATACTTTAAACGCCAGTATGCCCAGATAGAAAAAATGTTTTCTTAAAACCGTGTACGTAACTTAGCGTAATCATAGATAGTAAGTGTTTTAAAAGATAAAAAATACCTATCAAATACAAGTAGAACTAGTATTATAATACAGGATAAATATTTAACCTGGCATCATTAAGATTGTATCATAATGACATAGGATATTTTGGTTTTCGATTATTTTAAATATAACCTTGCTGAAATTCCCCATAATGCCGGTTAAAGTCCTCTGATCGCAAGACATTCCACACGTTTCAAGCGAGTATGAAATTTATTTAATCAGGAAAACCATTATTTTTATATTGATTGTTTATATAAATATTATAAGTTTGTTGAGCTATGACGTGAGATTATATTAAACAAATTTATTTTATTTGTCATTTTCAAAATAATTAATAAAAATATACTATTTTCGTTAATTCTTTTTCTCATATTTGGTAAATGTTTGACAGGCAAATTTAACTTTTTTATATTTTCATGATCTCTGAAATATCTTTATATCATAATGCAAAAAGTTCCCTTCCTACGTTTTATATTATTTCACTTTTAGGACACACATTTGCAAATATTCTGAATCAAATATCTCAAGTCTCTTAAAAAAATTACTAAGTAAATTAAAATTTAATCTGTGAATATTGTTACCGTATCTAAAGTATTAATCGATATTACATAATCACAGAATCCGCTACAAGTCGCTGAATATCTCTCTCGCATTCATCACTCAGGACCGACAATCAAATTAATGACATCAAGTAAAGTATATAAAAGAGCAGAACCCTTTCTTGGCCAGCCGACATTCTTTAGCTTACATTTGTGTAATGGTAGCGTCTCAAACCTAGCTAACTTTTCGTACGCATCCGGTGTCAGGTCCACGTGAAACGCATTACAGAAAACAGAACGGTCCGATAGATTCTGCTGGACTATGAAGTCCTAGGGCACGGTACGGCGCTGAACGTCGGTTCTGCAACGTCAGTCGTCGAACGTCGGTCGGCGGATCTGGAAGAGACGTGTGAGATTGGCACAAGAATGGCGCAAGCTGGCTTTCTTAAAGGACATTTTTTCGGATAAAAACGATGATAAATAATATTTCTAATCTCTAAGCTGAAAGTTTTTCAAGCGATTACGAGGTGTCGACTTAGAAAAAAAATGAAACCAGTTCACTTTAGTGTACAAAGTCACTACACAGAGAATGTGGAAACTCTTAGGTAGAAAACATACAAAGTATATGCGAATAATACGAACGTTTATATTTTTTAATATCTGTGCTAAATACATTACTATGAACCAATAAGGTAATACAAAATGAATAGAAAAACACTATATGTGAAAATAATTCTAACTTCAAATAGTGGTCGGGACTAAAAGGGTTAGCGACCTTAATTAAAGTCGGTGAATGTAGAGACCTGAGACGTGATATGTGCCGCAAGAACGAAGGTCGCCATCATAGTACGAGGTCATCGATATTACGTCGTCGTACACCAACAATATGCTGTGGAAATCTACATTATAAGATTTCCTACATTGTCACGGATTTGCACTATTTACCGCCTACTCAATTCAAAGGTATATTTTTATATTTACGCGAGGCGATAAGCATTGTAGCATGGTAATGCATGGCTCGAACCGTGAGCGTATATTTAATAGTTACAAACCGAGCTAGAAAATTATCTTCATTTTAGTTATAGAATTTTTTATGTATAAAAAAAGTATAAACGACAGATTAAACCCCACCGGTTGGTTAGTAGACAGAGATGTCTGTCATCATACGGCGTAAAAGTTTAGATCCTTGAAATGGGTATTTACATCATTATATATGGATTGATTAAAGCAACAAAGTGTAGGACACATCAAATCTTACTTCAGTGGAAAATCATTTTTACAGTAATCTCTGGTAAAAACTATTTTCCAGTATTAGAACAAAAGTTCTCAAAAGTTTCAAATGATCAATAGGGACCATATTCTAAGAAATATAATTCCAAAATGATATTTTGTATTTCAGTCAGTTAGAAGCAGTTCATTTTACATCGATATGAACATAAACATGACACTCCACGTAATTACTTTATTACTTTAATACTTTAACACATTTGCCGCGGAGCAGGGTTGAAGGTCGCCAGTGATTTTTTTTTAAATATTTCAGATAATCAATATATAGTACTTACTCTAATAATTAAAATAATATTAGTCTAATAATGGTAAAATATTTAGAATATTCTCAGCTTTTGAGATCTATTTTCTGTGATATATAAACAGTAAGTGTTAACTGGGTTCGGTGCGCAACTCTTTAAAAAGATGTTGAGATAAAAATTATGAACCAAGCAAATTCTTGTATCTACACAAATTATATACCAGACATTCAAAAATGCAACAACACAATAATATTACGTAGAATACGATCATTACCAAGAGCGTCATTGAAAATGAACATTCCCACAAAACTAATCGATTCACAAAAATGAACATTCCCACAAAATTGATCGCACTCACAAAAAGGAACTTTCACAGAACTGGCGTTTAAATATTAAAGCGGAAATTTTGATATTCATTTTCCGTTCCAGGCAAACACTTGCGCGTGCTCTAATAAATATTATACGAACGTTTCCGCGTTTGCATTATATTTTAGATTTTACATTGCACGCAAAAGAATTCAGCATCTCATAAAGTATTAATGTTCCCTTACCGGATATACCGCCAAACTGTATTGACTTAAATCATCTGGAGAAGGTTTTACTTTCGAAACTCCTTTTTCTGGCCGATATATACCGTATTTTCTTTATATTTGATATCTTTTTAATTCTCTTAAATATGTATACACATATTTTAATACGTGGTCATGCTGGACTGAAAGATGTGTTCTTGTAATGACAATTCAGCATATTTAATTACACATTAAGGGTAAAACAACATGTCTTTAGGATTAATTAGTTATTTTTTGGAACGAAATGAAAGAACTTAATTTCTAAGTATAATCAAAGTTATATATATATATATATATATATATATATATATATATATATATATATATATATATATATATATATACTACTTTCATAATATATTTTTCAATGATGAAAAATCACACAATAGAGAATACACAAACCATTACTCAGATATTTCAGTGCGACAGCTCTGTAACACCGCTTATTACTCATACAATACGTATTGCTTATTGTACACGTATACAGAATTCAATGAGATCATTTCTTTCTGGGATCTCATACTTTACCGGTTTCATAACATCTATAGATGAAATTTCAAAACTCTAGCCTCATCTCTAACAAAACATGAACATTATATTTTACTGTATCGTAAGGTATGCTCTAATTTTATCTAACACTCCACATACGTCATATACCTCTTTATATCCGGTGTACATTCTAGTTACGAGTATGCTTTTATAAATACCTTATCTTTGTTTACTGTTCCGACAAAAACAATGACAGCTCATTTCTACTTACAAATCGTAACAAAAATGAAAAATTTTCTAGAATTTACGTTCTTCAAATTTAATGAAAATTAAACTTATCCAACGTATAATTCATAGGTCAAGATAAAGAAAATATAAAAGTATATGAAGGTTCTAAAATAAAAGATTAGGGCAATCAAGAAATAAGTAGTTATCTGTTGTTAAAAAAAAACACTTTTCTGTTGTTAACAGAAGCCTTTTTTTATATTTGAATGAGCTCCAACTGCTCAAATGCATTTCTGAAATCATAAAACAACATTTGATAATCTATGGAAATACAAGTAGAATTGATAAAGACACACCGCGAATATACGCGCTTTTGATAATATAACACAGACATACAATACTATCTTTCACCTCCAAAAGAAAAAAACAATTCCAGTTTCAATGGGATAACTGCCGATGACTACCAATAGTAGAACGATTGGTGACATACCATCGCCTGTCATAATTTGTGATTAATTATATAGAATTCTTTATTTACTTCCTCACTCTATACTCAAAATCTAACATTTATCTTCATTATCAAAGTTCTTGTTTAAGTATATTAATATTGACTCGCACTTAAGTACAAAGTCTTTAAATATGCCAACTTTCAATATATAAGTTGAAAACGTTTATACGTAGTTCATAAAACAATACAAACAATGTCCAGAATACTAAATAAATAATATTCGAGGATTTGATCACTGGTTTATTACCTCGCGTATTCACGTAAATTAAAAAAAATTGGTCACGTCTGCCGTTCTAATATTATTTTCATAGGAAAACATTATAATCATAGAACACTTTGCAAACGACCAGCTTGAAATTAGCACAATAATGGTGACATTCTACACACAAAAGGCTGCTTAAATATGGCTAACAATATTTACGCATTATTTTATAATGACTAAAGTTAAAATATAAATTCCTAAAATTCAAACAAACGTTAAATTAAATAACAAGTATTTAAAATAATAAATTCTTAATAACTGTGATCCTTATGTATGGTTTCAAACAAAATGTGTCGAAATATTACTTTTCTGGTTGTCGAATATTAATTGTATATATGGATTGTAAATATATGTTGATTCTAAATGTTGGATTAGCTAATAAATTTGTAACATCAATCATCAATTTTTTGCTAAATGACTATTTTATTCGAATTAATTCTAGACATCACAAAGGAATCAAACGAGTACACGCCGCCTTTATCGATGACTTACAACCATCTGGTAAGCAATATAAATATGTGTGATACCGTTACGATATAAAAATCTGATTACTTATATTAAAAACAAATTTACAAAGTCTTTTTGAAAACCTTCCATACGGTCGACTTTATTATTCTGTAAATGATTGCTTAGAACTCTGAATAAATTATAATTAGATGTGGCCTGTATAAGGTAGACCTTCGAGTAGAACTCATCCCAATTCCTGTAATCTTTATGGACATATTTTGCAGTACATGATCTAGCGTTAATCCACTTCGTTTTTTCAAATATCTCACTTATAATCAAAACAGAAGATCACAATCATAATGAACAGTTGGTTCACCTATGTTCCATATTACTTTTCCAAATTTATAAATCTATGAGAGTACTTAGAGCAAAAAAGGACATAATACAACAAATTTTACGACAATTACCGACAATCCTATCTAAAGTGGTACAAGTAATATTTGCATTTGGTTAAAGCTAAGAACCGAGTTGTAACATTTTTTAACGAATCTATCTAAATGCTGACGGAAACCTTTTTATTCATCGTGAATCCTTTCGCAAGTGACTCCGTAGCCCTTTATAATCCATCTGCAGCTCAAGAACGCTTTTTTTCATTTTCACTTCAAGTTTAACTATTAGTTCAGGTGGTACTGAAACTCTTGATTTTCCTTAGAACTTATAAAGTAGAAGGTTTTAAACTTGACGTCAATTTAAATTCAGTTTCTTTGATGTAGCGCCAACTGCCATTGAGAATATATATATATATATATATATATATATATATATATATATGTGTGTGTGTGTGTATATCCCATATAATAGAATATTTTACAACTTTCAACGACATTTCTAAAAAAGTTCCAAACTCGTGATTTAAAACGTATTAACTAACCCAATGTTTGGGTTTAAGGAATTTTTTTCATTCGTATTATACTCCACTCGCGTCTCATAGTTTAAGTTTCAAAATTCAATTTATAACTTTTAATGGGATTTAAAACTTTACCTACATGTACGCTCTACACCCTACCTATGTTCCATATTACTTTTCCAAATTTATAAATCTATGAATCTGCTAGAAATCTCATTTGGTTACCGCATGGCAGAGACATTCGTCAAATAGACCAGTAATTCACGTGTTCAATATATATATATATATATACATATATATATATATATATATATATATATATATATCAATATTTCTATAGATAATCTTCCAACAAAAAGGAAAAAATTACCTCAAAACTCGATTTAATACTACAGCAAATATATAATATTGTCTTAAAATTAAACGACTAACTTAATATATCTCACCTAATGAAAATACGAACGGAAGAATCAACAGCGTCGGAAAAATCAGCGGTTAAATAAATATAGAGCATATGACTGTTTGTCTTTATCAACACCCTAACTTAGTTCAACTGTTGGACATAAGTCTCTCCAACGCACGTATCATAGAATAAATACTACATCTGCCAAGGTCAGTTGGTGAGTTAGCGATCGCAGTGCATAGTTCCTCGCACCAGTAGCGTTGCTGCCCGTCATTCATCTGATATTAAACTACTCGAATATAAACACCTCTCCGAACCCACTCGACGAACGGCCGGGAATCGAACCCGAGTTCTCGCAGCACACCGCGTCACAACATTGAAACCGTTTCGTGATCAACGCAACACGCCACGGTGGTGATATTTGTTTATTTGCCTATTTGCCCTCATATGTCATCATACAAATACCTACTAGTACTAGGCAGGATTTTTAATACATTGAATTTATAATTGAAATGGATCTCATTAAAAAAAATAAACAAATAAGAACACCTTTGATTTTGGAAGTCACGACACAAGTCATACTTTTCCACCTCATATGAATTGATTATTATTTATTCAAGAAACATGTCTATTTTATTAAGTTATTTAAAAATATTGAACACACATAAACTAAATCTCTTTCCACGTTTTATTTCAGTAAATACGTTAAACAAATATCGGTAAGTATTTCAAATTACAAAGCAACATGCAGCGTGTTTGGCGATAAGACCTTCTGTCTTACTTCTGTCTACGTTTTGCTTCTTGTCTACGTTCAAAAAACTTAAATCGTTATCTGTAGCATTAACTAATTAAGCATCACTAGCGATAAACAATTTAAACACGATACTACAATAAAAATTAAACGCTAATATCAATTTCCATGAGAGAGAAGCCGCGGGCGCAAGCTAGTCAAACTTATGAAGTTCAACGATGTTCAACGACAAAGTTGTACATAACATATTGTAAACTGTAGACTCGTTTGAATAAAACAAAACACAATAGATATTTCATCTTTCATGAATCAGCTATTCCCTCTGATGAATATGTTAACTCTGTGTTAATATCCGTTGTTAATAAATTCTTTGTTTTCTAGCATCGAAGCAGTTGGCGTATTGTTCGATGACGTTTATTGTCTTTGCATCATTTAAAACAAAATTTATCGACTGTAACGATCACCTGAACCAACTGTTCATTTACTTACAACGTACATAATTGAACCTAACGTCGCACATTAAAGACTTATTGACATTTCATATCTGCAGAATAATATACTCCACGTGTATGTATCCGACGACAACCTTGCAACTTTAAAATAATTTTAGACGCAAATAGCGCCTTACGTATAATGAATGGAGGTATTGGCTAGGTGTTTCAGTACATAGAGTAAAAACATGTCAGTACATAATAAATAAGAGGATGGAAACAATGTAATACCATTAAGACTATTGAGAAATAAATGTGGAAAAACTTTTTAAAGGAGCAAGATGAGTGTGGGTGTATACGAGGAACACGAGATGAAAAGAAGCATGTCTATTTATATTTGTTCAATTTTTTTTGCCGTAGTTATCATGGGCAAATATATACGCTGTGAACGTATAATTGATAAGCTACATGCCTTATTATAATTAGTGTTGCAAGATGTCTCAATTTTTTTGGAACGACCCGATTTTTAAGTGTAGCTTGAGTGGTCCCTTGTAAATCTTACACGGGACGCCAAAAGTTCAGGTTTTTTGACGCTACTTACAATTAAAAGAGTTTCCTACTTAGTTCGCTACTTACAATTAAAGAAATTTAAACGAATTCTGGAATTATAAAGATCGTAATATCCTATCTATAATACACGTAAGCACCTTCATAGATCTTATTCCCATATAGAAAGGTTCAAAATGGATGAAAAAGTAAGAAATTCTTGCTAATATTTCACACAGTCGTTTTTATTTTAAAACTTTAACTAAACTTTTCATCGATATTTTTCTGTTTCTATTAAGTTTTTCCATGTTTTTAGACACAAATTTTGAGATTTTTAGGCAAAAAATTGCATATTTTTTGTTAATATAACCGTTTATTTTATATGCATTCAGCGTAGAAACACCCCAGTTTTCCCCTCGTGTGTATTTCGTGATCACGCTCACATATGATATAGGGTTGACAGTTTGCACAATTTCGTTGAAAGTGAACTGAAAACCCCTAGATTGAACCCTTATGGGTTTGTTCCATAATATCTTCTTAAGCAAGGCACCAGGTATCAGAATAACCACCTAATATTTTGCAGAAAATTAAATATAACACAGACGTGGCATCGAATCAATTTTTGCCATTTAAATACAACACAATTGTTTGCTATATTCAATGCTGTCTGCATCAAACTTTTTGCGTTAATTAATTTAAAATTAGAATAATAAAAAGGTGAACAAAACCTTTCCCAACACAAAGAACTTTTTAGTCATACGATATCAGATCGGTCAACCTGAAAATCGGTTAAAATATTATAACTTCTTGCATCAAGCATAAGGTTCTCAGCTGAATATTCGCAATCAATGTAAATAATCATATGGTAATGTATTCATTGGAACAACTGTTTATAAAAAGTTAGTTTCAAACTTTTTAAGTGTTATTAATCTATAAATAAATGAAATTTTCCACAACTGAAAAAAGTTCTAAATCATAAAAATGAATAAAAAACGTTATTGAAACGAGATTTACACTACTAAATAAGAGAATTTGTTATCTAACTTCCTATTAATAAACTTGTCATCGTATGTTCATTCTTTTTTCACTATAGTAAACCAATAAATCTATACTTTTAAGTTTTTCACGTAAGTTTAATAAAATTAATTTCGCTTTTTTGGTGGAAATTTCTTTTCTGTAAAAAGAGCTACGTGCGCTACTTTAAATGAACTTAACTTTTTCAACAAAAAATACACAAAAGTCATAAGTATTCTCCCACAATCGCTTGGAAGCGTCATATTCACTTTAGTCTATTTCTTAAGACAATATGTTTAAAACCATAACGCAATGTTTAAAACCATAATGAATCCTAACTATGTAGCTATAATATATGTCATCTGATATAAATCGCCCTAAAGTTATTTCATTATAACAAAACAGTAATTAATTTATAAACCATTAATTATTAAGTGACGAATGGACTATCATAAACTAAAATTCACTGTAAAACTGACTCTAGCAAATAAAATCGTAACGCACAATACACGGGCTGTTGTATAATCGTTTGAAATAATTTAAAACCTTATAAATAATTCATGGTCGAATGTTGGACAGCTGGATTTGAGAAAAAACGCGTAGCCGATAAACGCTCAAGCGGCGTAATGTCAGGTCAAGGGCAAATCAAATTGGATTACGAGAAATGTCGAACAGCCGACCGGCTTAAAACAATATGTTATACCGGTTATTGCTCGTTAGTATAAAAATGAAAACCTGAAACGTTAAACAATTATGCAAAATTAACTAATAAGCTATAAAATTGCCGCGAAGCTCGGAAATAGTTATTAGGCAAACTAAACAGGAAGTAGTTTTTTTATAGTAGGTATATAAAACTCAACCAACTCTGAGGTAATATGTAGCTTTTTTTGCTAATCGGCTTCGTCATCCAAATATTCAAATTTATACTTCCTTAGAAACTGGACAAGAAGAAATCTCACACTTAATATGCAAAGAAACTATTACCACTGACTTCTTTTTGGGCTAATTAATTCATACAAAATTATTTTTAAAGTATATTCGTTACCATAGAATTGGGAATAAAGATTTTTGTAAGTGATACAATACCAGAGGATGTGAGTAGTATTCTAGGAGGCAAAAGAAACTGAATGTCAGAATCGATATGGTATAAGAGCAAAAAAGGTATATATTTTTCCAAAAGCCGTTCACTTTTTGAAATATAACGATTTGAATTAAGCTAGTTTTTGCTAAAAAAAAAACAGCATGTTTGCAAGCCATTTTCGGTTAATATTTCAAAAATCGAAGACTTTTCCAAAAAAATGACAGGAAATAAAATGAAAAGAATAACATATTAACCGAAATAGTATGTCGCATTAGTCTCGCTAAGAAACAAGTCTTATATTCCTCTCAAAATGAGAGAGAAATACCATAGTTTTCAGCAAAATTGTATAGTGCATATTTTAAACTAAACTGTTTACTATTTTTGATTTACAACATGACACAATGTAGTTTCAGGGAAAACCTATTCAGAATTTGATCGACAGTAAAATTATTCTGATGCATCACAGATTTAACCACATAGAAAATGTATTTTAATATCACTTATTTAACATGAAATTAATATTCTCAAAGCATCAAACTTTTAAGTTGCCTGTACTAAGAGAAAATTTATTTTCATACGTTACTAAAGTTTTGTAATGATCATTTGAACATCGTAGCAAGTACCTTAAAACTATTTTAATTAAATAATATAACAACTAAATCTCTATCACTTTTTAATATAGGGACATTATTTATAGAACTTGAAAATCATTACAAAAGGCTTACCTTACTTTTGACTTACATCGAAAATAAAGGAGATAGAACAAAAAATCTATCATCATATTTATTTTCAGAAATCTATCAAAATGCTGTCATATATACAGTCGTTAGGTAAATTTTCAATAATTCTTATCTGCACATAAATTAAATAAAGGTATCGAAAAATGCATTTCCATTCAGACAATCATAATTCGGAAGCTTCACTAATTTTCCGGCTCTACTGCACCAAGCGTGAAAAAAAATTAAACTACGAATCGTAATAGTTTCTGCCATTGCTAATGGTAGGGCTCTAATTATAATAAACATAAACTTATGAAAAATTTTATTTTGTCTCCTTTTTTATCTATAGGAACAAAAACAACTGGAATCAAAACATATTTAATTTTTTTTTATATTTAGTTAATAAATGAAGAATAAAATGCAACTGTAAAATATTTGTTAAAAATGCACCTATATAATTATATTTTAAGCTTTTTGTTGTTAATTTTAGTATCGCGTCATTTTTCTGAATAGATATATCAAAATTGCGTATATACGGAAACTTTGGGACACAGATATAAAGATAAAACACAAATAGCAAATCTCTGTTTTTTTAAAGTTTATTTATGCATACCATAGACTTCTGGAGTTTATATTGTAATTTAATTTCTACCGATCTGTCAGAAAGGTTTTGAAATTGTTGACAAACAATGTATTATAATTTAATATTTTATATAAAATCTATATTATTTGTAATTTTCGAATGCACCCAACAATTAAGATGAAATACATTCATGTAATGGAAACAGTTATGCAGTGATGAAGGTTCTAGTTTCAACATCATTTCGATAATTAATTAAATTATAAACATAACCCTAAAAGTTTTTTTTTAATTAGAGACAATTTCGAACCCGTTTGACGAAACGCCACGTCTTCAATACTTATACTAGCAAGCTACAACTTCGCAAATACGATAAAGAACGTGCCAATCATTACGCATATGGAAAATTAAAAAAATAAAACAAAAAGTTTTTTTTACAAGCTAATGTTTAAGCAGCAAACCACTTTGTCAATATTAGCTTCATATTTTCCATATGCGTCATGGCAGTTGTCTTGCGAAACTCCACCGCAGAATTTATTCAAGACAAAATGGGGAAAATGAAGCTGTGTAGTTTGCCATTTTTTAAAAATTTCTTAAAGTAGCAACACGCCAACGCGGATTCTCATTCCGTCCGAACGTAACTTTTCATATATAATAAGTAAAATATCATATTAATACTTTAAAAAGGAATACGTATTCTACTATAAACTAACTAATACACTTTATCGTAATTAAAATTATTTAGTGTCAATTTAAAATGTACGTTCGTTCCCTGAGGCTGTTGACTTCATTCTTGTGATACAGATAAAATGCTGATACTCAACTTGTTTGTTTTTTATCTAATCTAAATCTGCCGACTAAAGTTCCATACGCGGTGAAAGCACGTATTTCAGTCGCGCAGATCTGACTATTCTAAATACGTGACAATCGATTCAACAATCAGGTACGGTAGTGTATATTGTCTGTGTGATAATAGTATTTTATTAAAATGTTATTTTGAAAATATATATATATATATATATATATATATATATATATATATAAATGTATGGCAGTATGCCTAAATGTTTTTATTTTTCAACATGCGAAATTTTCATACATGTTTACTAAAATTTAAATCTTTGGTAAAATCAACAAAGTACACATCAAGTTAATTTATAAGAGGTGAATTGTATCTAATTTCTCCTTTCACAAAAATTTTATGTTATGTGCAAGTTTGATGACTTACCAATTTTTGGAAAAAAATTAATTTTGAAAATAATTATTTTTTTTATTTGTACAATCGTTAATAGAGACCAGATTATATGCAATATAAGAGACAAAATATGTATATAAATATGCACTAAAAATATTACGAAAAAGGAAAAATTAATCTCGTTTTTATACTAACGTAGAGCAATATTTTGTTTTAAATATTCATTTATACGATAGTTTCTTCAATCGTTTAAAATAGTTTTGTAAGTTGTTTCTACGTCCAACGTGTCACAATACACTGCTTGAACTTAGTTGATGCATTAGTAAATCTTAAGGTGATATTTCTTACAGTACATTTAACAAATTGTAGCTATATAATTTTTTCTTAATATAATCAACATCTGGTATATTTTAGTTCGAACAATATTTTCCAAGAAATGTAAAAAGGTTGGATTAGAAAGTTTTTGAAGCGGAATAATGTTCACTGGCATCAGTTTGCACAAATCCATCCATTACTCATTTTTTACTTGCGTTTCCGCTGAAGAAAACTGTGAATGCCATTGTTAAAAATTGTAGTCATAGACCTTTCTTGTTCAACGATTCGATATAAAGAATTTTCTTTACATGTTTCATTAAATGACTCACAAAACATTGTTTTGACAGATACACCAATTTAAAATATTTTCTTTGTTTGTAAATACTCGAGGGCATCCTACAATAATATCAATAGCGACACATTTTCATTTTCTGGGAACAAAGCGCTGTAAAAACTGTCCACAACAAAAAAAGACGACCTAAACTCGTACTCCGCCTCGTGCCATGTGGAAATTATATCAATCATTTTCACTAACATTTAGTAGGGAGTTCAGTCAGGTACTTGATTCTCGTCATATCGCTCTTTACAGCATTCACTTAAGTACGCATAGGCCCAGTCATCACCTTCTTAATAAAAAATGCGCTTCATTAATTGATGTCAAAAAAATACATTAAAATAACTAGAAATCGACAATATATGTAAATGCGTGTGCAGTTATGAATTTGAATAAAATCCAGTCTCTGATGAATAATGGAAAATAATTTCTAGTTCCAACGACTATGTCAAGACCGAATGAGGCCAACAACTTTACGGTGGAACTTGTAAAATTATTACAGGGCTGTGCTTAACTCAGGCCAGTGGTTCATTTCAGTTTATTTGATTGCATGCTTTTTGTTTTAGCTCTTTCAAGTGGTTAACGATCCATATACAATTCTGAAGTGTACCTGTGTCATTTGCTTTTTCCTTCAGGCTTTTATTTATTTTTTTTTCATTGTTTGTATGTGTTACCTTAAACTGCGAATAGATTATCGAATTTTCTTGCGAAATAAATTGAAAAATATAAATAAAACTATTTAATTTAGATAACAGTCCAACGTAAAATAATAAGCGCAAGGCTATATCCTTGGATAAAGGGTCAATCTAATAAGCGGACGGTTATATCCTTTGATAAAGCCATCGCGTCAAACCTCATTAATATCTGGTTTAAAATCTTATGTTTGTATGTGATTATAACTTATTGCATATTTAATAAAAGGTGCTAATTCTGCATTAAGCTACGAGAAAAGCATTGTCCAAAATCTTGTTTTAGAACAGCCTTTTATAGACCACATTGGCGATTAATTTTTCGGAACTAACATCACCGGTGTGCTAGGTATATCGACATAGAAGTTTCCAGTTAATATGTCCCCATAGTTGCCATATGATAAATACTCTTCCCATTTTTCCACCATATGACGTCTGATTTACGCACAAACCATTATCTGTGCGCCATGCGTTGAAAAATGAGCTACCGAAACAGACAGCTGGGAGGGGGGTATGGAATATTGATATATTCTAGCGGGGTAGGTAACGTACGGGGTACGTAAAATTACAACAAAGTTTTGCAAAAAACCTAGATAATATAAATAAGCTTTTATAATAAATTAACAGTAACAACTACATAAATTCTTTGACGTTCCGTTTAACCACAAAATTATTTCCAATATGGTATTTGATATTTTTCGTACAAGATTGTGGAATATCAGTTAATCAAAAACCAGTCTTGAAAAAAATTCAAAAATTGATTGAAAAATAAGCCAGTTATAGGCTTTTAAATTTGAAGACGCGGATAGGGTTGAGTATATCCCTGTCTCTTTTCCTCTTGTTGAATATAATGTGCAATATTAAAAATGATTCAGATCACAGTATTCCCGTCCTAGTCTAAAGATTAAATTTAAACTTTTATAACTAGGTCAATTTTTAAGATTATTAAAAAAAATGTTCACTCTTCATCAGCTTGTACCTTGAAATTATAATTAATTAAATAAAAACAATTTAGTCAAATACCCAATTTCCAAATTCCTTTTCAGTAATTCCGCGTAAACTTATGAAAATAAATTCTTTTACCTATCTTGGATAATATAAGTAAAAATGTTTGTAAAAACCCGTTAAATTAAGCCTTTACCCTACTTTGTCTTTTATGGACGAAGTCTAGAAAAAGAAAATATGAAACTTGTAAGAGCGATCATTAGAAACAAAAATTAATATCTAAGTCTCAAGTTTTGAAAATACATTCTACTCATTGTGAGCATTTTAGAACTTAAACAATGAAAAAGTCATTTTATCCTCCATCATTGGGAAAAACCATAAAATATAAAAAAATTAATTTATTTTATTATTTACGTTTTATAATGATGAATTACAAAAAAAAACATTTCGTTTGTTACAGTTACTTTTAAAAATTGATTTTAGCTGAAGTTTTAATAATTGATATCATAGTATATATAATTATAAAACAGTTTAAATGTTTAAAAAAATCTGTTGTAGAATCACTAATTTAGAATAAGCAAAATATTATTCTACGCCTTCGCACTGCAATTTCTCGACTAGTCCAAATGAGAGTTTTACGTTTTCTAAAAGTACATACCAAATCGTACGGTGATGAAAATGAACATGTGACCAAAACAATAAAACGTCTTGCCGTTTTTAATACGTATAAATCACTTTTTTTATGATTGTGATTATTTTTAAATTCCCATCTTCCAAATCGCCAGTTACACTCCTCAGTATACTAACTTAACTATAAAACTATCCAGTATAAACCAGATTGTATCGGAATTTTATAACATTATATACTACATTTATAAAAAAATTTTAACTTTTAAAAATAGCATGAAATGCGTCATATGTCATGTTGCTAATAAATTACCAGTATGTATAAGTTATTTAAAAATTCCAATCAGCGAGAATACCTCGTTATTATTACAATAAAAACATATAAAGATTTTTTTAACATCCGCCTTCATGTATGGAAAACATTTTATACCACACTATAATGCTACTAATAATATTCACTCGGTCACTGCCAGCATTTTAATTAAGCATTATTGGCGGGATTCATTTACGTTCATTGCGACGACTGATATTTAACTTAACGCAATTTGCCAATGATTTCAATACAATTTAATGGTTTTATAAATATTTTCAAAAGTTTTCACAAAAAATATTGATCGAAACCAGCGTATATTCGACGTCTAAATTCTTGACGGAAATGTAACACTAATAATTTTTCCTGTCCAGACCGACACTCCAATGATTTCTCGAGGGAAATAAAAGTAAGGTATCAGGGTCAAGTGAAAATGTTATACTGAGTCCGCATACAAAAAATACTACTTTTTTATTTTATTGCATTCAGATTTGAGTATACATTAATAATATAAAGTACAAAACAACTTTTATCGACTAATCGTAATTAAAACTATTACAATGATAACACTGATAAGCTCTACAAATATCTAGATAAAGATATACGTATCTACATTAACGTTTATATGGTAATATTAATTTAACGAAACAAAAACGAACTGTTTTGGGAAAAGGCTGTATTGGTTTTTCTTAAGAATCAACGGATAAATTAGGTTCTACCGCTTGAAAATAGCACATCATATTCACATTACGTCATCGTTCATTAAGTAAGAACTTTGATTCGTACGTGTTTTATACTATTATTTAGTTACGTGATAAATAATGGGTATTAATAAATAAAACATAGACATGAAAAAAACCGGCTGAGGGCATTTCCGAACACGCACAAAATAGTATTTAAAATAATTTTAGATTTTTCAGACGTATAATGAAAATTGGGTGGGGGAGAGCACACTGTATGTCAATTTGAAGTTTTTACTTCACAAACGGATTTTAAAAAATGGTCATGATAAACGGAAACTAATTTTTTTATTTAAAAACACCTATTCAATAATACTCCATTCGATGGGATGTGCGAAAAAAAATGTTCACCCCCATTTAACTAGCATGAAATTAATCAAAGAAATCAATATTTTTGTTAAACTTGTTACTAATCAATTTTAATTTCCACGTGAAGAATTTATTTGCAAATTTCATGCATATTGATCTGAAACTGTAAAAGCTGTCAGGCTGTTACAGATGGACAAAGGTTGTAACGAAATTATAAGGTTTCTTTGTTTCACCATGGAACCCTAAAAATAAATAAATGGAATGAAAATGAGCAACTTTTTCGTTTATAAAACTATTTTAATTCGAAAACATACTTTAGCAAAATGATTACTTGGGCCCCCTACTTTATGTCGGGTGCACTTTTAGAAAAGTATTAATACACATAACGCCATCTATTATAATAAAAAAATTATTATAAAAAAAAGTTTTATATTGAAATATAAAATAATACTAAAAGAAGATATCATATCTACTTGGTAGATTACAATAAAATGTTGCCTATATACTCGTATTATCCCAGGCCCAAAAAAATTAATTATTACGCGCGACCAAACACAAACAGACAAATATTCCAAAGACAAGGTATTTCTGTTCCATTTCTTTTATTATGTTCCCTAAATCATTTTTTCGTAAATACCTTAAATATAAAAGCCAATTATATGGTTTTAGTATATATATCAATATATGTATATGAAGATTCTAAATACAGAGAACCTAAGTCAATCATTAGAAATAAGTATTCCTTTATTATTATTTAAGCCTTCAACAACTCGCATATTGTACATGTTATATTTTATCGTTATGTAAACAATCTATGGAAAATATTTACTTCACAGCGACATGATTGAAAACTGAAGTTTTCACGCAGAAGCCCCATAAAGAAAATATAATTGAATTCTCATCTCGTTATCTTCCGCCTTCGTCAATAGAAAATATTTCATACCACCCTGTACACGCTACTTTATAGCATTCACTCAGTTACCGCTAATACCACCGCCGGCATCTTAATTAAGCATTATTCGCAGTATTCCGTTACATTAATTGCGACAATTGAAATCCTGCTTAATGCAATATGCGATTGAACTCTGCTTATATGAGGAACATGGTAACAACAGCATCTTAAAATAATATACGTGACACTTATTTACATATCTCGTATAAACATCTCGAAATTATCATCTTCTCAGCTTTCATGTCAATTTCTACCGCGGTTCTTCCCGGATTCCACAGAGTCGCGGTAGATGAAGTAAAAAATAATTTCCCCTTGAAAACATACCGATGCCTAGACGGTAAATACTTGTAATTGATATTTCTAAGAGACATCAGCAAGTAAGAGGCGCTCTTGAAAGTACCTTTATTACAACGTTATCAGCGGATTATTAAGAGAAGCGATATGAGGAGTATCTCGGGTAAGATTTGCTCAGTATTTGCTAATGGCTTGAAGAATGTCGAGTGGCAACAAGTACTTGGTGATAGCATGACGAGAGCGATGTTTCGATCGTGTCTGTGACAGTAATTTTATTCGGTACGTCTTATTTAATTTTAAATATGTATAATACGTATTAAGAACATCATCCCAGTTTTTTGTGAACTTATGAAATCAGTTACTGTTTAAATATATCTTTGAAAAGAAATGCGCATTATTAATTTCCATTAAATTTTCCTTTTCTTTTTTTTTAATTTATCGTCCTTTTTAATGAACATGCTTTGTTTAAAACTGAATAATATGCGTGTTGAATTTAGTAAGAATATTTTTAGTTTTAATTAAATAAACCTGTGTAACTATACGGTAAAATCATGGTAATGGTTTTAAGGAAATAAGAAGATTTAATTTATAGTTTACTAATTTTTTTTAATAAGAATATTTTATTTTCACTTTCGAATAGCGTGAAATATAAAAGAGGTGTCCTAGATTTTCAATATATTTCAATCCTTTACCACTTTAAAAATGTTTAATGTTGCCAAACATAAAAAAGTGAAAAATAATCGACTTTTTACGTGGCGTTTGTATAAGCGACTGCGTCGCTTAGTTCGTCGCTTAAATTTAATTAAGTTTATTAATTGGCGAACAGACGGACAGAATTTCTCAGAAATATTTCTAACAATTTTATTCAAGTTTCTGTGCCAACATTAGATCACCTCTAAGATAAATCTCTACCGAAAATTCATAATGCCCTCAACTATTCGTTCCAATTGTTTCCTCTTCGCTCTCTAATGAAAGTATAAATCTTTAGTCACTTTTCTGTTTATCACTCTGTGATAATTAATGATTTTGACGATGTGTTAACTTCAAATACATTCATTAATTCTAAATTTTTGATCCTTTCTGTACGCCAACGGAATACTAAAACTAAATATTTAAAACAGTTTTTAAATATCTAGTTATGCTCTTTAATAAAACGTATATTTATATATTTTCTAAATGTTTCTAAATGTTAAGAAACACATCGAGACAAAAATTTGATTCCCAACATCAAATCTCATTTAAAATTTTAATTATTCTCAGATAAAATTTAAATTTAATCCAATTCTTCCTGTGAACACGTTTTCAATATTCAGATTAAATACCTTAATCGCTTTAAAAAAGTTATATTCAAATTTGTTATCTATAAAATTAAGAATGAATTTTAAAAATAATTTCACATCTGAGTAAGAGAGATAAATAAGCAACACGGACGATACGTTGCCATCATAGTTTACCCTGGTCATGTGACCGAGTGACGGTTTAAATCAACCTATCCCTTTAAAATGGAACTTTCACCATGAATTGTTGCCATTCCCGTACACTTTTTGACAAAAATAGGATGATCTGTGGCAGATCAAGTACAGCGCCTCCTCATTCTGCGTACTTAGCTCATTCCCCAACAGCTTTTTACTTCTTTATTTACAAACAGATATGTATTTCGTAAACAATATTAATCTGTTTATGCACTGATGCCGAAAAAAAATAAGTTTTTTTAGACATATTACAAAATATAATTAAATGAATCTACGTGATGTAGTATTATTTCTACTTTATTTAAATTCTTTACCACGACCTAGATTTCGTTATATTACAACATCTTCAGGTGGCCAATTAGCAAAAAGAACCTAGGTCGTGGCTTCATTTAATTGTGAATAATGAATTTCTACAAAATTAACGCCAAATATAATTCAATACAAAATATAAATTTAGAATTATGTAGAATGTATTTTGAACTATATTAATATTTAAATTTTATTTGTCAACCACTAGCATATAAAAAACGTAATGATTTTTCACACCATCTTTTGGAATAGACTAACTCTACCAATCTCGTACATAACAGTACAAACAAATGAGATAGCGCATGGGCAGATGAATGAAAGACCGCTCTCTTCCAAGAAATATAAACCACGACTGTTGTTTTCTAATTAGGTAATAAATTATTTATTAAATATTTCGAAAATTTAAAGTGTATAATTAAGTATTTTAAGTTCTAATTAAATACGTTATGACTGTCTGTCCGGCTTAGCCCGAGCGCTAAAAGCATTTATTTTGCTTTATCCCTGTTGTTATATTTTAATTAATTAACAGTATCCTCAGCGGCATATATATATATATATATATATATATATATATATATATATATATATATATATATGTATGTATGTATGTATATATATATTGTGCTTTAAGCAAATGCAAATCTGTACAGCCGAATCTTATAATATAGAAATACTTGTAACGAGCAATCTAAGTATGGTAAAGATTAACTGTATACATATTGATTTTTTGTAGATAATGGTTTAAATCTTTAGTTCAAAATATACCTGACATATATACCCTATGTCCATCTGGTGAAAGTTCCATTTAAATCGGTTAAGATATTTTCGTGGCAAACCAAATTTAAAAAAGTTTTAAAAAGAAACTTTTTTTTATTCTGCAATTAGCACGACAAAAACGTAGACAGCTTTTCCGAGAATTAATTACATTTTAATTAAAGACTTGTAGCTCTACAAATGTATGCAATTATTTATTGGCCCTTGAATTCTCGTGTACACAATAAATCGATAAGAATCTGCGTGCTGACTTGGTCAACGTGAACGTCGTTCCAAACCGGTTCTTAAAGGTTAGCAGCACTTAATAAAGTAAGCTGCTTCGTCTTGAGCCTCTCGGCGATGACGATCAGCTTGCAAATAGATCATACATCACCTGGCGGCCAGCTGATGGTCGGACGTGGCGAGGTAAGTCTCTGGGTCAAAACCTAGCTGCGCGGCAAGCGTGCGCGATCAGCATTGTAATGAGAGATTTGTAATGGCTGTGCTTTCTGTTTCGTGTAAAATCGTCGTACTGCGTATTATGTTCCAAATACGGCAGTCATTAGCTGTAATGCGCTTCGAATTTTGGAGTTTATGACTGCTGTGAGCGAATAGAAGATCACATATTATAGCCGAGCAACGTCTGTAGCATCCTAAATATACAAATTGGCAAGCGTTGTTCTCGATCTTTTATTTTGAACAAATTGACAAGAAAATGGGAAAATTTTAAATGCAAATAACAGTCGTAAATTCGTTCTCGTTTGTTACAGTTTTTGGGCATATTAATACCGAATGTGCACAATAGATAAGAAAGACGACCGCAGATCCCCCGATTGTGAAAAAATGTATTTGAAATGAATGCTTGTCGCTGAATTATTGAGGTTATCTCATCCGATTATTTACGTGTGGAAGAATTCAATACTTAGCAATTTCTTACACGTATTGCCAGTAATAATCACAAATATCAAGAATCCCCAATTTTCTCATGTTACGGTATTTAATCACTAAACGATAGTGTACACTCTCCTATATGAACTCACATATATAAAGTTAATATCCTTTTTTATAAGGCCGGTAATGAAATCTAATAAACCATTATTCCTACGAAATAGATTTCCCGTCCATATCTTTGGAATATTTATCAGATTGACTAAATATATTTCAAAATACTCATATTATCACCTTTATATATTTATACCAGTTGTATTCTCAGTACAAAAGCTTTTACTTCATTTTTGAGCTCCGATTATAAAATTTTAAGCTTCAAAGTTCTGTAGAACAAGCCTTCAACAACAAGTAGAACAATTCACCTATTGACTTGAAAATTCTGAAAAACATAGGTGAAAACAAATATTTTATTAGAAGTTTTGCCAATATACACTCATATATTTTTTAACATCACCTCATTTCTCACAGAAAAATCATTGTATTCGTTTTCAAAAGTTGTCTTTGTTTTTCCTCCAATTTCAAATACTACTTTTTTAAATCTTTATAAGAACTATAATATACTTGTTTATTTTTGAATCCGAACAACTGATGTACTATATATTTGTATAATTATAAAATCCGTTATTTAATACAATATTTTATAAATAATTGGCATTGTTTCATATCACTAACTATCTATATCACACACACACACATATATATATATATATATATATATATATATATATATATATATATATATATAACTAATTGGCATTGTATCATAATCACATAACACTAAACGAAAAGTTTATGCATATATCTGGATATAATGTTTAGTTGTTTGACAAATTAATTGCCTAATATATAAATATAAATATACCTATATATGTATACACAAAAAACATATACAAAGTATACAAATATATATATTAGGTTGGCAACTAATAAACCCTCCACTTTTTGCCATCAGTTTCTGGAACGTTTTACAAATTTCTCTTTAAATTTCGGTGGGATAGATAAAGAACGCGGCCTTCGAACTGCTGTTTAGTTAGCAACTAAGTTTTAGCGAGTAAAGAACATACAAAATATGAAACTTCATACAAATCATAAAGTTATCTTGCTTTAAGAATTCCATTTAGGTCGAAAAGTGACCAGGGCGACATGCAATATATATACAACAATAGATGAAGGTGCACTCTCTAACAACACAACCAAATATCGGTTGCAAAGATTAGAAGAAGGAAATTTTTATCTCTCAAAAGTTTAAAAAACCTTATTGAAACAGATCCCTTTAACAGACCTCCACACTGCAATAAAAACATAATTTCACGATTTGGGAAATAATAATATTCTGTTTGGCTAACACCGACGAACTGAGAGGGAAGATTTATTAGTTACTAATCAATAAAATAATAACTCAAATTGAGGAACTCATATTCAATTCTTTATCATTATGCCAATGTCAAATAAATATATTGCATATATCTCGTGTTCAATGATCGTTTATAAATTTCAACTAATGTTTGCAAGGAAACTTACTGTCGTCACAATTTCGATTATTTCAAATCCCAATGTAATTTGAAAGCCTCGGTGGCACTGGAAATTAAAGCATCCGGTCCCGAATACAATTTTGTTTGTAGCGACGCCTGTTACGTGTTGAATAGTATTATAATAAATACAACCGCCAGTACTTGTTCTTAACAAAATAAAAAAGAAGGTTACCGTGAGCTACGGCTATGAAGGCCAAGACCTTCACGGTCCGAGCCCTGTGTTGATTTTTCAACATCCTGTTTGGTTTAGCGTTCGTAAAATATTAATAAAACATTGTTAAACATAAAACATTTTCCCAAGATTTCCACTTAGTGACTCTACATTTTAATGTTGCCCCTTTTATACAATTTCTTGTCTCTTTATTGAGCTACCGGATATTTAATGACTCGCATGCAAATCAGGGTGTTTATTTATTCCACCTTTTTGCGCATGGCTTTTTTTGCATTAATAACGAGTGAATCTTTTCATTCACATTTCATTCACATTAATATATCCGTTCAATAAGAAGCTAGTAAAATATTATACAGAGACGCTATACAATGTAGAATTTTAGATATCGATCTATTACATAAATTTAAAAACACCTTCATTCAAAATAAGTATTTAAATATGTAAAAGCACATTGTATTTATATTATTTACCGTTACCTTCTTCATAATTGTACATAAGGAAAATTTCATAAATAAAATTGAGCGGAACTTGTCAAACTATTGGGAATTATTTTACGTAATAAAATGAACGTAGTCTCGATTAGTTCAAGAAAACAAAACACAGAAAGCAACATTATACAATGAATAAATAAGAATTTTGTATGTGAGATTAAAAAAAGTATGATCAGGAGAATAAGATGGTAAATAATACTATAAAACATCTCGCTTTATAAAAAACGAATGTAAAAGTGTATTTAAAAATACATGAAAATGCCATTGGACACAGATCAAATTCAACATTTGCCAACAAAATCCAAGAATCGTAACCAACGAACATAAAATGACAGTGCTACAGGATGTACTGCTCTACATTCGCTGCTTACCCGACAACAGCAAAAGAATTGTATTATGATTAAACAAAAATTAACATTCAATTAAGTTAACCAAAAATAATTAACTCAATGTCGTTTAATATTTCATGATAAAGGCAAGTGTAGGATAGAATTAAAGCTAAAACAATTTGTTTTAAAATTGTCGTCTCCCTGTCTTTTCGTTAGAGAAACATATCAAAACCAATCACTCGATTTCAATAGAAATTTCACTGAGATGATGCTCGCAATTCAGATTAAAATCGCAGGATTCCATTTTTCTCGGACAAATATAACCCAAATAACTTTTGTTTGGCCGTTTCCTGTTTATCTATCTGTCTTATTTAGCAGAGACTCGTACAATAATGACCAATAATGACTTAATACATTTTAATAAAACTTTCATTGCCATAATGTGCTTGCATAATGTACTTGAAATCACAATTTATGTTAGCTTTTGCCCAAGCATTCCTTTAAGGAATTTAATTAAATTATTATCACTCACACGGTAAAAACGTAATATGCGAGCTTTAAAACTGAAGAGTAGTAATTTGACGAGACTAATGTTGCCAGTATCCCAATTTTCGCAGATAATTCCGATTTTCAGAGGTCCATTCCAGAGGTCTCATGACTCGGTCGGCGTAAACCTTATGTGAGACAGCACAAGCCCCGATTTTTTTATATTACTGACAATTCAAAATTGAGCGATTAATAAATTCAAAATTATATGGGAAGTCGGGTGCACGAAAGCCTCGAAATTGAGTTTCCGAGCGGAATGGCGACGGCCAGCAAATGTGTTTTACATATAAATGTAAAATTTAGTAAAAACGAGACTGAAGAAACTATTATATTACGTATCTTGCTTTATGACAAGAATAATAATTGGGTCAAGAGAATCCAAAGAATTGTTAATATTTTTCTTAGTTTATTTAGGTATTGAGATTATACAGACGACTTATGCATGTTAATTATGGACCTTAAGATATGATTATGTTTAAAAATCTTGTTGATTAAAAACGTTGAAATGTTCAAGTATCTATCTGATTGATTAATACTGTCAACTTTAATTGGAAAACGTAAATTACTGATTTCGTCATTGCCATTTTCAAAATATATTTTTCCCCATTCCGATTTTCTACGCATTAGATTAGGAAATTCTAGTCGATATCGTCATTTCGATGTAGTTTAAAATACACGCTAAATACAAATCAATTTTTTGCATCTATTATTGCCAGAAAAAGCGTGCTTCGTATTGATCAAAAACTTACTTGACAGTAAGAGTGTGTACGTAAAGGTTAGACTGCTGGAAAAAAGAAACTGTAGTTATACAATCCTGAATGACCTCAAAGAATTAACATTTCACTGATTTCTCTTTATATCATAGTCATTTTCATCTTTTTATGTAATACTTACATGTCATACGAGAAATTAATAATCAATAGTAGTTATTCCATTTCTGTTGAATTTTTAATTAGAATATCCGCTTAGATCGAAATAATTAATTCCCATTTCCCAGATGAATTCATTGCTAAAACATTAAAATAATAATTATTGGCGAACTACCTGTTAATAAAAACACTCCGCCATAAAATAAAATGGGCATTTTAACCGTTTTCAAATGTGATACTTTTACATCGTTATTTGCGAGATTTTATTTTACGTTTTACGATTTAATGACTGGTAATAAATTTCCATTAATTCAATTCACAATTCAGTATCGTCATAAAAAAATAAATATATTAGGCTCTAACTCTCTTTATATCCCATGTCCCCTTGATGGGGCAGTGAACCTCTGCGATATTTCGCCATGCTTATGCATCACGTTTTGTTTGTTAAAGTCAGTTCAAAGCTTTTTATTCGCTGATTGTGACAATTTCTTAGAAGGAAGTTATAAAATATTTGCGATTAAGACGTGACCGTTTTTTAAATTTTTCCGTTTCATTTATACGATATAGACTAATAAAATTTTAATACGAATATATAACCCTCTCGTAATGACGAGCCGTTCATATAAGATTAAATTTATTTTAAACGCGATAACTGAAAAATTTAGGGAGAATCAATCCAATAAAGTATATCCAAATAAAGGCACTCTCAATGAAATGCATTTTTTTTAATTATTAAATGATTATTTAAAAAATTGAAAGAAAATTATTTTGAAATATATTTACACCAGTATATAAAAACAAATTTAATTCAAACTCAAAATGCTAGTAAAATAATTTTTTACACGAAATTACATATAACTATACCACTTGATCATGTAACAACATTTCTTAAATTAAACATTTTTAACCAGATCTTTTCTAACTATGTTTGTCGGTACTAAAGATAAGCATCTCCTTGAATAGAGTAATCCAATCTGATTACATAAAATACGAAAAATTCGTTTCGGGGAAGCTGCATTAGAACAATGGTATGACTGCTCATAGCTCATTAAAAACTTACCAATTCTAAAATGTATTTGCCATAACTACCCCTATCTCTTATTGACTAAAATATGCATTTATACTATTTGATGTTATTTAACCATTGGTAATAGGACATGAAATGAATCTCACGAAAACGACACATGCGTTATGTACGATAGCATAACGGTAAAGAGGGCACTAAAGAAAGATGAATAAGAAAGATGAATACGAAAGATGAAAATAAGAAAGATGAATAGACACTTTATAAATAAGAAACATGAATAAGAAAGATGAAAATAAGAAATATGGATAAGAAAAATGAAAATAAGAAAGATGAAAATAAGAAAGTTGAATATGAAAGATGAAAATAAGAAAGATGAATAGACACTTTATAAATAAGAAAGATGAATAAGAAAGATGAATAAGAAAGATGAAAATAAGAAAGATGAATAAGAAAGATGAAAATAAGAAAGACGAATAGACACTTTATAAATAAGAAAGATGAATAAACACTTTATTAAAATTAAATTAAACTTAATCATCATTTTATTAATTTAAAAGTTCTGTTGTGAATCAAGGAACCCATGTAATTACGTGATGTTCACATATCCGTCCATATGTTCGTCGTAGCCTTATCGTTTCTGTAATTTTAAACTAACATGAAATTTTAAAAGTAGATATTTTGTACAGAGATCTCACTTAAAATGTGGCAATATAGGACTTTAGTGTGAATATGCAGACAGGCGAGAAAAAATGTATTTTTAACGCTTCTCATTAAACTTATTTAGAATAGTCATTAAAAACGAAGTTGAGTTTCTGTTCGCCACTTTCCATTTTTATAGTTCCGTACCTCAAAAGGAAAAAGGGGACTTATAGGATCACTTCGTTGTCGGCCCGTCTGTCTGTCTGTCGAGACCCTTTTTCTCGGGAACGCGTGGAGGTATCAAGTTCAAACTAATAACAAATTCTTAGGTCTACGGTCCGTACGTGAAATTTAGAAAAAATACGAAAATCGTTAATTTGTAATGACATCATATCATTTTTTTTTAATATGAATCTATGAAGGGTAGTAGTATACTAGTACTAGTGGTAGTAGTATACTAGACATAGTAGGGAATTTATTTTCGTTATAAAAAATTAAAATTTTGTAAATCATTTAATAGGAATATTATGTACAATTAAATATTTGTAAATGCCTAAATGTGTACGGAACCCTCATAGTGCGAGTCCCACTCATGCTTGACAGGTTGTATTCAATGTATAACCACTAACTTTTCAATAATGGGTTTGAACAATCTGAAAAAACTCTAGGCATTAGCAATTAATTGAGTCTTTCAATTAAAATAGTGTATCTTAATATGTGTCAACAATTTTGAAAGCCATATGCGTATACGGAACGTTATTTTTGCGTAATATAACACGCACTTGGCCAACCTTTTATTTTTCTATAACATTTATATTTATTTTTCGTATATAGATCACATTATTACAATTTGAACTTTTCCTTACCAAACACGTTCGGATTATAAAATAGTATTCGTAATCCTTGAGTATAGTATAACAGAGTATATAATATACAATATTTACGAAAGGATAGAAAATATTATTTTCAAGATTACAATTTGAACATTTCCTTACCAAACACGTTCGTATTACAAAATAGTATTTGTAATCCTTAAGTATCGTATAGCAGATTATATAATATACAATATTTACAAAACAATCGAAAATATTATTTTCACGTGAACCGTTCAAAAATTTTATTCCCCGCGAAATCGATAATACTTATTTGTTTATTTCTAAGTACGACAGTTCAAGATTTATCATAGAATTATAATATTACACATAAATAATATTACACCTATAGGGTATTAAAAATATACAAAATTTCAATTATTTGCTTTTTTAGCACTTGAATGAAATACACATTTTGAATGAAAGGGATGTTTCGTATCCACATACGTAATAAGCCTCAGTTTCTTTTTCTAAATACAAATATTCAAAATATTGCAATTTTCTAAATATTACCTGTTGTCATTCGGGCCGGAATTAATATTCGAGTTCAAAAGATATTACACGAGCTTCGTCAATAAATGGAATTATTGCGATAATCTTTAGAACAAAAACAGCGAATTGCATCAATAAATTCATAAATTGCCACGACGAGCGACACAATGCGGTCACGTGTGGCACATGAAGGCGAAATGCCCCTGCAATATCGCGATCTCACTCGCCCCGGCCCCTTTCTCGCTCTAGCGAGGCGCGAAATTCGTCCAGAGGTCGAGCACAGTCAGAATAAAGCCAATGTTGGATCACACTGATGAGTCACACGCACCGCTGCAAAAAAATAATTTGAAAAAGTCAACAATTATAATAATCAGACGATTTAATAAAAATATGAGATTTCACTATTTTACATAGGGTAAGGTGTAGCGTAACTTTATTTAACTCAATTCAAGCAGTCATGAAAAATATAAGTATACTCTCTTCACGTTTTGACCTCTATTTAACTTCAATAAAATGCTTGGTACTTATCTTTAGAGTTATATTATTGACGACTGCACATTGAAGTGGCATTTGTAGGATTTCTATAAAACGACGCTCCTTCAGATCTAGCAGTGAACGTAACACATAACGTTACTCGTTAATAGTTATAAATGCAGACTCTGAGAATCCGTTGTCCTACTTTAACTGTCATAACCTGCTCATACAATTAAAGGTATCATTACGACGCTAATTACAGTTGACACTCTGCTCATCAGTGTTTCACCGCATGACTAGAAGACAGAGGAGCGAGAGAGGGGCGGGAGGGACATAATTAGATTGAGAAGCACGAAAAGAAACTCGAACACGCCACTGTGGCAGACGCATCGTCGCCCACACGTACGGAACAGACTTATGTACGCGCTACCTGTGAGCGAGCGGGATATCGCACGAGTGGCACAGTTATATGCGCGTGCGCAGATCCAATGAATTGAATGATGAAACTTGAAGTGTTTGTTATCTTGAGCATTCACGATCTATATTTGTAACATTCCTAATACAACTCTTCTGGCCATTAGCTAATGTTATATACAATATGAACTTGTGAACGATTTGCGACTGCCTTTCACATCTCGCGTCTTTCTTAAGGCTAAGTAGGGCACATCGCTTCATACAGTTAAGCCGATTGGCGAGTGGTTTGACAATTGTTTCTAAAGAGGATGACTTCAGTTACTCGTTTTACGTATGATAACCTGCCATTAGTATATTTTTTTATAAGTGCAACTGGTAAACTTATCCTGTTAAACTAATGATAGTTACATGGTAAAGATTAGTGTAAGGTACACATTAATTAAAACGGTGAATATATAAGGTCGAGTATAGACATCACCGATTGGCATCGTTGTAGACTGAAAATACTACAAATTCGTTGGCACACGATTGTTATAAAAACATTGTAATAAATTAGATTGTCCATTACGGTCACATCACCACTTTAATTGTTGATAACGGGAAAAAGTAGGAGATTCTAAACTATCAATTTCTTTTTAAATTATACAATAAAATTTAAGAATTTCTAATTAAATCAAGAAGATTCTATTTGTTTAATTTTTTGGACAGCAGTTTCATTGAAACTCTTATGCGGATTATAAATCTTTATATTACTTAACTATAAGTGAGTATTTTCAAGCACTACCTTATATGCAACATATTTTACTCTATAACCAAATGCAATAATGTAGAATATTTATATAGTGGTAACAAAATATCGCCTTTTGATAATATATTTTAATAAATAATAGGATATAAACCAAGGCTACGACAATATAACTTGAAAAGTCAAGAAAATCCTGTATAGCAATGAATTAATTTAATGACTTTTTTGTCCATCCCGACGCATATAATACGTGAAAATGAAATCAGTTTTATAAACTTCCGCTACTTATAAAACCGAAGTTAATTAACTCCGAAACGATTGTATAAAAACTTTTCTAAGTATATTGATTACCCATAAATATAAATTATACAGATCGAAAATCAAACAAAAAATATGAGTTGCCGTTCATAAGAAAAAATAACCCACTTGAAGAGACAAACACGATTAATCTATGTTAATTCAGCCCGCGAATTCAACGCACGGTTATCTTTCATCCGTTAATCTCTGTCGGTCCAAAATAAAATATTGGAGAAGCTTTGTACATATGTCAATGACGTTCATTTTTCTTTTTAATTGCAGATTATTAATCTACCATACCTAATAAAATGGAGCCAAGAGAAGAAAAAAATATGAAGAAGATATCCATTGACATGGCAGCGTTTAATTCAACGTAAGTCTTTTATTTCTCTCTCTAAAAAATAACTACCGCAATAAAATGAAAGATAAGTATGTGGTTTGTTTCATAAATTTTACAACACAATGAAAATATTCCGGAGTATTATAAATATTTATATAATATTGTCAAAAATGTAAAAATATTGGCATTTTAATTATACAGTTTTTATTATTTATTTCCGACCTTACATAAAAAAAATAACTCATCTCGACGCCGCGTTCTTATTTAGTTGAATAATATATTAATATTATTCTCACAGAACCAACCTCATGTCAAATGTTGGATTACAATCCACACTCACGCTGGACTCGAAGGGTGCACTTGCTGGAAAGGACGAACTCTACAACCCCTTTGAACACAGACGCCACGAGCACGCTACTTCGTGAGTGTAAACAGAACTATAATAAAAATTCACATTTTTACTCTCAGTTGGTTGACACATCTGAAACAATACTGCAACACGATGTAAAGTGTTAAGTGTTTTAGTTTCTTATTGAAACAAGTGAAGAATGACAGGTAATAAATATTAAGCATATTAACATAGTTAACAATTTGAACACCTATAATGAATGAATAGCATGCGAGCAGTAACACATGCTTTTTCTCTTAATTTTAAATTACATTACTCTCTATATATTTTTTTTCATTTTATATTTTTAACCTTGCCTTCTTACTATATACATTACACTGTACCATCAGAGTAATAAAAAAAAGAAACAATACCCGCATAAGGAGTTGCAAGCAAAATAAATAACTCCATAAATTGACAACGTATTCAGCTACATTTCATAAGTAATCGTTGTTATGGGCTACTTCGTCAAGAAGTGCTACGTATTATTTCATATAAAATGTCACTGTAGCTACTGACTCTACATTCCAATAAAGACCACATTGAGTACTACAATTACTCTTTTCCAGTGTTTATATACACTGTGTATTATGTGTATATATATATATATATATATAAATGTATATATATATATATATATATATATATATATATATATATATATATATATTTATATCGTTCCCATTCTTGTCCGATAATAAAATTTAACCACGCTCCGTTTTTGAGATTTAGCTGGTGAAAAGTTCATACGCTAAATCTCAGAAATACCATTTACTAACTGTTATTTAAAAAAATGTACGAGTAAGTAAACTCGAGGAATTATTAAAGTATGTCGTTTCAGTAATTTCTACTCTAAAACATCTATGAAATCGTATTGTAGAATAGGGATGAGGAATTTTTAATTTGAGATGTATTTGAAACTTTCAAAATTGGAATGAGGAGAGATGTGTGTTAATATGTCGAAAAGTCACTTTCGAATAACCTGGTTAGGAGATTCAGTTCCATAAATATAAGACGCCTGAAGATTTAACTGCTTCAGAAAATAATGATATATTACCGAGGGACGACTAGGTAGGACACTATTCTATATGCAGGGCATTTACGGAGCTTGTTTTCATTAGAGCCATTTTAATTCATAGTACTTAGAAATGACAATGAATTTATCCTTATTATTTTCGGATATTAGATCAAGATGCAAGAAGCTATAATCCAGAGGATTACCTATAAGGGCCTTCAATTAGCAATGATATGTTCAATGTGAATGTTTCAGGGTTGTTTTTAATAAGGGAAGTTTCCATTATACTTTTAGAATTTGTGATCGAGCGGTCATTGACATTTGCTAATCAACTGGTAGGACTATTAGTCTGTGTATAAGTTAGACTATATAAGTATTCCGCTCTCAACCGCAGGAAATTAGAAATAATTTATTTATATTTACTTTACAGTATAACCTGAAAATGTAATTAAATAAAGGCGACATGCTAACCACCTACTTCACTCGGAAGGTTCACCCTATGACCTTGTTTCATGCAAGTTAATATCCAATATACGCACTACGAATGAAAATATGAAGTAAATAATTCATGTTTTAATCAATTGAATTTAAAATTTTAATTGTTTTTAATCTTCAAAAAACAATTTAAGTAGTTTTTTTATTATACCTATTAAGTTATATAGTAGTCTTATTATCACTTGAAGATAACAATGACGTATTACCAGTTTTATTGCCACATTTATCTTAAAGACAACCAGTTTATCAACTATTTGTCGTACCATCAATTCAAATAAAAATACATGCACGTACCTCCAGCGTACTGTGCATAATCTATACATACATAGTGTACATATATATATATATATATATATATATATATATATATATACACACACACACACACACACACACATATATATATGTGTGTGTGTGTGTGTGTGTGTGTGTGTGTCTATTTGTAGGAAAAGAAAGAAAACTTGACCATCCGCAAAAGGCCAATCTTGTAAATATGTTTTGCTATCCTATCCAGTATAATCCGACAATGATGGCTTGATATTTTGATTAATTTTTATTATTATTTTCAACAATAATCCTAATAGAAAACCCTTATTTACAAAACTTAAACTTAAGGGTTAAAAATGGTGGTGTATATTTAGAGTTCCAATCAGTTGTGTTACCAACTATTAGATATAATAAGTACTGTGTTATAACTCATTTTTTAAGGTTCTTTTATTTTTGGGGATTTAGACATCGCGGCTACGAAACATATTGGAAAATTTTTATCCTTCAATTCTCCGCGTTTATACATAACATATACTAAAATCAGCCGATACGTGGATACTTCTTCCTCTTCTTCCTAGACCATCTTTACAGTTTCAATGTAGGCCTCTTTTAGTCTATAAAAATCCTTTCTATCCTGAACCACTTGTATTCACTTCGAATGCCGATAATTAGTCCTTTTATTTGTAGATATACCGGGATGCCAGTCAATCAGAATTCCCATACTTGCAATCACGATGAGCCTTTTTTAGAAACATGAAGCAGATGCACGTGCTTCTAGGTAGCTCAAAATATATGAAAATGTGGAGACGGGAACAAGTATGTCCTAATTATTTTCTTAAAAAAGATGCAAAATCTATGAAATAAATTATATGGTGATTAAATTTATATCTCCGTTTCCTTCAATTAAGTTAGATCTAATTTGATAACGATATCCGCTATAACAGACTTTGAGTTGTCTGGATTTGCGGTTCGTAAAAAAGACTCGACAATTCTGCTGCATACCTGGGAGATTTAGGAAGTTGATTTTATGCCCCCATCAAGCAGATATACTAGGGTGGCTGAAAAAACTCATGGAGAAACTATTTTAAATGTGGAGTAAACAATATATGAAGAAATTATCCACTTAAAAAAATTTCAGCTAGGTTAATTTACGATGAAAATTAATTTCAAGTCTGTTTCCTACAATTCTTAAAAATATATTGTAGATAACCAAGTAATAAAATACTTTACTTTGATAATGTATGCACAGGACTACCGGCGCACTTGTCCATTTGCTGAAGTCCTCCCTTGGCTCCGGTCTGCTGGCTATGCCGGTGGCTTTCAAAAATGCTGGTCTAGCTGTTGGTGCAATCGGAACCTTGCTGGTCGGCATTATTTGCACACATTGCGTTCACATCTTGGTAAGTTTCATATCGAAGCCTGCAGGTATAGATTTGAAAAGTATTAAATTATAAAGGATAAATAATGATATAACTGTAAATGATTTAATTTATTGAAAACTACAGGACAATAACATTTTCCAGAATAATGGGGTCATTTATTTAAATAGTGCCTGGTTTATTAGCCACAAAAGTTAAAAATAAGGACATGAGAATCTTTTTTCTGTAGTTTATTTTATACCTATATAATTATATGAATATATTTGTAGTCCAATCACGTAACGAACTTTATGGTTTGATGACGTTAGGACAAGGACAAGAACACAAATACTTTAGAAGAGGTTTTACAGAACAACAACGTCGGAACAATTATTTTATAAAATTTAAGAATATGATTTTTTTATTGTTTGAATTTCCATCGAATTATAAAATAACATCATCATCTCCATCAGCTCATTAATATCCAATATTAGGTCCACGCCTCCCCTAAATATAACAGTCTGCTTCTGCTGGTGGTCTCGCAATTCCAGTTTGCTGACTGATGTATTTATTCGATCTACCGGATCTTCTGATTTGGAGTCACTATTCTACTGATCTCCAACTCCATCACTGCAACTTCAATCTGCCTCCATTGTCAATATTGAAAGTTTTCTGATTTCATTTCTCAAACGGTCTCATCGAAGCCACTTCAGTCAGATAACAGAAAACCTTATTATTTAAGGGCATCGTAGCCTCTATTCGCTCTTTGCATGACCTTCAACTTCAATATCATTACATCAGTAAGCGTCCATGCTTCACATTTATGTGCCATCTTGGATAGTACACACTGGGTATAAATTTTTCTTTTGAAATTTTGTAAGGTATTAGATTTGAAATGTGCTTCATCGAATCGAAGCAAATCGATTTCTGAACTCCTGCCATTCTCAAATAGTTGTCATTAGTATTCATTTGCAACTTCTTGTTGAAGACTGTTTTATGCTGATGTTGAATTAACTAATATATATGTCATATGTCTAGTCTTCACTGAGATCTCTTTTAACTAGGAATAAATTTGATAATTGATTAAAACATCAAATGCGTTACAATGAGATACTAGGTACTTTACGATATTTTTATCATTAACACTGGCTTTTTACAATTTTTAAGCATTTTTTTATATTAATTTTCACATTTAATATTCAGGTCAAATATATTTGTAGAATCGGAAAAAAAAGCTTTTCCAAAAAGATAAACTTAGATCAGGTTTTTTGACTTATATATGGTCATTTAACATCAAATGTAAAAACTATAGCTTTTTAATAAAAACATTTTTTTATTAGCCAATTTTTTTAACATTCTTTTTGTAATCGTAAATATTACAAAAAATATCGATCGTTAAAATGTTATTTCCTTTTTAATATTCCATACTTATAATATATTTGTGTCTTCAGCTATCTCATTAAAGCAGAATTTCTAATGAAGAGCGCCGCCGATGTTTTAAAAAAAGTGAAACATGCTCCGACTCGACTCGCATAATAAAGATATTATTATCCTAGACCACGGCAATGGACGGACGCACTGTGAATACGCTTATGTCGCTGCTCTTGTCGCGTCGCTTGTTTCAATGGCGTTTGTTTTAGGAAGGACGCAAATCATGTTAAACAAATTATATTGCAATACAATTATTTTTCTTATGTTGTATTGTATCGATCAATAATAAAACCGGCCAAATTAGAGTATCATCTATATCTCTATTTTTGAAACAAGTTTACCAAAATAACTTTCATTAAAACTAGAAAAATAAACTCGACAACATGAACAAATTTTGTTACGTATATAGTGCGTTAAAAAATTATATTTTTCTACACACTCTACAAAAAGCATCTACTTACAAAATTTTATGCACATACATCTAAAAATGATGTAAACTATGGAGCTGTGACAAACGGAAGAACAAATGGAAGAATATGACAAAATTATTTATGTGTTTTGTTCATTAACGCACTCTTATGGAAACATTACTCCTGTGCTTTTCAGTAACGATGACATACTTCAAGAAGTTTATTCTCACTTGTCATACACATATCGGACACTCGATCAAGGGCTATCAGATAGTTGAGGGTTTATACACCGCAGATGTAATTCGGTTCTAGGTACAGGGACATAGTCAAACGCCAGGGCAGGTAGTTATTAAGTACGAAGGGTGAGAGTTTTACCAATAAATTATAGAATAAAAATGTTCACCAAAGGAACTTCTATGCTTCTGTGTTCAACGTATAAAATAGAAAGTGTCTATTTATTGTGGAAGAGTTTATCGTTTCAATAGAAAAATGTGGTAAAGCTTACGTAAATCCTTAATACGCTCTGGTAATAAAATGAACCACAACAGTAAATGCCATAAAAAGGTATGAAGAGTCTAAGTTGTCAGGTTGATATTGAGAATGTTGAAATAATTAATTACCAATTTCACCCTAGAAAAGCAGAAACGGGGTCAAATAAATCTCTCTTTTAAATGACGCATCTTCCTTTCAGAGATTGGTCGATAATGTTACATATTTTGTAACGTGCAAAAAGTATAATATCGGAATCGTTTTAGATCAGTGAAAAGGACTGAAATATCAATGACGAAAAGCTGAAACAAAAATTATTTTTTTACAAATTTGCATCAACAAACAAAAATACAACCTAAGATACCT
This sequence comes from Druceiella hillmani, assembly GCA_039881145.1. Lineage (NCBI taxonomy): Eukaryota > Metazoa > Arthropoda > Insecta > Lepidoptera > Hepialidae > Druceiella > Druceiella hillmani. The sequence continues at coordinate 6,467,149 of JAYKKI010000002.1, forward strand.
ATATGAGGTTTTACTTACATCAGACAAAGATTTAATATCAAAATCCAATCGTGCCTTTTACGATTAAACTATTTCACACCTTTGAACATGAGAAAAAAAAATCATCCTATTTTCATGAAAAATTGAGTCACGGTCGTATTGGAATATTCGGCACAAAATTGTTTTATTTATTGATATTTTAAAAATTTTATTTCGTAACAACTTTATTTTTAAACTACTTTCATAAAACCACCCTGCTCCTGCATTCGGCATTTTCAAAATATGTAAGCCAAGAACTGCTCGATGATAAACAAAAAATATACGCAATCTATCTTCTTCCTACTATATCTATAGTAATCAAAATACATTTATAACCTCCAAAACAATGCTTCATAATTTCACATATCAAATAATACATCATAAATAACAAAAATGTATATATTTTCATGATTTCTGTCTTTCGTTTTGATTGCAGCACCGTCGACTCCTGAATTTCTTTCCATTTCACTCCTATTACGATCTCACTCTGTCTAATTCCAGCTTTTAATAAAAAAACGTCCTTCTGTATTGCAGGGACTTTTAATGACTTACACATATTTGAGCAAACAAACGCGTCTTTTAATGAATTACATATATTTGAGCAAATAAACGCCAAACGAGTATATACGTGCATCGTTGTAAGATAGGCAAATGTAAAAATTATTCCTATGGTCAATCGGGTTATTTCTCTGAATTTAAATAAACTCGATATTCGATTATAAATACTGTCGTGAGATTATAGATAAATGTAAAATCGCACCGAATAGCATACATAAGCGCTAGCTTAAACGTTTACCTGTGTGTTACGTCTACGCAGAAATTATAAGAGGAAACCTTTTTTTATGAAAGCTTAGCCATTGTTGTTTATCACTGACGTATGAGATTATAAATATGGAGGTTATAAACCATCGAAATTGAGGAGATGTAATTTTAATTTTTAACCGTGCTTCTAAATCTGCAAGGAACAATGTCCATTTTCAAAGGGTTATCTTTATTAAGAAAATATTTGTCAATATATATCTACTCAAATCGCCAAAAACCTAGATTTATGTTAATACAGTTTAAATTTGTTAAGTCATCACAAATCAACTTTAAATTTTTTATCCAGTAAAACAATTGCATTCTTACGATAAATTGCTTAAGCAAACATAAAAGAACATCCTAAAAATGGAAGGTACGCGAAGTTTTGTTAAACTGAAAACAACGAAATATAGTATTGTTTAAAATTTTAAAAAATTAAAGACATTCATGATTGTGATGAATTATAAATTATCTATAATAGATGAAGGCAATTACTACGATACCACATGATTGCACAGTGTAGTATTGTGTTAAATAGTTTCATTCAGTTATTCCGTGGTATTAAATAAATAATTCTCTCAGTTAGGATAGGTCGTGCGTTCATCAACAAAACTTTTACTAGCAAAAACACAATCTTGTTTAATGACATAACCACAAAATAATAAGAATACTAATCTTAAAAGCTATCCACAAAATAATAAGAATACTAATCTTAAAAGCTATCCACAAAATAATAAGAATACTAATCTTAAAAGCTATCCACAAAATAATAAAAATACTAATCTTAAAAGCTATCCACAAAATAATAAGAATACTAATCTTAAAAGCTATCCACAAAATAATAAAAATACTAATCTTAAAAGCTATCCACAAAATAATAAGAATACTAATCTTAAAAGCTATCCACAAAATAATAAAAATACTAATCTTAAAAGCTATCCACAAAATAATAAGAATATTAATCTTAAAAGCTATCCACAAAATAATAAAAATACTAATCTTAAAAGCTATCCACAAAATAATAAGAATATTAATCTTAAAAGCTATCCACAAAATAATAAAAATACTAATCTTAAAAGCTATCCACAAAATAATAAGAATATTAATCTTAAAAGCTATCCACAAAATAATAAAAATACTAATCTTAAAAGCTATCCACAAAATAATAAGAATATTAATCTTAAAAGCTATCCACAAAATAATAAAAATACTAATCTTAAAAGCTATCCACAAAATAATAAAAATACTAATCTTAAAAGCTATCCACAAAATAATAAAAATACTAATCTTAAAAGCTATCCACAAAATAATAAAAATACTAATCTTAAAAGCTATCCACAAAATAATAAGAATACTAATCTTAAAAGAATTGCGAATAGCTGAATATTCACATGAACATTCATGTAAACTTCCACTGCAGTCCTGACATGATGTACGTATACACTGGTCCAGCAAATATTATCTTATATTGATGTTCCGATATGCTATGAACATATTTTCTGAGACCGATCGCAATGGTTCTAGTTGCTCTTCAGCAGTAAAGTAACATATAACCCGATCATTAAATTCCATAAAAAACTTTGATAAATATATTCAATATATTTATCAAATTTTTTATAGTTTTTTATTCAATAATTGATATATTTTGAAGACATTTGAATAACAACATTCTGCTAAAGATACGACAACTACCGTTATTTATTTTAAATTTCCAGCTAACATTTTAATAATTCACTAGATACAGATATTTACCTATCAGCATTAATATGATTGGAACACAATTTATCATTAGAAAACACAAATCTAAAAGCTTGATTTTAAATGACAGTTTTTATTAGAAAATTCATAACTAGTATTCAATTTGATTAATCAATCAACGAATTATCTACTGACTTATTGAGGAAACTTATAACAGTATATTTACAGATCACAAATAGTAATTATATCTTAGATATTGATAACAACTCCATCGAAGATCTATCCATCTATACATATCTAATTATCTCGAAGAAGAGTGAAGAAAGAATTTGTTTGCAGTACCTAGTGTAAGTTTATGTATAATATACCGTTACATAAGTTCCTCGCCGTTTTGTGCTCATAAATATAACGACTGAACTTTGTAATAAATTTAAAAAAATAAAAAACTAATGACCGCGCACAATGCAACATTAATTTGCATATATCAAGCTGACAAAACAACGTCATCATAGCTACGATATAATACGATAGCCATCTTTGTATTCCACAAATGTGGCTTTTAGCGCTGAACCTGTCATTGGGATACACTCCAAGTACATTCGATATAATTGTCACCGAATAGAAACTTTGACGAAAATCAGATCAACTCGGACTTTAAGACAGAAGCTAAAACATCAAAATGAGTTATATTTAAAAACATCTTTTGTGTTAAATTTCTTTTTTAATTTTTGTAATATTTTTGAAATTCTTACCTCAAGCTTGATGCTAATAGGTCGAGCGAATTAACGTCAAATAAAAAACTATTTAAAATAAAAGGCAATAAATAGGTACAAAGATCGACACACACATACAACGAGTACAAAACGTAAGCATAGTAGCCTGTTAATTATCCAAATACTCCACGATTTCAATTATAAACGGTGAATGAAATAGCAATATAGTTCAAAATGTAGCACCGATTTTGAAATCGAATCGAAAATTCAGCCCGCAAACTATCGGAAATCGGAATTAGATATTTGTTTGAAGTCGAATCGCAAATTCAGCCCGAAAACTATCGGAAATCGGAATTAGATATTTGTTTGAAGTCGAATCGCAAATTCAACCCGCAAACTATCGGAAATCGGAATTAGATATTTGTACTTGCATGCAGTATACAAAATGGTACCACTTACTTCATTACACCCACCTGTATGCTCTGTGCTTCGTGCCCGCGCATAAAATAAAACGTCACCAATCTCAACAGCAGTAATTTGTAAATATAACCAATTAATAAAGGCGAAGTCAAAGGTGTCAAATACGCTACTAAAAGCAAAAAGTACTATTCTCGCGTGCAGTGTGTTATTCGTGGCCAAATTGTTATAATTAATTACTATAGCAATTAACATCAATTTTAAAATCGAATTAAAGTAGATCTAGGAACTTGTGAGCATTAAAGTGTTAAACAAATTGGGCATTAACAATGTCCTCAAGCACTTTCAGTATAAGTTATTATATTCTCCCATTTATTAATTAGTATACTTCTCGTTCACACAAATGTAGTTAAGATTTCATCATCAAAGATCAAATTACTAGTATATGTGATAAACTATAAGCGCCATAGATTTTAAAAGAATTGAAGTAATATAAAGCATTTCGTCTACAGGTGGCTACCTCTCACGACTTGTGCGCGGTGGCACGGGTACCCAGCATGGGCTTCGCCGAGACCTGTGGCGCAGCCTTCACACACGGTCCGGCGCCGCTTCGGCGGTACGCCAACGCTGTGCAGTACGTACACCAGTATTACTTATTTATTTAAAGCATTTGAATACACCCAAAATGTATCATTGAAACTACGTGTCCACCCACAAAATTATGTGGCAGCCATTTGGAAAATATTGGCCACTCACATTGTTTCACGAAAAGTAAAATTTTCAGGTGAAAATTGGTGTCACATTGGTATTTAATCGAATGTAAAATCTATAATTGCTTCCAATCACTTTTAAGTGAATCAGTATGACGGTATGACAAACGTATGACGGTAGTACAAACATTATATATATATATTCATTTCCATTTTTAAATTTTAAAGACACATTTTTATATTTATAAATCAATATTTCAATTGTTATTGTCATAATGTCAGTTATACGCTTTGCTTTAAATTTAAACTTATGTTTGGTAATAAACTCATTGGCACCTATATGTTACGAAACGATTATATTGATGCTGATAAGTACGGTGTGAAAGATGAGTTGATATTAATTTATTGTGTAAAGATATATTTAATTATCATTAAAAGGTAGAATATTGCCTGGCGCCTCATTCAACCTTCTTTCAACCTCAGCGATCTTATTTTATATGACAATTTAATATAGAAATAATTCCTCAAAGGCCATTTAAGGAAATATTTTAATAAAAATTATTAAAGCATAATGATAGTTGTCGCTATATTAAACAATAAGTTTAGAAAAATCTATAGAATGCTGAATTTATCTTGGCATTTTACAATTGTGAAAGACAAAGCCTCGCGTAGTTAAGTTCTGCCAACAGCCTATCATGAATAATCGAAATATATTCACTCGTAATTTGTCGCAGCCCCAACAGTATTATCTCGTTCATAGAATTTACTGAGCACACGAAGAGGTTGGAAGACTTTACACGAATAGGTTGAAAGTTCACAAAGCCATATAGCCAAAGAAACTTTTCTAAGCCCATTTAAAACTTAATTATTTGAACAAATATTTCCAAAACCCATTGATATGTAATGCCCAAGAGCGGCTTAGAACCCAAATATTAAATTAATATATTATAAAGATAGGAACATACATCACATACATTTATGTACTAAAGCGACTTTATGAACAGCTATTTTAGCCTAATTAATTCAGAGAAAAATCTAAATAAAAAACTTTTCGTAGAAAGCGAGCTCAAACTCTGAATAAATATTCATAGACAATCGTCCGACACCTAATATTGCCATCAAGTACTCAAAATATGAACTTGAATGTAAAACAAAATATACAGTACAACATATAAATAACAGAGAGACAAAGAATAATTCCAAAAACCCATTTGATAGTCCAAAAATATAAAATTTAATTGTGATGTAAATATTGACTTATTATGAGATATTAACCCAATATAAATTTAAATTAAATGTAGGAGCGGTTTTCAGAATATAACAGGTTATATTCCATTTTCATAGGTCATATTCCAATAATCGTTGAAAATAACTTATGCGTTATACAATTTTTAAAGAGTTGAAATGGAAACCTACAGTTAGGGTAGACAGTTTTTTATTCTATTCTAAGCTTATGTCGTAATTTAGCGTTTTAAATTATATTTCACTTATACTTAAAGAAAACTAAAAAATATATTTCTATTTTTAGACGAGAATAAAACTTATAATTCATGCCGAAAATTAAATCCGCTTATTGCCAAAATTCTTTAAACTTAATATATCAGGAAGATTTATAAGTATATAAACGTTCACTTATTCAAATGCAATTGGTGTATGAATTATAGTATGGACAGCTTAACTGGTCATATCTCTGAAACCATCCCTACGATCAATTTGATTTTTTTTAGAAATTAATGTTTCATCATAAAGTAGACTATTGTCTCATCATTTAGATTATAATTTAATAAAAAAATATTGGTCCAACGTACCTTTGATATTTAAGGGCATTCTTTATATTATCCTTTTCATAATGCTGTAACCTCCTTTTCATAATGTTGTAATTAGGCACTCGTTTAGCCCACATTCACGCTGTATTCAATAACTAATTATTGTATTGTTTATTTTGACTAACTTTGCCTTTCTATTTATTTTGGCACTTGTTAACTCCAATTACAATTTAGTTTTGCTTGAATGCGGAAGTTTGTTTTTGATGACTCGATCGTACGTCATCACAAACTAACGCGCACCGTTTGCGCCCGCGCTCATCTAATAAATTAAAAATGTTGCTGGTTAAAGCTCAAAAGAAAATTTATTTCTAACATGTTAATTTATAAATCAACTAAAATATGACTCATCACTCAATTTTAAATGAACGGAGAGACGAAAAGAATAAAATGCGACGAAACGAAATAATAAAACGTCGAAATTATCGCAATATAACCGTCGATAATTATAATTTCATCGTAAATTGAAATATTCCTAATTAAACACAAATAGTCAATCGCAAATGCAATCATAATCATTTTAATTAAATACGGATATTAAAAGTAATCACTTAATAATAACTTAACAACTTACAATTGCAATACAAATAATAACTTAACAACTACTTAACAACTTCCAATTGCAATACAAAGTATATTCTAAATGTAAATTTTAAAATTCTACTGCACAAATACGAATACAATGAAACTTGAGAACGCCCACCTGAAACTTGAGAACATCTAAAATTAATGACAATACTAATTAGCTCTCTAAAAGAGGTCCTCCAAAGACAGGGTTGTTGTATTGTGTCCAAGGCAACTATCTTTTTAAATATATACTTTCTTTGAATCTTTTTCTTTACCATAAGCATGTGAACGCAACCTGCAGCAACTTTCTTGTTACATGTATATTTAATAATAGCTGTGTCCGCGACTTCGACCACGTGGACTTTTAGAAAATGCTATTAACTGTAAGATTAATACATGCAACACCATATGTTATAATAGTTATGAGAGTTTAGTCTCTTTTTTAAGTGCATTTTGTATTATTATACTGACAAATTATCATATTTTCCTTTTAATTCATCAAATGAATCTCAACAGAATCGACCAATGAAAACTTAATCGAAATCCGTTGCGCTGTTCTCGCGTGGGGCGCGAGCAAACAGATTCATACACAGACAAATATATCTAAAACAGTTTTTTTTGTGTTTTATTACTTTTGTTGTGTTCCCTAAATCATTTTTTTCTAAATACTTCCATGTACAGCTAGGCTAATTCTTCAGTTTTATTATATGTATATATAGATAAAGTCGTTGCCTAACACCTTCAAAGGATTTATGGTTAACTAACTAAAATCGTTTAGAAGCCTAAAATATTCACCCTCAATACATAGTGATGATCCAGCCTAACGAACAATGCGAGGTAGAGTTATCCGAGGGGCGCCGCTCTGTCTACGAAGGAGTGGCACAACAATGAGGAACATGACCGCACTCGTCACCGTTATTTGCACACTCTAATCCCATTCAAGCACAATATCGGCACCGCGGATATAATTACGTATGCTCGCTCATAATGATCTAGTTTGCAAAGGGATCGGCGGACCGGAATCGTGCGAGGTCGCATTCTGACGAGCGCGGTCGCGCGCCAGCACTCACTTCCTACTCGCCGCTCACGTCTCGCACACGTGTCGATATACTCGAACGCAAGTTGTCAAGTGTCCTCGTCGCATTCTCTTGCGGTGACGTCTTCAGACTTTCAATGCTCTTAGATAATTACTTTAACTTTAAAGATAAGGAACGACACGATTTATTGAGATCAAGGTAATATTTCGGTCACAATTACATTACAGTGCCTTAAAACACATTGAGAGTTTTAAATGTCATCATCGTTAATACATAATATTCGGTGAAAAGATTAATAAATCATACGAGTAGAATTGGCATTATGCGGGTTCCATACATGCTTAGGTATATGAAAAAGCTTAAATATTAAGTTGTTGTAGTATTTTTATGAAACCGTTACAAATAATAAATATAAATTTTAATTATGTAAGATATTTTCTAATATAGCTGTCACAAGTATTTATAAGACAAATAACTTCAACTAATTAATTCAAGTTGTTCGAAATAATTTTGAATCGAAGTACTACTAAATAAAAATCAATATGCACGGTACAACATTATGAAGAAGATTGCACCAACGAATCAGTAAATGTTACTGAACATTTTTGATTGGATTTTAAAAGAATACCTTCTTATTAGAACTTTTTATGAAAAAGTAATTCAATTCCCAAATTCAAGAAACGATTTAAAAAAAAATAAAAAATGTGCATAAGGGTTGTGATTTTAACATTCGGCCATGGAACGCTAATAAAGATAAATAAGAGGGTTATTACAAAAATAAACTTTCGAGCCGTCATGGGACGCCTGGCACAGGTAAAACGTATAATTTTTTTAATTTTTATATTGAAATATTTTTATTTGAACGAAGTGAAAACGAAAAAAAAAACAAATATTTACATAGTTGTAAATAAAATATTTATTTTATTTTATTTTTATGAAATAATTTATCACAGAAATATTTCTTAATAATCTATTGCAAATAAAAGCTTTCAGCGTTTTAGGACAGTTTAATACAATATACCTATATAAACGAGTAAGCGTTAATAAATAAGAAACAATACTGATCCGAATTTAGTCGGAAAGAACTGACAAAACGCGAAGCTGGCCGAATGGCAGATACGACGCGAAGCTAGCCAAATAAAGTCGGAAAGTCCCGAGAATACAGGAAGCTGGTCAAATGTCAAGACGCGTCTTGCCGCCAGAACGTTTTAACTCCCATCCAAACACGGTATTAGATGTTTCACATCAAAATCAATGGGAGGAAGAACCATCGCCTAACATAAGATAAGAATTGACAAAAATATTTGTTAAATTGTTATGTTCGCGTTAAGGAGGGAGGCAGATTTTAATTAATAACATGTAACATTATTTCGATATGTTTTAATTTTCTCCCAATACCGGATCACGCCTGCAGAATTATCTTGATTATTGAATAAATCACGATATTTAAGATAGCCACAGCTACACTATGTGTCAAAGAACCGATTTATACGCCTGTGCAACAATATTGAGTGGAACAGAAAGAATGTGTGTTTAATTAAAGAAAAAAAAAACACATTTCGAGTGAAAAATTACTTTCAAGGCCGTAATCATTTAATTTTCTTTTCTTAACTGGAGTATGAAAACAACGAATTTTCTAATTTTTTAGACAGTGGAGATACATTGCAGTTCTTAGTATAGAAAATGTCTTAATTGCCCAGACAAAATAATATTACATTTCCTTACTAGTGACAAAACTTATTCAAATCTATAATATGCAACGTGGATGAAATCTCTTCGAAATAACATCACCAATACCAAAGTAGATATGTATATTTCTATACATATCCACTTTGATATTGCTGATTTGGTTAGTTTTATATTCATTTACATATTTGCTAAACATTTTGTCATTTCCATCGTCCACGAAAACATCATTCGAAATAACATCAGCAATATCAAAGTGGATATGTATATTGCTATACATATCCACTTTGATATTGCTGAATTGATTAGCTTTATATTCATTTACATATTTTCTTAAAATTTTGTAATTTCCATCGACCACGAAAACATCGAAATCGCCATTTTGTTATATGTTAAAAAAAACTATCAACTGATATTGGAAAAATCTAAGGAAAATATTATGAAACTGGACCAATCGCAATAGTTCTTTAATAGTTATATTTGTAATTACTTATATTTAATCAAAGAAGTCTTTGACGTATGTGATTGTTTGATGACAGGCTAAGAAATATTTTCCTTCAACGCCCATAAATACATAAAGATCTATTACAAAGTAAAATTCTGGAAATGACAACACTAACATTCTATTTCTGTAAGCTTAAATTCTCTATCAAACATTCAAGAGTATTAATATATGTTTCCCATGATCCGCCACTTTCCATAAAATAAATACATCGCGCGCACAGAACGATAAATGCGTCAATCCGGCGGCATAATGAAACAATTTTGTGTCCTTCGAAACGCTTCAAGGATATAGGAGTTCGTACTTTACTATTTCACTGGCAATCATATAACCGGTAGTTATCGTGACTAATTGGTTAATCGTGTACAGTTCCGGCGAATCAATGGAGGCATTCGCTTCGCTATACAATTAAAATGAAAGACTAAGCCTGCACGCATGTTCTCGAAGTTTATTGAAACCAAATGTGGGTTGCAACATTACAAAACGTAGCCTACGTTTTGTAGGCTACGTTTTGTAATGCTCACTTCTTGTATAGCTTAAACATGAAAGAGTAATAGTATCTTTGTGTATTGTCAATGTATTAAAAGTCTAAACATGTTGAAACATGTGTTACGACAAACTTGAAATATATTGCTACTTACTTTTCAGCAGCGGATTCACAAATTCTTTAAGGAGATTTGACATCTCGTATTATTGTATGATTTACTTGTAAATGGTCTCTTGAAATAATCTTTCAGCAATTTATACTATCGTTCAAGAGTGGTGAGCAACGTGACGTTAGTATTGATTTTACCTCTGATCATATTTAAAAGAGCGTAATGTGTCCCGTTACAAACATATCTACTTATAATGGGTAGATCGTAGATCATGTCGTAACGAGGTCGTTATTTTAAAGTATCTTAAAGAAACAGAGCACCCTATAATTTCAAAATATTTTTTTCATTCGTCCCTCTACAATAACTACACTTTCTACAGTTTTAGGCCAATAGGTTTGAAAATTTTATGTTGGGTAGGTTTAAAAAGCATTGGATTATAGAGTTATCACGCTTAACCTGTACCAACAATATCAAGAGATATAGACAAATATGGAACTCTATTTTAAGTATGTTCATACACGCACTTGAATAGTTTTTCTGACCGATGGTGTTCAGATGCTCAGTATTCTAATTTATTTTTCGTTTAGAATTGGCTTCTAGAACTCGAGCTTGTAATTTAGGATTGACTAATAATACACTACACTATTGAAGAGATAGCCAAAAAAAGTTTTAAACACCGCTATTTTAAAAGTAATCACTTTAATTACATTTCATCTTATGATTTTATTTATGAGCTTGTATATATTAAAAATACTTTCCGTTTTTATATATTTTGGGCAAAAATTTTTAACACAGTACATAATTAACAGTAATTCTTTTCATTGGATTTTTTTGAGTTAAAAAAAGTGTAACCGTTAAGTGACCTCACCGCGCAACATTTCTGCGCATCTTTAAAGTGAGACATTAATATGTTTATTTGACATTTTCTTATGGCGTAATCGCAATGACGGATTGTGACACACATATTGGTATTTTCTTATGGCAAATATATATCACAATGACAAAAACACAAATATGATTACACATATATTGATTCCGCTAGCCGCCATGCTAGCAGTCATAGTGCTTAATGTGTTGTTGCGTGTAGTTTACTATCATTCACTTATATAAAGATGTAATCATTAAATGTCATTATGTGTGAATATTTGGAGTCTTCTTCCCTACAAAATTAAAAAGTCTCTTTTAATTTTAACTTCTTAGTCTGACGTTACTTAATGTTTTTAATTTTGTTGTATAAATTTGATCTTGTTAATTTGTGTTTTACTTGAAAATAATTATGTTGTCAACATTTATTTATTAAAGAATTTTCCATTTACATTCAATGATATTGATATTTATATTTATATACGGTGTTACCTATTTTATACGTTCCAAGCCAATCGTACTTAAGGAGTAAACTCCAGTCACATGTCGGAGCTGAGACACACAAATTTTTTTATTTATTACCTACCTTACGTGCGTACAGTCCTAACTTTATTATGATTATAAATGCGAATCTAAATTTATTTGCTTATTTGTTTGTTTTGCGTTCAAACTGCTTATACTCAACCGAGATCCACGGAATTTTATATAACCGTAGCCTGTATTATGAATATGAATACAACCATTTATCCTGGAGCACAACTATATTTTGTAATTAAAAAAAGATACCCTGTTAATGAAAGAGTGTGAACATAAAGTATGTATTTGAATAATTGCTTATATCAAACTATTAAGTCATTTCCAATGGTTATATAGAATATTTTCACAAGAACATCACTTTAAATTATACCTCCGTTTTTTCCCTTTTCCTTTACCAATTTTGAAAAGAAATCATCCATTACTTTAAAGAAAAGAAAATCTACTGCTTGTGTATGGAGCACAGTGATTTCTATTACGTATATACTTATTTTTCATTTCTTATTTTTGTCTTACTGTAAAACTTTCTCTACACCTTTCATAAGCGTATGTCTAATGATTGTAAAAACCCGATAATCACTGGACCATCGGAGAATCAATAAATGCTAAGAGTTAATTTATTATCTTATGAGGGAAAAAATAAACGATAATCTCTAATCTAATGTCTGTCCATCAATAAACATTGACATCAATTTATACAACTTTTTTACTTATTTCAAGATCCAAACTTCTCTCCAAGAATGTATCTGTCTACGTGATCACATTAAGTAATACGTGTTAATAATTTGTAAAAGTATTTCCGATCTTTTCCTTTCTACACACTTCAATAATTTTTCAGTTATCCATATACTCTCGATCGTTGGATTAAATTACATTACAAACCTTACCTCGATTCAAACACAGTTAATTCTAAGATGCAAAGCAGTATATATAAGGTATAGCCCTAATTATATTAAGTAGTCCAATTTAGCCCTTAGTTAACTTTCTAGACAAGGAAATCAGAAGGACCAAAAACGCATTCCCTTTGTTATTTATCAAAAATTATGTAAGTATTTTCTTATTTCCAGTACATTCGTCGACTACGCCCTCATGTCAACGTATCTAGGAGCATCGTGCGTCTACGTCGTGTTCATAGGGGCTTCCTTCAAGGAGGTATGTATTAGACGTGTAAAAACATAAAAAAATGACAGGTAAAATAAGCCAGTTATTTCTAATTAAAAATTACTGCTGTCAACGTTATTAAGCAAGTGCTCTGTCGGCGTATACCTTATCATTTTTATGACGTCCGACAATATTTACTCGTTGATAAATAATACTGTATATTAATTTCACTCGATCATTCCAATAGTTTATTTGCCTTACCTAGAACTGATAACATCTGAGAAAGTAATATATTAATGTACGTTCTGTATTATATGATTAAAACTTTAAATACATGTACGTCGGATTTACATCATGGAGAGTACCGAAGAATTGTTTTTTAAATGTCCAAAAAAAATTGCGAAGTGTTACGAAAGTTACGTAACAAAACCTCTATTATAAATATGGCAACTTTTATTCAAAATAAATAAGCTGTTCTCATACGAATTCATTCCATGAAGGAGTTAATTCGCATGAGAGCTACTTGAAGTTACAAAAATTAAGCATATTATTTAAATAATGTTTCAAAAGTGAATCAGTTGACATATAAGATATTTTAATGGTCATTAGATTATTATCATATTAATTAAATTCTTCCATCTATATGTCACATGCTGTATTTGCGTAGAATAGTCATTCATAGCACATCAGATTCAAACAAATGTAATCAGCATGTATCCATTGATCTTTTAGGTTCCGTAGCCGAAGGGAAAAACGAAATTCTTATAATTACGTCCTGTCCGTCTACTCGTCTTCCTGTCTGTCCGTCTGTCAGTTTGTATGTCACAACCATTTTACTCGAAGACTATTGGCACTATATAGATGAAATTTAATGGCAGATGTCTTCCGTGAACCGCTATACAATTAAATAGTGGAATTATGAAAAAAATAGGGGGGCACCCCATACAACTGAAAGATGAAAAAAACGTGTGGAGTGTCGTTAGATAGATCTTAAAAATTATACAGTCGTTCTAAAATAACTTTTCTGTTTAAAGCCATTGTTGATGAGATATGCGCTTTGAAAATCTTAAAAAGTGTGAGCACCCCCCCCTCTCTAACTTTCTAACTAACGTGTGTAGAATTTAATAAAAATTAAGGCAGTAGACTTAAAATGAACTTTCAACGAAAATTAGATTGAATAAGATATGTTGTGTAATTTTTGAGATATGGGATATTTTCGGTACCGATGGCAGCTATAACTTTGGTTTTCACAGTGTGTTTGAGAAATACAAACTTATAAGCTTAATATTGTTTGTTGCTACGGAATTCTTTGAGTGCCAGTCCGGCTCGCATTTGACCGATGTTATACGACTTGAATATACTAAAAATCCTTTCACTACTTGTATATACATATATTTTTATCTCTTTCTTTCTGTGCACTTAGCTTAATATCAGTTATTTTATATGAATGATTAGGTTGAATAAATTTTGGAAAATGGAGTCGTAAAATTTAAAAAAAAAACAAGTTTGAGTTATACCATAAATATGACTATAATTCACACTATTTCGTATATATTTATATGCCTAAAACATTTTAAGAAATTAAGGGTAAACACCTTTAATTGCATTTATTAAACTACATATTTCACATACTTGATCGCCTATATAGCTTGAATTTATAAATACAAGTTTCCAAAACAATTTTCCATTCCAATAAGTTTAATAAATACCAATATCGTATTTATTTTCATATTTTTCACATGCATACTTAAAAATTAGAAGAGATGGCACATTTTTTGACACTTCAGAGACTCTCGCTAGAGAGATACCGTAACAAAAAACGCATGTTACATTTTCAACCCATATTTAAGAAACCTTTTCTGTTATATCCTAATCAAATAAATCCGCGAAAAAAAATGTTTAACCCCAAATTTGATATGTAGAGAACTTCATAAAAAAACTAGAATTGTAATTTTTCTCAATTTTGAAGTCTTGTGACAATTCTGTAAAATTACAGGATTACCACTTGTAAAATTATGTGTTACTGTAAAATTGCATTATAACTGAATTTAAACAGGTATGGTTCTGTGGCATAGGAACGGAATGATAGACACACGTATTAATTATTGTGTTGTGAATTGTAAGGTATGATCATGAAAAAAAATAATACATTCTATTAAAGGAGATGTACTATTTTATAAATTTAGATTAGATCAATAGCAAAATCTAAATTATTAGTTACAACCTTTGACAAGTATTTGGTAAAAAATCTCATAAAGAATTCGTTTTACATTACTTTTGTAACAACGTTAATAAAAAGTCAACAACGAAAACAACCTTCCACTGTACAATATTTAAAATAATATCTAATATGACGAAATTATAACGGCTCCGTTTTTCATCATTCAGCTATAAATGTTAAGGAGAATAAATGGCGCTTGTAGTTCATTGTCAAAATATAAAGTTAGTGAAATAACCAAGAGAAAGTTTTCTAATTCTTTTTCTATTTATTCACGAGTCAAGGAAAACTTCCGTTGTATACCTTTTTCGTTATATCCCAAAATTTTTAAAGTAATTTGGGATTTGTTCGAAACGAACTTTGGTGCAATTTTTAACTCCTTCCACTGCTGGACATAAACCTATCTCAATGCCACGTGCATTGGGATAGGTTTAAGTCAATGGAGGCAATGCAAATTAAACGCTAAGCTGAGCAGGCGACTTAGACCAATACTTAGTTCTCGGCGCCAGTGGTACTGCTGTCTGCCACTAGTCTGTAGCATTTCGGTTATATTCGGACATATTCGGTTACGAACATCACTCTAAACCGACTCAACGAACGGCCGGGCATCGAATTCGGCCAAACCCTACGACGACGACATAGTTTGCAATAATAAACCGAGAGCGTTGACATAGTTTGCAATAATAAACCGAGCGCGATGATATAGTTGGCAATAATAAACGGAGAGCGATGACATAGTTTGCAATAATAAACCGAGAGCAATGACATAATTTGCAATAATAAACCGAGCGCGATGATATAGTTTACAATAATAAACCGAGAGCAATGACATAGTTTGCAATAATAAACCGAGAGCGATGACATAGTTTGCAATAATAAACCAAGAACGATGACGTAGTATGTAATAATAATCCGTATTTTGATCTGCTTCGCACTATCAAAGTATACAGGGAACGAACGGACGACACGCCTTAGAAATCCCTTAAATTACTCAACACGGAACCAAACTGTATGAATATTTTTTGCTACATCCTTCACAAGACCACAAAAAATATACCGCAAATCAAATCTGACAGGCAAACCTGATAAATTCGATACGAGGCGTCTAGCAGACAGCTCATTCATATTGAATGGACGCGCCTATAACTCACAATCGAATATCCATTCACATTAAATAAGCATCACTTGTATGTTTGCAGATAAACTAGCTGTTCCTCCCGGCTTTGTTCAGGCAAAAAAAAGACCGTGACTACATTTTATGTTAATTACTTTTTTACAAAATAATTGTTTGCTACGAATTTATTAACGACATAGTTATTTATTATGTACTTTAGATAAATACGGCCCAATCTTGCAAAAATTTCTTACGGCAAATAATATATTGTAATTAGTAATATGTAATAAATCATTTATAACGATTAACGATTATGTAATTAGGAAAAACTATTTTCTTTCTCTTATATGTTGCTCCTCGATATATACCATTACGATACCAAATTTCATCAAAATTCGTCCAGTAGATTTTGTGTGATTAACATACAGACGACAAATATAAATTGTAAAAAAGTGTATCCAGCTTCTGTTATCATTGTATACCGTAAATTAATCGCTCTTAAAAATATTTTCAGTGTACAGAACTCGTTCTGTTACAATTTTATTATATTAATGTCTAAATATAAAAATAAAAGTATATAATGTCTAATGTTCTAAAATCTCATTCGAACATTCGCCCGACACATTTAGACTCATTTTTCGTTTTAAAATACATTTTGTCCATCTAAACATCTTAGTGAAAGTTGTATGTCAATAGGGTAAGTCGTTTTTGTGCGAAATGTTAAAAACAGATAAATATAAATTTATATATATGTATATATATATATATATATATATATATATATATATATATATATATATATATATATGTATATATATATATATATATATGTAAATAATGTAATAAGCAAATGATATTTAAGGATTGCCATATTCCAAACGCATTTAACGTTCTAAATTTAAACCAAAATTAATTTTTGTTAATTAAATTTAAACTGCTGTTACAATTTGTTTCTAACGATTATATCATTTTAATGTCAGTTTTTTTGGAGCGTATTCAAAAAATTCCATTACAATAAATTCTAAATTAATATCATAATCTATTCTATTGTATTATCATCCCGTGGAAACAGCAAGTAGTAAAAAATATTGTTAAAATTCAATTATCATAGAAGAAAGCGTTACCAAACAAACCAATTTAAGACCATAATCCCTGCTATTTTGTTTTGGAGTCCAAAACTGCGATATTTTCTTCATAAAACTGTTTAAAAAAGAACAAATTCATTATAATGTCAACGGTACAGATGCATTTTCACATTTTCTCGTTCTTTTCCCTCTACAATATATTCAACTACACATTAACATACACATTGTAATACGGTAAGAGAACCAATATACATTTCATGAACTAAAATACCTTTTGACAGGTTATAGATGTCTACGCACCGGAAACGAGCCCATCTCTGGCCGTCTACTGCTCGCTGTGTCTACTGCCGCTGGTGTTAATCGCCCAGATCCGCAACCTTAAGTGGTTAGTGCCCTTTTCCGCGGTGGCCAACCTCTTCCTCGTCACCACCTTCGCCATCACCCTCTACTACGTGTTCCGAGATCTACCACCAACCACCGACAGGGCACTCTCTGCTGATATATCGAATTTTCCACTTTTTGTCAGGTAAAGTATAAAAAATTAACAATTTTTTTTTTATAATTGTGGTCCTTGTCACAAAATTACATAAAATGCTGAGAAATTAAATCAACTATAACAACTTAAAAAATATTCCTGAGCATTAATTTTTTGTTGTCGCGATAACAAACTACAAATGAAGAAGCGAACCATATAGAAACTTATAACTTTGAATACCTATTAAAAATAGACGATAGAGAAATAAGTTTAACAATGAAACCGATTTATTTAGCCTAGAGTTTAAAATAAATGCGGATTTTCACTGACAAATTCTTCTTCTGGAAAGCGCACGCGCGATTGTCAATGTCGACTGTCAAATCACATACGAACGGAATACGAAGTACTCGGTTTAAAAAAAAAAGAATTAATGAAAAACGCCGCATTGTATGGCCATTGTTGAAAAGGAATAAGGTTAATCTGTTACGCAAACATATAAATTATGAAATTATTTCTTCATGTCGCTAATTCGTAGCCTCTAAACACTCAATGCTGTGTCGTAACCATTTTTACAAAATAGCTATTTTTTATTCTCCTTATGTGTTTCAACACTACCAAAGTTGAAATTACTATTGTACAAACAAAATGGAACTTATTAATTAACTTTACTCTAAAGGTAACTTTTACTAAAACATAAACTTCATCATACTAATATAAGTTTCACAAATCTAAAGCTACTTTTACTAATGAAATTAAATAACTTGAAATAAAATAATCCTACATTACTAAAGCTTATTAACGTTATTATTAAGATATTATTAACATTACCAAAATTAGCACGCTTTTCACTTAAGTGTGGTACTTAATTTTCGACGAGATATTATTTTCCTTTCAATAATTGCTCCCCTTTATTGTAAGTCTGCTTTTAACTGGGCCAAATTCCAATTTGAATTTATTTCATCAGTTTTATCCATTAGTTACAATAAATCATCAGTTTTAAAAAACAATACAATAAAAAAAATTCGTTAAAGAAATATTTTGACATTTATTTATAATAGTACAACCGCCACTGCCACCAGTTGGAATAGTATTTTCTGAACATCACCATTAACATTATCCATAATAATTTATACCTATCAACAAAGTACGTGAAATGTATGTATACGAATATCTCATAGCTTTATTTTCAGTGTCCCATAAAAAAATCGGAAAGATGGGACACTGATATAGTCTGTCCACCTGCCTGTCTTCCTAAGCTTATTTTGCCGGAGATTCTGCAACATAGAGAGATATAATTTAAAAAAACAAACGTACAATAAAAAACCTTAATTCTCAATTTTAGAGATAAAATTAAGGGTAAAATTGTGAAATAAAGTAGTCACCTTTTTTTTATATTTTCAACCTCATTTCGAGAGGAATAAAATGAACATTGGTGAAATGAGGAATCTTAAAATATAATTTATTTGATCAAAATTTTCAAAGACAATTTTCAAACAAGTCTTTTTCCCACTTCTAAATATTTTTAAGCAGCAGCAAGAGATTGTTAAATTAATTTTTTATCAAAAGATAAAAGGTGAGAAATGGACAACATGTCTGAACAGATAATTATTGTGACAATATTTTGTAATCACGATGGTGAAGTAGTAAATGGATGTAATTTTGAAAAATATGTATACACTTGTACTACAATCTTATACATACATACATACTCAGCCATATACCTCAAGGTTTAAGATTTCGGGTATAATGAGATGCATGAGATGCTATCATTTATGCCAGAGATTTAATTGCTAAAAATTAAGGCACGATTTGTAAAAATGCAGCAGATTATGGTAATTTAATATCATTCAATACGACAGTTGTATCGCATTGAAAATATTCTAGAATTCAAATGGCATACGGTAATAAATATAAAAATCGTAACAAGGTTTTTTGATCAGTATGTGAGTTTTTAGAAAAGTCGAGAGTCATTCGACGACTCGAGACTGAGTGGGAGAGATACCTAAATTAACCATCGATAACGAAAATTTCAAGGTTATTTGCACTTTACTGGCCGATAATCATCAACTAAACATTACAACCTTATTAAAGAAGACCGGTATCAGTTTTGACAGTGTTCGGATTATCTGACAAGACATTCTTGATTAGAATCCTTCTGACTGTACGTGTAATGTGTGCCATATATACTGACACCCGAACAGCAAACTAAAGAATTAGTTCGTTTGAATAGCTACTCGCCATATTCATCGGATCTGGCACAAGCCGATTTTTTTCCCAAAATCGAAATTGTGTTAAAACGTCAACAATTTAAATAATCCAATGCATTTGATAATAAAGTGTTTTTTTGATAAAAACTTGTTTTTTTATTTAAAGGTACTTTTTTATGCACTATGATAATAATAACACACAAGTATTACTGTTGTGAAAAAAGAGTCCTTGAATTTTCCCATACATGAAAATATTTCCCCCTCCTATACTGATGTAAACCATTATTCCACAGCACGGTGATATTCGCAATGGAGGGCATCGGCGTGGTGATGCCGCTGGAGAACGAAATGGCGTCTCCGCAACACTTCCTCGGCTGCCCGGGCGTGCTGAACGTTGCTATGGGCGTCGTGACCGGCCTTTACGCAATCGTTGGCTTCGTCGGTTATCTCAAGTATGGCGATGCGGTAAAGGGAAGCATCACGCTCAACCTGCCGCAGGACGAGATGTGAGTTCCTTTTTTTGTTTTATTCCCACGCAGATTTTAATTTTGAGTCAAACCAGATAGTTGCTTTAGCTTCTATTAATAATGAAGTTGTCTGTTTTGTGAAATGCATAAAATGGCCAAGATTTACAATGTTTTTAAATTTAGACTAGATATATAAATATGAACGTCACTAGTTCAAAAATATGAACTTGTGACGTTCATATTTTTGTCGATAAAATTGTTTCGTAAGCATTTTTATGACTCTATGTTTGGATTCTGTCAGCTTTAATATCATTGATTAGAGTAGGAACGAATGTTTATTATGTACGTTAATAAGTGACGATGTGACGTGGGGACAACCTCCACGTCACATCGCATGACGCAGTAGGGCGCCGCATAGCTAGTTGCAGGTCAAAATCAAGTGCACGATCAACATTGATTGGACGATCGTTGTTTGTTTACGTAAGATGATCAAGCAAATATTATTGTCACTCGAGGAACAATCTTTCATATACAATATGTAAATGGTTAGAAGACGTATTTATGTTTGTGCAATTTGTGCGGAATTGAATGAAAAAATCGGGCAAAATTTCGTACTGTTTATAATATTTACGAAGAAAATACAAACCAAAATCAGCAAACACACAACTGGATAGATGAGCTCGCGATGAATAAAAATAAGAATCTATCAAGCGCGAATAAAACTCGCACTACCAGGTTTCCGCACAAACTTAAACCTATATGTATAAACATTTAAGGTTAGTATTGTTATTAGACCAATTACAAACATGCATATTATTTTTCATTAAATAAATATCTTGCACAAACGTAAAATATAGGCAATTTGTCAAAAACTATGAGATTTAGAGTTATTGCTATATTTTTCCGATAAATTTTACTTAAATATCTAGTAACGTTGTTTTTTCATAATATCGACTTCAACCGTTTCGGAAATAGGGGGATGGCATATTTTTAAGGACATTTTCTACAGCATCTCTAAAACTACTTAATATTTTCAAAGAATATTTTTAAATCCTTATAACTTGCTTTCTTAATTGAAACCCTACAAAACTTGGAAAATTAACAACAATATGTAATTAAATTGCCACAATATGATTTAACTTACCCCTTCTAAAAATCGCAATTGAATTGAAACCCTGCGAAACTTGGAAAATTAATAACAATATATAATTAAATTGCCACGATATTATTTAACCGCAATATCTTTCTTGCACTTTTGAGTGTTGACTTTTGAAATATATGCTGATTAATATGATTTATTAATACGCCAAATTTTAAGTTTCTGCATCAAAAGTTTTCAGACAGAAACTTTGTGGGGATTGTTAACAATAATCTTTAGAACTGTCTTACATCAAATTTTGAAAAATAGTTCCTAATACTTAAAAAATATTGTCAATTTATTTTAGAATGGAAAATATTTAGTAACACTTTTGCCCGCTCTAACGACATTGATTTAATTTTTAAAAAGTGTGATTTATTTTAGTGCAGCCTACGAGAATTTACTTTTCACGAAATTCACCATTTTTATAGCTTCATCGTGAAAAATATTTTGTCAATAATTCCATCTCCATTCCTGTAAGGTTTTTTTTATTTTACTACCAGTTCACTCTTTCTCGTTTATCCCATTAATTTTTGGAATAATCTTCCTATTCATTACTTGACACCAGCAACAATACATGTATATTGCAATACATTTAGCTGCCTACGTTCAAATGTCACAAATTCTTGTTCTGTTGCATAACTATTACCGTGGGGGAAATATTTTTTCTGCTCACACTCAGAATAACTCTTTCTCAGCTCAGAATAAAATGTCTTATTTTTTTAGTCTTATTTTCTTTGAAAAACTCGGAAAAACTCTGAAAAAGTTTTGGTTATTCTAGAAAAGTTATTAAGAGATTTTGAAGAGAATTAGCGGATAAAATCTTTTCGAAATCTCTTAATAACCCTGAATAAATTTTCTGGAAGAGTCCGAAATAATTTAAGAAATTTCACTTTTGCAGAAATCAGAGAAATATTTTAACCAGTTTTGTTTAAATTATATTCTTTCAAAACTGAATTTGAACAAACATTCATTTGTTTTGTTCACAAAATTTTGTAAATTATCTGATCATGAGCTGCCATTTCATTAATTAGTCCTGATGGAGATCGTAGTAAATAATTTTTTGCTAGCTATCCCGTTGATATGAAGTGTAGAAGTTTTCATATCCCAGTTTTTTATTATCTGTAATATCTTTATTTTTGGTTGCAGCTAATTCTTATTCACATTGCATTTAATAAAACTTTAAAAAAATGCAAATTTACCATGAATTTGTGCTTTTGGATCCTCCTCTTTTACAACAATTGGACATGAGGCCATCCAGGGAAATGACAAAATCAACTTGTTATGAGATTTTTTTATTAATAACAAATATTAATATATCTTAGAAACGTTGTATTAAAAAAGTTATTAAAATATCTTAGAAACGTTGTATTAAAAACTGTACAAAGTTCGAGATCCTAAATATATAATTTCATAGGAATTACAGTTTTAGGTCAACAATTCGACCGTTCTATGAAAAACCCAGACATTTTTTTCTGTCGTGACTTCATATTTCGATTACAGAGCTTTATGATACCAAGGGCTTTATACTGAATAGATACGACATGCTCTTATGAAACGAAAAAAGTGACTTCAAGTAACGCTCATACGCGGATTAGAGAGAATTAAAAAAGCACGTATATAAAAAAGATATATGTATTTTATTTACATTTACACGCACATTTATCGATACATTACAGATAACCTATTCGTAACGGTAAAAAAATTATGGTTCAACAATGTTTAAACTTTTAGATCAAATATAAATACAAAAGTACACAGACGCTGCAAAAGATAACGAAGACAAATTTCCACAAATTTACTTTCAGTCATCATAAATAAATCACTCTGTAGTGCGACCGCGATCAGGTGGTTGAGCAGTTGAATATGCGGGAAACTGGAAGTATTCCAGTTGAATATGCGGGAAACTGGAGAATTCCAATATAATTCGATTCTAGAGTAAGAATGCGTTAGCGCAGGAAAGGTACGAAGAATGAAAGTTTACTCAGTAACACAGGGCATAAGATTATTCCTTTTAATAGCTGGAACATAAATTTCATAAGCGCAACGTTTCTTCTGAGCTGCAAGAAATGGTCTAGCATATCCAAGAGGAAATCGGTAAGAAACAGAAAGGAGAAGTAACCATCCAGTCTCATAAATAGATATTGGAGGACAGTCTTTTGCATACGTTTAGTTACCAAGCTGTACTTGTCTTCGTGTGGACTCCAAATAATGGAGCCAGGTTCTAATCAACTTTGCACTAATGAAATGTAGAGGAAGCGAATCGATGACACGGATTGAAAATCCTTTGAATTACGCAACACGAAACCAAGTTTTTAAAAGAATTTTTTGCTACACCCGCCATATTATCACGAAACGTCAATCGCGAATAAAATCTGACTCCCAAATCGACGACCTCGGCCAGACGATGCAGTAGAATCCCTCTGACCATATATTCGTATTTAAAAGGAAAGCTCCACTCAACGACAGCGCTGACGTCACGCTGCAACCATTCACCACATAATGCATGCTTGACGAATGTGAAAAGTTTCATGTCATCCGCGAATAACAAACAACGCACAGGCTTCATCGTGCAATCAATATCGTTTACCAAAATAATGAAAAGTAAAGGTTCGAGATGCGAACCCTGGCACAATCCCGATCGTGTAAAGTAAATATCAGATATAAAGTTATCCACTCGTTGTATTGCTTTCTATCCGCAAGACGAGAAGAAACAATCGTAAAAGTGGAACGGAGAACGGCCCGGGTTGAAATATTTCTCTTTAAAAGTGTTGGTTATTGAGAAAAACTTTTGATAAGTCATTAAAAGTCAAATTTATTGAATGATTTCGGACTCTTCTAGAAAAGTTATTCAGAGTTATTAAAGGATTTTAAAGAGTATTGCTCCTCCATTTCTTTTCAAAATATCTTAATAATACGGTAATTGACTCATTCTAAATTTTGATATTTTTCGTACAATATTGTGAAATATAAGTTAATTAAAAACCAGTATTGAAAAAAATTCAAAAATTGATTGAAAAATAAGCCAATTATGTCAAAATTTAAAGATACGGATTGAGTTTGGTATATCCCTGTCTCTTCCTCTCGTAGAATATAATGTGCAATATTAAAAATGACCTCACAACACAGTATTGTCGTCCTTCTCTAAAGGTTAAATTTAAATTTTTATAACTCGGTAAACTTTTAAGATTATTAAACATTTTTTCACTCTTCGTCAGCTTGTACCTTGAAATTATGATTAATGAAATAAAACAAATTTAATCAAATACCCAATTCTGGATAACTTTTCTAGAATAACGAATACTTTTTTCCGAGCTTTCCATATTTTTCCAAAGAATTTCTGAGGGAATTATTCCAAGCGTAGTTTCCACCAAGGTGGGCCTCGCCAATGCTATTTATTAAGATTAAAATATTGTCTACTCGACCGAAAGCTTTCTGATAGTCAAAATATTCAACATATACTTGAGGTCAACATGATAAGCAATATAATCAAGGAAACATACAAGGTTTGTGATCACGGAAAGTCTGACAAGAAACCCATGTTGCTCATGCTCTGATTTGACCTCTGTAGCTAGAATAGATGTTGCGATTTAAAACGAACAGGATAGCAATCGGTCTAAAATTTGTTACATCTAACACCGTTTCACCCTTATATAGACGTTAGTCTGGTATCGTTCGTTCGTTGGTATTCGCGAGGGATAGGCAAATTGTTAGTGAAATTTTGAATATGTGAGGTATTATAAAAATAAAAGAAAAACTAATCGCCTTGTCATTATATAATAAAGACAAGACAGTTAGTTTTCTTTTGAGAACTTTTAAAGAGCTAATGTTTATTTAACATAATTATTCACCTCAAACGACTTTCTTTAAAAATATGTATAGCGATTTAATTCGCAAAAATCCGTAAAATTTCGAAAATATTTTATTTTACTGATAACCAATAAACTATAATAAAATCTCTATTTATAATGTCAGTTCTATCCATAAATATATTTGCTGGGTAATTCCCAACATATCTGTTAATATATTTATACAATTTTAAAAAAGAATTGTCACTTGATTTCGAAAAAGGAACGTATTTTTTTTTATTTATGGTGCATTTCCATAAAAAATCTGTTTTACTATGATAACTGAAAATAAGTATACTACATATCGCTCGTTTGAAAGAAAAGCCAAAAAGGTAACCATTTCTCCTGTCTACTCAGATTATCGCAGTGTGCGAAGATACTAATGGCGCTGGCAATCCTGTTCACTTACGGCCTCCAATTCTATGTGCCAATGGAAATCATCTGGAGGCGCGCCAAGGCTTCCATTTCGCTACGCTACCACAACATTGCGCAGATTTCCATCAGAACTTTCACTATCATCTGCTCTGGTGAGTTATTTTTTTTAAATTGTACCAATAAAGCGAATGCAGAAAAATACCAAATACCAAAATAAAATCAAAGCGTACTTACACTTTTTGCACTATTTGAAAAAATTGTTTCGAGCAAAATTATTGGAACAGACGTACCAGCAGACAGACGCCGATAACATTTAATAAGTGCTTCGTTTCTTAAATTTTCGTATGAAACATTAAAAATTAGTTCCATGGAACAAATGTCTGAACTTATTAATATAGTTCTTTTTTTCATTTTTCACTAAAAATTTATAAGTATATACTAATAATGCTCGCATTCATATTTCCCACAAGTAACAAATACTCGCATTCATATATCCTTACAAGTAACAGTTCAATTTTTAATTTTTATTATAACAATTGACAATAAAATTTTGTTGCTCATCCGTATTTTTTTACATAATGTTTTAATAATAATAACCTAATAACTCTATTTGCTATTTAATATACTTTTAATAATAATAACCTAATAGCTCTATTTTATATTATAAACTTCTGCTATTGTTTTCTATAACAATCATATTAAGCTATTAAAATTAAATACGACACTCCATTACTTTTATTATACGCGGTGTCAAAATTATACAAGGATACCGTAGATTACTACGCAAAAAACTACGATTATAAACATAAATTTAAATATTCCTTTAACATTTTACATCACCTACTTTGCTAAAAACAACTCTCTCTGCTGACGACAACTCTCACCGAAACAGAGTTAGTTAATAATAGTCATACGAAAGTGAATAAAAAACTGTTAATCATCAAAAAATTCAAACAAATATATTATTTTTTTATTATACAGTGGCACTAGCAGCAGCGTTCCCCGACCTTGAGCTTTTTATCAGTCTGGTCGGTGCGATCTTCTTCTCCACTCTGGGCCTCCTGACTCCAGCTGTTATACAGACCGTCCACTGCTGGCATCGGTCACTTGGGCCCTTCGGTTACATTTTAATTAAGAATGCCATCTTGACCATCGTCTCCATGGTGGCACTTGTCACAGGGTCCTACTACTCCATTGCTAAGATGATAGAAAAATTCTAACAACTATTACAAACTCATCCGCCATTCCCTGCATTTAAGTTTACACTGAAAATCATAAACAAATAATTAAGTATAAAATTTGTGCTCAGTGTCCGGTACGGGCTCACCACATTCCAGAGAGTATAAATAAACTCATTATTTTACAATGTACTTCAAACTAAATATTATTTCTGTCTCACAAAATACAGTAGTGACAAATATGAAACTTGCTAAAAGACAGTCATTGTTGATGTAAATCCGCAGTGCTACGTAAACATTCCATTAATTAAAAATCAATTGCAATAAAAAATGTGTTAATTATGTCAAACAAAAAACGCCATTTATAATTTTTAAAAAAACATTTATTTATATACCAATGCTCATTTCAGATAAAGGCTCCAAAGCATAACACGGCGTTATAAGAATATTGACAATAGGTAGCCATGTTTGGCCATTGTTGTATTACTTTCAAAAGCTTTAATATAATTATAAAATTTAATAATTTAATCGAGAAGTACAAGAAAACATATTAACCGCAGTAGTAGATAACGCCAAAACGGTGCGTATTACAAGAAATGTGATATTTTAGTAGATTAGGGTGTCTTTAGTTAAGTAACTACTTCAATATAACTGTAAACGTAGTTGTAAATGATTAATTAAAAGTGAGTTTAACTTACTTTTAAGGTAATAACAATATATAAATGTTAACTCATTTGTCGCACAAGAATTTGATAAGTGGAATGCGGAGTCCACTAAAATTCGTCTTAATAATAATTTTACTACTTTTCTTTAGCTTCTAGAAATGAAATATAGATAAAATTGAAGGTAGTTTTAAATTGATAATTACCCAGAAAACTCCGACAAATATTTTATAAATCATCACAAAAATTATAATTTACATTCTAGTGTAAATGTCACATTTTTAAATATAACAAAAGCATTTTTAGTTATTACAAAGATGTCCAATATTTTCCATAGTGTAAGTCTATAAGATGCCAACGGATGCAATTTTAAATTAGCGTTATAAATTATTGTAAATAAACATTTATTTGACTAAGATTTATTTGTATTTTTTATAAGTTAATAAACTCAATATTAATTTTATATATGTTATTGTTTAACTTAAAACAAATAAAGAACAAATCGATATTATAAATGGAAGCTGTATAAAGCCACGGGTGTGTGAGAAGGCGACTGCGCACACGCGATCATGCGTGTGCATACTTCCTTGCGTATGTGTGTTTATGGAAGAACGAGCGCATGGCGCACGCGTGTCGTCGCGCACGAATTTGTTCGCAACGGCGCGTATATACGCGAGTGTACGGATGCGCGCGTGGACGTGCATATGTGACCGAGACTGGTTAGCGCCCTTGTGCGTGTAGATGTACATCTACGGGCTAACACTTCCCATAAGTTATTTATTTTACAGTTACGATCTATTTTATGCCAAATCCTTTAAATCTATGAAGTCATCTTCACACCATAATAATCCTTTTAAAGTGCTAGATGCCTTCATAACTGTCTTTTGGTTGATGATACAGGTGTAAAAGCAAATAAAAACTCTTCTTATCTTGCTACTGTTAGCAAAAAAAAAATAGAATTTAAATATTCATGGATCTTTTATAAACAATCATATACATAAAAAGATATTATCAGCAAGCACATAAAAAGATATTATAATATCATTACCAAACATGGCAACATTAATGTAACGGCATGTAGCTATTAAAATATTTTATTAAATATAACAATCGAAAAATCTCATAATAAAATTGTACTAATTTTAGAGTATACTGACTAATTTTGTTCAAATTATAAAATCAATATTAATAAAAATCGAAGAAACGCCTATAACCATTAATTACAAGAGTTTTATATTTTGTCTGAGATCATGGATTTTATACAAGAATGATGAAAACAAGATGAAGCAGTGGAAATGACATATTTGAAAAGCATATGTTGAATAGACTTTGAATGCTAACAACGAAACCATGATAAATAACATTAAAAAAAATTGTATAATATTTAGTTAAAAAAATTACAAATATTATTCTAGTAGTTTGGGTACTGTGGAGTGTGGATATTGAGCGACTTACAAAGAAATATGCATCAGCAAGATATGGACCAAATAACATAAAAAAAACATAAGAAATTGTCTATTTTATCCACATCTTGCTGATGTGTTGTTGAAAGGAGATCTGTGCGCGCCTGCGAAAAAATGAAAGGAATAAATTCGAATTTTATTCATTAATAGTTTCCATGAAAATATTAAGTATACTCTTTGACAAAGGGACTTTAATAACGTTCATCCTTAAAAATTGTATGAATTACGGTCGAGTTTCGACCATTGGGCGACCACTAGTATCAATTATGTAAGGAAACTTAAAGTTTATCAAACCACTATCTGAATGTATCGAAAAAAAATATTTATAAGATCTGATAATCCAATAAGCAGGAATTCAATATTTTCACACGTGTATATCATAGCGCATACAGAAAATGCAGATAACTTTTGTTTTTTGCTAGTGTATTTAAGAATGAAAAGGGACACTGATATTCACAGATCATTACAATAATTGTAATGATCTGTTCTGGGGCACGTGGCGAATTGTAATACAATTCGACACGTGCCCCAGAACGGAACAAAGGTAGGGTTGCCAGGTCCCAAAACCGAGAAACCCGACTGCCCACCCAGTTTACCCAGACTTTTGGCTATCTTGACACTCAAGAGGGTGTCCGGACCCTAAAAAATGAAGGATTTTATAACTTAAAACGCACATGTACTTTTACACCTATGCATGTCATTGGAATCTACACTAAAATAAAAGCTTTAATAATATATATTGGCTAGACTAAAGGTTTTTCAAAATATGGTTTGGTTATCGAAATATTAAGAAAAACGTATTTTCCATACTTTTTCTTCTAAATATTACCGTCACAACCGGCTCCTTATTGGGCGAGATGCTCTGTGTCATTCGCCCGCAGGCCTTTGACGGGGGAGGTTGTGCCGCAGCACGCAACACGAAAATATCGTAAAAACTTGCTAAATTTCTTTATATATATATATATATATATATATATATATATATATTCTTTTTTGTTGGACAATTATTGGACGCGAAAACTAGAGGGTCTGATGGTGACCAGGATAATAATACCTGGATCTTAACCACTATCAGAGTTAAAATATCGAGTTTTAACGCGAATGTTTGTTGGTGGCAGTTTTCACACTTGCAAACTCGACGGTCTGCTGATGACCTGAATAATTACATATAGCTATCTTAGTCACTATTACAGCTAAAAAATTCAAGTTTGAGCCTAAATAATTAGTTTCATTGGGCAGTTCTCATGCCTATTAATTCGAGGGCTTAAAATAACCAAGATGATAAAACCTAACTCTAAGCATTATTAAAGTCCATTCGCTTAGATACGGTTGCCTTTGTATCGCGCCGCCTTGGCACGTGCCACCTCTTGTCAAAGGATGCCGCTGCTTAAACAAAGGATGTCGTGTGCGGCATACACCCGCAAGTGAATTTGCCATTTACATGGAAGCGCCGTAGTGAAAGGTTGTGTTTGTTGACTCTGCTACGTACACCGAAAATGTTTTTTCGTTCTTGGGAGGGCAGTGAAGTGCCTCAAGATGAAACTTTAAGTGAACCAACAACAAAAAACAGGTGTTTTGTAAAACATGTAAACAAATTATAATCAACGGCATTGTGTTGAAATGAATGTGTCTGCACCTATCCCGACACTTCAAAAATAGTGGGGATACCAAGAACTAGCGTTGGATCAATATTAAAAATGGGCCCATCAACACCAAAAAAACGTAATACAGAAGAATCCTACTATCGAAAATAGACGACTTTGAATGTGATGTAGTACTTCGAACAGTATAAAGATTTTATGCTAATAAAAAACATCCGACACTAGACATGATTCTGAAAGATTTATAAGCTAATACGGACTTTCCGTATAAATGTACGAATCTGCACAATGTATTGATTAAACTTGGATTTAAGTATAAAACACTTAATAAG
This sequence comes from Druceiella hillmani, assembly GCA_039881145.1. Lineage (NCBI taxonomy): Eukaryota > Metazoa > Arthropoda > Insecta > Lepidoptera > Hepialidae > Druceiella > Druceiella hillmani. Next base: position 6,498,379 of record JAYKKI010000002.1, read on the forward strand.
CGAAAAGTATTGCTCAAATCATTGCAGTACCAAGATTGGCGATACAAATATATTACGACGCTTAGGAAGGCACGTTGTGAAGGATGTAATATTGTATATTTGGATGAAATTTGGTACGACACACACGACACAATTAAAAAAGGTTGGGCAGACTGTGGCTGTTCATGTGATTTGGATGTGCCTTCTTCTCGAGGAAAACGGGTTATCATTGTCAATGCTAGTTCTAAAGATGGATGGGTTCAAAATGCTTTAATGCTGTCAGCAATACAAATTAAAGATGCGAGTGCAGATTGCCACTGTGACATGAATTCGGTATTATTCGAGAAGTAGTTTGAGGAGCAATTATTATCAAACGTACCAGAAAACAGCATAATTGTCATGGACAACGCTGCGTACCACTCGCGGTTACCGTTAAAGTACCTACCATGTCTACAAGGAAAAGTGATATTCTTAATTTTATAAACCTTCACAATATACCTAAATCTTTTTTTACAATACCAACATTGGTGGATATTGTAAAAAAAGGGGGAATCGAAAAAAAGTATTTTATTGATGAGTTAGCAGTATCAAAGGGCCCGTGCGTCTTCTGCCGTATCACTGTATTTTCAATCCAATTGAACAAATCTGGTCGAAGGTGAAGCATGAGATAGGGCAAGCAATTGCAAACCTACAAACGGTCCCGCCGTATGTCAAATTATACGAGAAGTGATGAAAAATGTGACATGTAGTAGATCACGCGATTAAAGAAGCAAATCGATATTTTAGTATGGATTCGGAACGTGATGATGGTGGATCTCTTATTATAAATACAGGTGGTAATGACTTCGACACTTCGAGTGATGAAGAATAGTGTCTAATTTTACTTTACCTACTCTTATTTTTCATTAAATTCTGTTTGCTACCTAATTTGTGTGTAATTATTTATATATGTATTTTATTACAGTAATCACAAGTGCGTGCGGGTATACCGATACTATCTAAGCGAATGGACTTTACAGTTAGAAGCTTCGAATTTGGGCTTTAATATTCAGTTTTGTTGGACAGTACTTAAACGTGGATTTGATTATGACCGAGGAAAAATACCTGAAGTTTAGCCAAAATTACAGCTAGAGACCTCGAGATTGATCCCACATTTTTGGTTTCAACGGTGACTTCTCACACCCATAAATTTGAGGGTCTGATGGTGAGTAGAATAATATCTTTCATCTAAGCCGTTATGACAGAAACTTTGAGTTTAAGCTCAAATATTCAGTTTCGATCGAACATTCTCACGCCCTCAAATTGAGGGTTTTGAGAATGATTGGGGTAATATGTATGTTTTTATTTATTTTTAAACTTTGATGTACACAGTTGATACATATAACCGACTTATTGCTACGAGGGCAAACTCTTACCACCAATTAGAATATCAATCCAGTCCCATTCGACGAACGGCCTGGAACCAAACCCGAATGCGATGCGCCGCACTATCAAAGCCGTAAGCCTGTGATCCAGTGGCGCGCAGTGCATTATATGCAATTACACGTAACTTGACATGAACATCAAGATATATACATCACATATTTACGACATAGTTAAACATATTTAATTTATGGTATTCAAGGAAATACCACACTTCAATATATGATTGGCAGTTTGTACACACAAAGCGAACGTTACGTGCAATTCGAGATAAAACGTACAAACTTAATTCCAATCAAATTACAAAAACTCGACGACAGGGAATTGGTCCACACTAAATTAAAATTGATTACCTCACTTCAGGCCGTCAGTTCATAGTCCTAAGGTCCTAAGTAAATAGATCCTAAGGCTATAGTCAGACTGAACAATCCCGTGTTTATTATGCACACAAGCAAAGAAATAGAGTGTATTATAATGCTGTCTGTTAGTTTTTGCTGTCATTCTCATAATTGTCTCGTTCGTAAGATAATTTTAAGTTTTCCGGCTTTTAAATAAACGTATTATATTTTATCAGTGAAATTCTTACTGTGTTTTCTTTGTGCATTAAAATTAATATTTTATTAGTTTATTTTTTTAATGTGCATTTTTGTTGTGAAAGTAAACAAACAATAGAGACTATCGAATTTTGCTTTGTGTATTATATGATTAACGTAGGATTCTTCAATTTACTTTTAGTGAAGAAATAATGTATTTGATACTATACGTAACTAGTAAATCTAGTGTACATCGTCACAGTACGTTTAACGATTAGTATTGGTGGCTAAACGGGAGTTATATTTTTAAATCAAATGTTATGCTGGTTTGTTTATTATTTGGAGCTAGAATATAGTAAACGGAATAAAGGTGGTCTTGATAACCTAAGTAGTATGACAAAATCTGGTAAACAATTTCTTAATTCAGAAAAACATTTATCTTGCACAGTAACACTACAAAATTTTGACTCTTCGCGTGTAGAAATTTGAATCGAGGGGCAACTGGCTATCGTGAATCCGGAACATAATGAAAGGACAGTTAGAAATACATAAAACTTAAAAATATGAATAGATACTACTGTATTTATAGGTAAACAATAATTAGAATTAGCATGGTCACGAGGAAAGTAGTAGTCAAATAAGTCGGAGTGCTTAAGAGTTTATTGTTTTTGAGTGCCTACAATTAAATTATTGAGTCACATTTTCTATATATTACCCATTCAATGCCGTTTTAGGGGCGGTCGCGGACGCTTGCACGCGTATGTGTATATCTATGTAATTTATATATGTCCGTTCCTCGCAGGTTGCCCTTCCCAAAAACCACTGCTCACCACTGATATGATCAACCCAAAATACCACCGTCACAATAACGGTGATAATATTAATAGATCTTAGCCTCTACTTCAGCTAGAAATCCAAAAAAATGAAAAAAAGTACCTGTAGCTTTAGGTACTTTACTCGTACGTATTTATAACATTTTTTTGATAATATTACTAGATCTTAGCCTTTACTTCAGCTAGCAATCCAATTTCGGCTCAAATGTTGCCAGTTTCTATAAAATGAAAAAAAGTACCTGTATCTTTAGGTACTTTACTCGTACGTATTTATAATATTTTTTTGGTAATATTACTAGATCTTAGCCTCTACTTCAGCTAGAAATTTCCAATTTAGGCTCAAAGGTTGCCAGGTTCTATAAAAGGAAAAAAGTACCTGTATCTTTAGGTACTTTACTCGTACGTATTTATAATATTTTAACACTTTTTTATTTTGGGGGGTGGTACTTGTTCTGTTTGGAAGTATCGCTTTCATCCAGGATATTCTGAGCTTCTTAGTTTTCTGAATTTATATTTTGTAGGTTACAGACACAGAATTAGAGTATGCATATGTATGAAAAATTTAAATAACAGCAATGTCAAATACAATTTCATCCATTAAGGGAAGGAGAACTGAATAATACCACCTCAGTGGAGCCGATTGTGTACAAAAGTCCACTCGTGGCTCTTTGCGTTACTAATATTTCGACAAGACACTCTAAGAGGTATTGACAAGAGTGTACTGCAAGCATTATAAAAAGTAACTAAGGTACTGTCGCCCAGCAAGGCCTGGCTCCTAAGAAGGCCCATATTTAAAAACTCGCACTTGCCATTGTCTCATTAAGATATAATAAATAATTAAATTTCGCGCACTTATGTCAAAACATTATAAAAAAGTACAACCACTCCTTCCCTTAGCAAGCCGCCATTTTGATAGCAATCGTCAATTTATCAATGACCGAATAATGCGATAGTTCTCTAATAACCTCGACGACAAACTTTTTTAAAAATTTCGGTGAGATCAAGTCAAGATTTTTATGTTTCTTCTATTATACCTTTTTATTTAAATTTCCAAACATTGACTGCCAAATAAGGTTCACTATTTTATTCTTTTTTGTTACTTAACGATGTTTTTATTGTAACGCGGAAATGTACTAATAAAGACCAATTGTACTAAGACTATTGAATTAATACTTCGGTGCTGGCAAAATCTGTAGCATGCAAAGTATGCTCTCTCAAATCAAAATCAACATCGCGCCAGAATGATGATATTTACACCTCTTCTTCAGGGCCAAGAAATCTTAAAAGAATTAGATCCTTCTCCCAAAGAAGACGTACACCTACATCACCACCCAAGGAAATAAATATTCAATTCTAAAGAGAAACTTCCTTTACCAAAATTCGAAGAAAATTGTGGAACATTAACTGTAAAAAAATCTTTTCAAGAACTGATTCGGACTTCAAATTTTGTAATTGTTAATTCTTAAGAAAAACGCAAAACTTTTTATTACTTTGACCAATTTTTATTACTTTGGCAATTACTAAAGTTTTGTTTAAAAACATCTCATGAAATAAAAAAGGAAAGCCCATAATTCTGATAGAAAGACGAAAAAGGTTAAAAAGCAGCTAAAAACCTGATAGTAACACGAAAAATATGAAAAGCAGCTAAAAAGTTGGAACCTAATGGAAGGAAAGACAATCAGCGAGAATATAAAAAAGAAAGCAAAGAATGAGGTGTTGTACTGCCAAGGTTACTTGACAGAACACAGAGAGAATTTGTGCAAAAATTGTGATTAAAATTGAATGACTGATTCTAATTAGTTTCATAGTTTATTTGTTACATATTAGCCGTAAGAGGGAAAATAAATTTCATTTTCATTTTATGAGATTTTTACATTTTAATGCAATTTTCCGTTTTAACAGAATAAATATAATAAGGAAGAAGAATTTTGGCTAAATTGTTGGGGTAAGAAGTAGAATTTAGATTTAAACCAAAACCTCTAAATGCTCATTTGGCGGGTAATAATTATAAAATAACATGCAAGCTGAATTGGCTAGAGGTAAAACCCTAACAAAAACCAGACAGGCTGGACACCATAAAATTTGGCCAAACAGACCCTGTCCGGCTTTATCCAGACGCATGGCAATCCTAGACAAAGGTCTTTGTATCACATGCTAATACTTGCTTTAATATAAAAGGTAATTTGACATTGCATAAGCTCATATATTAAATTTTCTTATGACATGGAAATCCCGTGAGGTTAAAAAATTCTTCTTTGAACTATATTTAAATTGGCACTCTCGTAATTATTTATGACATACTAATATACTAACTGAAAAGCCCCTAAATATTCTGTTGATTTTCACTACAAAACTTATGATTATACCACCAGTGGCTTATGTTATCAAAATCTTAAAGAAAAACAATTTTGCCATCTATTTGTACTAGAAATATTACTCTACTACTCAAACAAAGCAAATAACCATGATCGCTTTAACGCAAATAACCATGATACTTATAATGCTTCGAGATTGTAACATAACTATATACCTATTTCTAAAGTAGGTTTCAGCAAACAAAACTTTTAGGTTCGATAAGCATTCTAACACTCACAAAGTATTTTCTTAGTAATTAACGATTATGAAGTTCGCTTATTTTTCTTCTATGGACATAACAAGTAACTTCCAATTAAAGTTGATCTCTCAGCAGCTGGTAAATTATATTGCGTAGCAAATATTATAATTTAAAGATTAAAAAATATTAATACTTGTCAAAATGGTAAAACCTTAATAACATTTTTACATCATAATTGAATACAGAACTGCAAATGTCATTCTGTTTTTAAACTATTTGTGTTTAATGGACATTGTCTTTAACAGATACAATTTGTCACAAGCATGCGCCTGACTGGTAGTGTATAGAACTATAAATGGGCTATAATAATTCTTAATCACAACGTGATATTGAAATGAGAAATATACTCACATTAGACTTAAATTTCCACAGCAACATGATCTCCGTACAACTATAAGTCTACCAAATCCATGCTCACCAATAAGCATCTTCAAACTCCCCCATAGGGGTTACTACAACCGAGAGGAGTGAGCAACAGAGATAATCAATCTTATGCATTTGCTACTAACTGACAAAGTTTAGATTCAAGCATTTACAAGTCACGGCTGGAACCATGCAAGAAACATGGAGGCCAATAGAAAATACTTACAGCACCATAAGTGATATATGTGGTTACTTGTCTGTAAATGTCAGTGTAGTATTTTTGAAGCCACAGTTTTGATCCATAATCAACCAAATATAAAAAGTATGAGTGAAATAAAAATACTACTTACAGCAGACCATATTTTTTGTGTGATATAATTGTATTCTAATATAATAAAAAATTCTATCTATATTTTCTAATGTCAACGATACACACCACGTTGAAATGAAATGTCGAAACAAAATCATTATAAATAATGAAAATTGCAAAACAAACATTAATTATTTACAATTTGATAAAAAAGATTTTACTCCAAAAGAAAACAGCAACGTTTACACTGAACTACAGATTTTGATGTACATGACTTGATATATGTAAATAATAGAAAATATCATAGATTAACATATATAAAATCTATGGAAAACTATAATACATAATATATATTAAATTTACAGATATTTTGCCACAATTGAAAACAAATTTTTCAAAAATTAAACTATATTGTTTCTATGAATTATTTAAATGTTTTTATAGAATACACTACACCATATTTAGGCATTATAAATACCTTTGACTACATTTTGTATGCTATAGATTCATCACACGAAAAAATTGCAATAAGGTTACCAACATTTATTAATTTATCAGCAGATGGCGCTGTTGGCATCTTGTAAGATCCCTGGCTATAAAACAATCAATATTAATTATCAACAAGGCAATCAAGAAGATTGCGGCCTTAGGTGATATTAGTTTTAAAACAATAAATGACCAAATGCACATTGGAGAAAGCATCAAGTATGGGTCTGTAGCACTGTATTCAGTAGTTGTCTAGTCTCATGAAACTGTTGAAGCGAGTGAACTGAAATTATTTTAATTTCAAATTCTAATCAACCTTCGTAGAATTTTCATTTCACGTTTTTAAAAAACCATAATTGAAAAATTAGAAGCATGTGGGTAAATTGCACATTGCAAATTTATAATTTGGATAAGTTTCAATTCGAATATTCAATAACACCTTGCTTGATAGTGTTGGAAAACAAATTTTAAGCAAATTTTGCTAAATTATTTCACTACAGTACCCTAAAAACTACTTTGTACACATGGCATTGATTACCTCAAAAAGGGCATTGTCATAACAATAAAATAAAATGAAATAGACAAACGTGCAAGCCACTGGCAACCTGCAGTGAAGTAGGACTTTAGTGCAGTGAACTCTATGACTGCAACGAATTGCAGCAATTATAACGATTAAATTACTGCCAAATATAAAACAAATCTATTATTCATTTGTTTCATCTTGGAATATGACAAGTATTCATTACACCTTTAACCAAAACTAACTTTAATTGCTGAACTTTTGTACGTGTGGTGCGCTGAAACATTCAAAATCTCTTGATTTATCCAGTTTTCAACATTTAACAAGATAACTACCAGGACTATTTTAGCAATATTTCACCTAGGGCCATGCAAAAATATTAAGTTTAATAAAAACATAGAATGCCTTAGAAAAGCAACTGTATGCTTCATTTGTTTTTCAACACATTCTAATAAATGTGTAGAACACATGGGAAATGTGGCAAGAAAGTTTTTTTCAATTTTTATACAGTTTTATACCCAAAGCCACACATATTGGTAGACGCGACCCCACTGTAATGGGGCCATATCTACCAATATAATATGCCATTTTTCTTACTAATTGCTATATTGCTATTGCAATTTACTCTATAAGTGTCTACATGAATAATGTTTTTCATTTATTATATTTTTTTATTATTACACAAATAACTTCTGCAAATTTGCTTAACATATCAAGTACATATTATTCTATAATCTAAATATATTATTTCTAAAAGGTGTTTTTGGGTCGAGCGGCTCGATCTCTTTAACTACTGCACCAAAAAAAATTTAAAAAATACCCACTTAAAGCTTATGTTTTCTACTTTGGGCGAAAAATATAAAAAAATTCGAAAAAAATCTTTTTGTTAATAAAAAAATTAATTTTTATAACAATTGGCATGAGCGCCATCTGTGGGCGACACACCAAATATCTTAGCCAAATTGTATACTTGGAACATCAATGGCGATATAGTGCGAAGACTTAGCACGGGTCAGCTAGTACTTAATTAATAAAAGATAAACACTTTTGATTATGTATATATTTTTACACATTATTAGAGTTACAATGTTCTTTTAACACACTTATTGATATTAGAATCTAATTACTTCCTATTGATGGAATAAACATATGTTTTAAGCACAACAAAAACATAAAGATACCTTAGTTGTGTTACCGCTCGCTAGAAGAACTTTTTTATTTAGGCCCTGCAAAAAAGTTAAAAATTTTAATTAAAATTGTGCAATACCTCAAATTATGATCAATAGTTTAACGTCAGAATAAAATCAGATGCAATGAAGAAGAGAGGCCAGAAAAGTTACATATTTAAGCACCGAAATTCTTTGGGAAATTAAGATGAGAATATCTCTAGGGTAAAAATCTAACCATGTACTGCGAGTTCAATAATTACACTACAGATTTATACACAGATCCCTATAGAGAAGTCTCATGCAAAAATGCGAAACATTAGAACCATTAAAAGTCATTTGAATTTGTATTTAGTGTTTAATAAATTGATTCAATATATAGTCTTCAATCAAAAATTAACTGTTTAAATACCAATAGATACTTAGTTAAGTGTGTTAAGATATTTATATAAGTGTGTCCTGTCACACAGGCCCTGGTGTTTTTCACTTGGGTGATGAGTGCAATATTTTCAAAGTTACTTCTACTTCCTGACATCCCCAGAAATGTTATTAATTGCTTTTAAATATTAATACAAACTTATAATATATAAATAACTTGAACAAGAAATATAACTGAAGCCTAAGTTTATACTGTTTTAAGCTTGAAAAATAATGTTTGTCCATTTTTATTTTTATAAAACTAAAAAATCACTTGGCCAGCAAATCTGAACATAAGTACATTCTTAATGGACACATACTGTATTAAAATATTGAGTTGACAAGAAAATAATTTTTATTTTCCCAAATATATAGCGTTATTTTTGTTTTGAAACAATACACCGTCAATACTATTATTTTTTTCCTTTTGACATTTCATAGCTATTGCTTTTAGCTTACTTTGGAAGCTAATTACAGGTCATTTTATTTGCAATTGTTAGTCTAGGATAATTTTAACATGGAGTGCCAAAACGAAAATTTTTGGCATATTTTAAACTTTTATTTTCATAGGCTAGAAAGCTGCCAAGGCTCAAAAAGAGTCTTCATTGATTAACAGGACGCATGTGTCAGAATTGGTTTAAAAATTCCATTCTGGATATATTTGACTCAAAGATAACTAACATTCTGGTCGATGGACCAAAATATGATGACCAAAGTAAAGCTATAATCTAAGCTCGTCCTGGCCTTGCACCATTAGATTACTATTTATTTTGAAGTTCACAAATTCACAAACTTGTGAAATAAAAGGCAAAGGGACCTTAAATAAAATGGGAAAACAAGTAATTGATTAAAGTTCATTCTTTAAACAAAAAAATTTAGATTTGTTTCAATAAACAGAATTGAAATCACTTTCATGCCAACCCAATAGTCTCACTTAAACGTTGAAAAACTTACGTTGTCTTTTGTGAAATACTACCATATTTGTACAGATTGCAAACTCCAACTTAAAAACGTCATAAAAATAACTGAAGTTTCCTTACAAGAGGGTCTGCGGGTGATGGGGTCGCACGCCGGCCTGTTTAAGCTGCAACATTATAGAGCGTAAACGGGAGACATCCCGTCCCCGACGAGGACCAAAATCGCATAGCCCCGCCACCCGCTCCCACTCGCCACCCTGCCCATCACCCCCCTCTGCTGCACCTGCGAGTGCACGCTCCGCATTCCTGATGTACAGGAAATAAAAACAATAAAACATACTTAATAAAGACAATATAATTTTCAAACAATTTCATTTTTAATTTTATTATTTAGTTACTCTTTTTACACCTGTTTTCATTTTAAATTACAATATAGAATTTTGAAGTTAAGAACGTTGGCTTTATGTAAAAATCCTCAATACTTTCAAATTGTTTAATGATAGTTATAGCATTTGTTGTGCTTTGCAACCTGGGGATTGTTTAGGCGTATTCACATCTTGATTCTTAATAAAATATAAAATTTTGATATGAATTGAAGTGACACCGATTTCTGTATATAGAGAATATAGACACTATAAAAAGTATACAAATATTCAGGTCATTATAAAATAGGAAGAGGAGTGTACAAACAAATCATGTAACTCTGAGAAGCGACATGTTTATTTTTAAAAGTTTGTCTTTTATTTATTTGTATAAATATGAATATGGTTTTCAAGGAAGTAATAAAATTGATTTGAATCAAAATATTAAACATATTTGTCGTGAGCAATATTAATAAAGTAGAATAACTACAGATTTACGCTTGTTAAATTTTTATTAAAAATATTAGTTTAGACAAAGCAAATCACATACTTAGCTGCTTCCCTGTATGCATGAAACATTAAATACAGAATATTAAGGGGGAAAACTATGAAAATAACTAGTATGATATATTTTAAACCCTAACTTTTCCAAACTGATACGAAGAATTAGCATTCATTGGAATATCCGTAACCGTAATAAAAATAACAACTAAGCACAATAACCTTAATAGCATTAAAAAATTTTACTGTATGCAGATAGAAAATTCTGTTAATAATATTTACTCGCATTTACTCGCTACAATAATAGAATCCTTCAAAATATGGAAAAGACAAATTGTTAGATTTGTACAATAAAAAATGTTCACATACTCAATAAGATTATAGATTGTATTTTAATCGTATTTCATTTCTGTTATTGCAACAAACTAAATGAAATTGCAAATATAGAGCTCACCTATTTGCTGCTTTCGTCTTTGCAATCTGCTCTTCATGATTCTTATACCAATCATCCAATTCTTTTTTGGCAGCTTTACGCATTTCTTCTCTACATCTTTCTTCCTCCTCATCTATTTCGATAAAAAATACTCATATATAACCACGATTATATATTTGAAGTTCAGCCAGGTATATATCATTGTTTTATAAATTATGCGTATATTTACCTTTTAGATCTAATCGTTTTTTTTGTTCTTCCCGCCATATTCTAATTTTCTCAGGCTCAATAACAGGAATAGGTGATGGCTCATCTTCAAAAATATTTGTTTCTGAAAGTAAATCATACACTTTATCGTGAATGTTTTTTGATGTCAATGTTCAATTATTATCACTGCATAGGCCAATGGTAGTGAAGAAAAGGGATTTCCTTTGGTATAAACCTGTTGTGTTCTATTTTACTGCATATAGCGGTTATTATTTCTCTCTTCGAGTTGAGCAATTACACTAGTTTCAGTCGCCATTAAGACCATTTGTGAGATTTAAGTTATAGTTAAACAATAAAGAAAGGAAATCTGTTAGACATAATATGGCAAGTTAAACAATAGTTCACTGGAATTGTATGTATGAGTGGTGAAAATAATTTTTATCGTGAGATTTCTTCTTTAATGTTGTTTGTGACTCGGGGCCCTAGGTATAACGGAGTCACTTAAAAATTATGAGACCACACGTGTACATTATTTTTTTCATGAACCATATCAATGTGAATAAATATCAATGAAATATAAAGAAAACCTATATATTTGGTTAATTTTACAATATTATTTAATATTAATGGTGGGATTTTCCCGTGAAAAATGTTTTAGAACTATAGATCAAAACTGGTCTAATAAGGGCTTTGTATAATAGGAATTTTGTTTTCCTAGAAATAAATTGTAATCTGAGAAGTTTTTCTTCTTACTTAACTACATTCATCAAAGGTAGATCTAGTATAATTTCAAGTCATTTCATTAAGCAATATTCTTTTTATGAGTGGCAGTCTACACTTGTCATCATACCAGCCGTTCTTCCTTGGTTTACTGGCTTTACCCCTTTTTTTTCTCTGCCGCTTTCACAATATTGTTCTTAATGTTTGTGCATGCTCTATTAATATCATCAACAGATGTGAAATGTCTTATCTATTAAAATATGATCAACCTGGTTCTAGATGATCCCATCCAGTAACCTCCAAGTTGACTTGTGTGTATTCTTTCCCTTAAAACACCAATAATCATACTATGCTCTGTAGCAAAATCAATAAATCTAACACCAGTTATCATTAGAAATATCATGTAAACTAAAGTTTTTAGTATATGGCTTAAATTCCATCTGCCTATCCACCTTTGATTTCATGTCCCCAACAATTAGTTTTACATCAAAAGAGGGACATGAATAATACAGATTGCTAAGCTTTTCATAGAATTCATCCCTTCCCTCAGACTCTTTCTCTTCTGTAAGTGCATATGCACAAATAATAGATATATTGAAAAATGTTCACTTTAGTCTGACCTTACACAGCCTTGAAGAATTGTTTTTCATATGGATCCTAAATTGAATATACTAATTATTATTTGCAGTTTACGTCATTATAACTCAATGAACCCCATTTTGTAATCGGAGAAAAATCAGAATTTATAATGTAAAAGGAGTCAGGTATTACAGTATTTACGACTAGAAATATAGGACTGGAATAAATTAATAAAAAAATTAATAGAAAAATAAAAACCCACAATTGTTTCTTAAAATATTTCCATTCAAGCGTGGGGATAGCAAATGCAAATGATCCTCGCTACTTAACTTGATGAAATATATCACTAAAGTTTTATTGTTTTTCCTAAAATGTGAGTTTGGATGTGTTGGTTTTGAAATGAACATTCAACATTATTATTCTATACAAAAGCTGCAAACAAAGTCATTGGAGTATGAACTAATTGTATCCCATGACATTAAACTAAAACAGATCAATTTGGAAAAATATTTATAAGATAAACAAATTATAATAGTTTTGGACAACTAATAGATTTGAAAACACGAAAGTTAAAAAAATGAGTTGAAATCAATGTTTCGATTGATTTTCTTTATCACTCTTCCCTACAGAAATTGAGCGAGTGCACTAGCACTCTGTCTTCCGTTAAAAAAATACTTAATAATATTAATTATATTTAGAAATGTTTCAAGGCTTGCTTCAAATGTCTTACACGCTTGAATCATCAAACAGATACGAAATGAAGTTCAATACAAAACACTTTTAATTAAATCTCCTGGTCTTTGTTTAGAGTACCTACTTTACATTTTACAGTACCTCCTTTAAAATCGATAAGAATTAAAACCATATGTAATATCTACTATTTTACTAGGTAAATTTGTCTTTTTCATAGCCCAATTATCTTTTTTTACTAAATATGCAACATAGCATTTTAATAGTATTTACCAGTATCAACTACAGCAGAATAATCAGCAATCACGGCAGGCGTAGACGCCACAATGGGGGGCGGTTGTATGGCTTCCAGTTCTTCTTCTAAACCCGCTAATTGATTCTGTTCGCGAGCCAGAAATTCTGCAGCTGGATCAATTTCAGGTTGATCGAATTTATCAGCAAAATCGTCCATTTTAAGCAATTACAAAGGACAATGTCAAGACGAACGGTGAGTAATAATTTGTATCAATGCAAATATGCTGTATGTCACTGGAAGTGTGTGACGGGCGGAATTGACAGCTATTTTTTTAATATCATTTGTACTTTTCTCAACACTAGGGTTTATTAATGCCAGTATGAATTTCAGAATACACTTATAATAATATTTTTAGTGTTTGGTTGAACATCTCTATTATTTAGTCTGCGTACCAAATACATGTTTACTGTTAAAGTTAAAGACCCATCCAGATCTTTTTATTATTTCAGAAATTGTTAAGCAACAGAATAATTCAAAATAAGATGACTAATCCAATAAGATGACAATCGAAACATTTCAGTTTTCTTTCACTATATATCTTTAAATAATATCAGTAAACAACTACCGTTACCGCAAACCAATTGGTGCAAATTTGGTTTTTTGAAAAAGTAACAAAATATGTATTTTTTAACGCAAAAGTTTGAATCAACCCCACATTTTATTGAGTAGGCTAATTCAGAATAATATAACATACACATATATTTTTAACAAATAAAAAGATATATTTTTTATTAAATCTATTTTCTGTTCAAAATAAAATTAAAATTAAAGTACAAATCTGTGAAACATTGCTTTTATCTATCCTTAAATGTAAATATGTATATTATTTTAACCTAACTGAACAATTACTCAATAAATTGGAATGAATTCAAAACCAGTGTCTTCAACATATTTTCGAAGTTAAAAATATGACTAGGTATCTGAGCATCGTTCACGACTTAAATGTTTAAGAGATTCGAGATTGACGCAACCTCCACTTTCTGTCTTTTATGCAATATCCTTGTGCCTTCATACCTCCGATTTATAAGCCGCTAAATTATAGAATCACCAGAACATAAATATACAAATTGCGTCCTTATTGTCTATATTTAAGTCATTTGAAATTACCTAACCTACCATATTCGGCAGATCACAGTTCCCTCTATATATCCTATATTTTTCGCATCCCTGACTCGTTGCTGTTTTTCTTTTGTTTATTTTTCATAGTTGGCTGTAAGAGATTGCTCTTGTAGCAATAATTCTGCTACTGTGTTAGGATTTCTAGGTTTGCAATAGAGTTTCCTAAATAAATAAATGTATAATCAGCTTTGGAAACTACGATCTTTCACAACTCTAAAAATTACAAAACACCTTGTTTTTTTGAGAATGATATTTTTCCTGTTTTTTCCTTAAATACAATTACCTACCGGTAACAAAACCTCAAAATAAATTACAAATTAATAAGTGATTTTCTTAAAAGTTGTCTATTTGTAAAAAAGACGAAAAGCAAATTAGTTTCATATTTTTCACAATCATTTTATTTATTAATTTAAAAAATAAGCATTATTTCAATATTAAGTATTTTTCGACGTAAGAGCTCGGTACTCTACCACCTATGTTCCATCAGAATGCTTCCAGATTCTACTATGCTAATCTTCTAATCATCCTTTCACTTACACTGGCATTCCCCACTTCAGTAGCTTCATAGTTAAGCAACTATATGGAAGGATTGTTCAGATACTTCTCTCAATAATTCTATCATTATGGGACAAAGGGTACCAATATCGCATTGCACTGGTTTCTACGTGTGGAAACCGGTCTTCCAGATACGTCGGATCATATTTCGTACTGTTATCTGCAATATTCCATACTGTTATCTGAGCCACAACTTTCGTGACTCCAGGTACATCTAACGACATTCTATCTTTAGGAATGTTCCTCATGACGTTTTATGTGATTAGGTATTCATGTTATTTGGCACTTCTGGTTAAGCTAAACATTTGAAACTTGGCATTTCGATGGTATATGTGTTTTAGATGGCTGGGAAAGTCAGACATTTTCCGTCTAATTACTACAAATAATTACTCGTCTAAGTGAGTCATTGGCATGCTGGTAACGTACAAAAGAGTCAGAACTCTGTCCGCTGAACTCTGGAAGTACCGGGTTCAATCTCGGAATGAATTCTTGTTAGACTTCTTTAAGTCTTAAAAAACTTGAATTTGAACAAAATGAATTGTGAGTCACAATTTTGATGTTGAACATAAGCAAAAAAAACCACAAAAAAACATTTTTATATATAAGACATGAGTATGTTTTCATAACAACTCCATCTGTATCCATTTCCACGGAGGAGCATTTGTAACTGCTAACATTCCACGGAGCTGTAAAATTTCCATTGTAACTTATAATGTAAAATTACATCATTTTAATTAATTGGTTTAACAACAACTTTTTATCATTCGAGAATGTCGATCTAAATACACGACAGTTCAACGGTTCGCAAAATCCATCATGCGCACGTCATACCTTATTTCCACCACCATTTCAAGCCACTTGTTAGCACTTTGTATAAATTAATAATTATATCTTAGTAATAATTAATATCCAGAGCTAATAATTTTAAACAATATTACAGGGATGTTAATCTCCAAATATCATTAATTTTGATACTCACGGACTCACCAACAGATTATCAAAACCTATCAATCACTTCCAATGTACGTAGGGCTTTTAAATTTGGAAGGTCAATGGTATTATGTATGTAGTGAGTTTTTATGAAGATGCACGGCATTAATTACATTGTTCTAATTTATTCTAAACTAAAAAATGCTATGAATATACAAAGTCAATTATTTATTGGCCCAAGTCCAAGAAAACGTGACTATATAATGCAAACAGAATCAGTTTCATTTACCGACCTGATTTTCAACATATACGAGAAGAATAGCACTACAAGCATTTAGAACCGATTACAAATGTAATAAAGGCAATAAAAATTAAATTCAAATTTGGAAAATCAATCTCTTCAGTAATCTGTTACTAAATTTTTCATTTATTTTCACTAATTGACAGTAATTTGAAATTATTAATGTCAACATGAATTTAACGTAAGAACATCTCAATCAACAACGTAGTAACGAGGGACTTCATTAAAACTTGTTTAACGAGTTCAAGTGTAGTCTTACCATCCTTAGTGATGACCTGGGTGAGAGACATTTTTCTATCCTATTGATCAATGACAACTGAAGACAATATCAATTATGTGCAGCTTGTGATACAGACTGAAAAGAGAGTGACAAGTTTATTTATCGGTATTAGTCAGATACAGAACATTCAGTCGTCAGGAAACTTTGTACTAGATGGCTACTCCATGATTTGACCGAAACTCAAAAACACTATAAAGCTGAGTATACCGTTACGAGTCGGAAACTGAAAACCAATCTTCATAATGGGTATTCTCTTCTGATGAATTCCCTAGAATATGTGAGGAAAGGATGAAGTAGTGGAAGAAAGATGGTGACCTAGATTTTTGGACAGACGGATTTTTATGCAACGATTATTCTGAATAACAAAAAAACAGTTACTGCAGAACTGTACACCAGCAATTTTTTCACCTATAGTCAATAAAAAAAATAAAAAGTCATCAGGACATAAAATAATGCGAATATTCATTATAAAACCCACTGATTCAAGAAGCTATATCACAACCACAGAGCTTAATATAAAATGGATAAGTATGTAATTGGATAAAAAGCTAAATTAAACATTTTGAAAGAATCCCCGACGGATGTAGTCATTGTAAACGAAAGACGTTTAAATATTTTTTTGAAAACCCGACTAAAAGAAAGTAAGAAACTATTAATATAATTAAAAACCCAATTAAATCCGTCTAGACTGCCATTGCGATTTCCGTTCCCAATATCAATTACATTGTAGCAACATAGAAAAGCTATTTGATGAACTGATAAAACTGTAAACATTTTGACATAGGCAGGACATTACAGCCCTGATGGATTTTCTTGGATTTGTAAATTATATTAATAGGTCCTTATTTTTTTTAAAAACCACTACAACCCCCCCCCCTTTTTGAAAAAAAATATTTAATCATTTTTCAAATACAACGACTACATCCGTCGGGGTTTTTTTTCAAAATTTATAATTTGCTATCTATTTTATACTTTTTCAATTAAAACCTTTATATCTGTCGTGGGCTTAATCAAAATTTTTATTTTGCCTTTTATTATGAGTGTTAATAATTAAGTTTCTAAAAAAATATTCGCCAAAGGACAAGCTTATGTGACTCTTAGTAGAATACTATCTTTAGATGGCATAGTAATAACTGATCTAAATCGATAAGATGATAACTGATCTAAATTGATCTAATCGAAAAGAAGAGAAACATGTTATGTGGGTCACATATCGACGAAGCAGAAGAAAGGCCACAAAGTAGATAATCTAGATCAATCAAAAATGTTTATTGCACGTCCCTGACGAGTTAACGACATAACACCTGACTAATAACCCTCTGTTAAATCAGAAACTTTTACCTAAAACCGTATCTAAATCGGTCAAACGGTTTTGGAGAAAATTGAGTGCATTCGTTTTCAACAAAATGGAGAGCTAACACCATAACACCTATCTAACACCAACGCTGATTACTCCCAAATATTTTGCAGGAAACCATGTCTAAATCGGTCATTTTGGAGATAAATGGGAACATTTGTTTGCAACAAAAGGTTTATTGCGGCGCCCCCTGGTGAGTAATCTATCTAAGTACCTTCACCGATTAGTCCCAAATATTTTGCAGAAAACCATATCTAAATCGGTCAAACCATTTGGGAGATAAATGGGTACATTCTTTTTTTTTGGTTGCAAATCCAAATGTTTATTGCAGTGCCCCTTGGTGAGTAATCACCGTAATAACTATCTAAGAACCACAAACATTTTATTGAAAACCATATCTAAATCGATCAAACTGTTTTGGAGATAAATGGGAACATTGGATTATACACATAAAAAAACAAACAAATAATCTCTCATCCTAAACGCATATACCTCCTCCGTTCCGTTAATTAAGCCAGGGAGAGTATTAAATTTGTATTACTTTGATTATTTTCAATTTCTATTAGAACACATGGCTGATGCGTAAAAATAACATTTCTTACAAAAACACATCTATAATTTTATATTAAAAAATCTATTGCGGCAGAAAACATTAAAATATTTTAAATGTATTTTTATTCACTATCAATAGATAGTGAATAGACTATCAATTTTTATGATAACTCACTTTGAGTTAACATAAAATTTTGTCAACTAAAAAAATATAACAAATTTCTCGGCCTGATTTCAAGTGTGACTACATTTGATGAAATTGAATGATTCTTTAGAAATAGAATTTAATAGTTTATAACATTATATGAAACATAGATTCACTTATATCAGAGACAATGTAGCAATCCAAAGAATCAGTAGAAGTAGGAGAAAATGCCCAAATGAAAGCAAAAATAGTTGCATCTGCAGCTAAAGTCATGGCTATGATTTACAGGGATTCTTATAGTGGGGTGTTCATGGACTAATTGGAAAAAGGTAAGACCATCACCGGAGAATATTAACACTTCACTACTAGCATAATTGAAGAGGGCTACAGAGGATAAACTAGATTTCTAGGTAAAAAAGTGTTTTCACCATGGAACTGCAACTGCATGTCTGAAGTTCTTGCTGTAAAACTCCATGAACTAGGTTTCGTAGCCCTCAGTATTACTTCCTTTTCTAAATGTGAAGAAATACCTCGCTGGACAGAGATTCACTTCAAATGATGTGATCAAAATTGAGATAATCAATTATTTAGCAATGTTTAAACTGGTTATGCACACTGCGGTAAAATGTCAGCATGTTTTTTCCAGTCATATCACAAGTTTGATTGAAAATGCACGTACCAGTTGCATTGCAATGGATTATAAAAGCAAATCCTGCATTTACTTTTTATCTGCGTGGAAAACTAATTAAATCGAAACGATATTGGGATCCATTTACAGCACTACCTACGAAAGGTTTTTGGTTTCCGTAACTCAAACACAAAAATGGAATATTATAAGAACCCAGAACCCTTACAAAGTCACTCATGTGTCGGTCCATCCGTCCATCACAGCTGTTTTTCTCAAAAAAAGGAAAAAAATTTGTAGAAATATTGTGCCCCTTCAATGTTTGTGGTATGTGGAATCCTTCGTGCGAGTTCTACTCGTGTTTGACAGATTATTTTTCGTAAGATATAATGATTTGAGGACATTACAGAATGAACATAAATACATTTGGCAGACTGATAGATATAACGAACTGGTAGATAGATATAAACAATTGTTTGCCCTTAAATTCACTACAAGGATACGAACTGGAGAATGAACAATAAGATTTGGGAAGTTTTTCAGTATATATTGACGATTGTGATTCATGCTGTTGCCAGAGATTCGCTTGATGATGACAACATCCTTGCTCTACAAAGAGAGAAATACTGCAGCATGAGTCGTACTCCCATTCCATAAATTATGTAATTGCAAACTGATTTGAAACTTTTGACAAATCCGTAATTCAAAGTGAAATTATGTGCTTGCAAAAGTATATATCTTGACTTAAACTATAAAAATAACATCGTTCGAGTACCGATTTACATTACATTACATGCTAAAACGGGTTAAATTACAATCCAATGTAGGTTGTAACGTAACATCTTTCAAAATAGCGGGTAGATATATAGAATAGCTGCACAAACACTCGAAAAGGAAGGTATTTAAACAGGAAGGTATTTACAAAATTTGGAGTTATTTGGTATAAAAGCACACCCCCGACACTCCATACTAGCGAACAGATTTAATTGCCTACACTATTACATATGTTCTTGCCTATCCGTATCCATTTGTGTGTGTGCGTAAATTAATGTATGGCTGCCGCAGCATGTAGGTAAAGAATGTTTACTACTACTACAAATCCGTCTCGATCAACGCGATTGCCCGCAACAATCGAGACCGATATCACTAGCGAGTTGACCCTAAACGTCAGCAACATAGCTGTTTCTCTTTCTAACCAATAGCGTCGATCGAATGACTATCTCGATAGCACGTTGGCACAGTAACTTTGTACTGGGGCGTACGTCTTTATTATTACCAAATTATAAAAATTAAATTATGTCAATAAATATTTTATAATATACATTTAATTAAGTGAAAGTGAAGAATAGTAGAATTTGAAAAAAGGTACTGAGGGTGGATCTTAACAACGAAATAAAATTTTAAATAAAAATAAATTTTGTTCATTTATAAATGTGATACACTGGAATAAGGTCTTCGTGGTACTTTTGACACACACTACAATTAAGAATGAATTACACAAGTTAAACTCAATCAAACATCGCGAAATCTACTACTCTTATACTCTTGATCGTACTCGTTATCTGCGGGTGACGTTAAATTGGCGGGGGGTCGCTTCTTTACGCAGCAATAGTTCTTTGAAAAAAGGTTCAATGGCAACTGATGTAGCTACTGAATTGTGAGAACAGCATTTTAGTGCGTTTGAGCTCAATCTCGACAACTTAATTTCTTTCACTACAGACAGAGCCATTATAATGGTTAAAATAGGTAAAAAATTGGACGGCCACCAGGTGTTATATCCATGGAATGTAACTTGCAATGATCGAATTGTATTGTATAAAACCCAGAAAACTTCAGGTGCCCGAGCCTGAGATCAAAGATACTGAAGAAGAAAATGAAGAAATTGATGATGGATTTTTTTTATAGATTTACTTAGATTTCCAGAACCAGACTTTTTATACAAATATATTATTTAAAAAGGAGTGGTTAAATCTCTCCATAAATTGCCCTTGAAAAAGGACATTTTAGAAAAAGCATGTCAAAACCTGAAACAAAGAGTTCAGTAAAAACCTGGATCTGATACTAGACTATAAAATGAGATGGAATAATTTGTTAGACATAGTCGGTCGATTTCTTAAATTAAAAATAAGCATTATGTAGGTGTTACTAAATTTTAAATTCAATGTGAAATTTTCAGATAAAGAATATATTTTTGAAATTTATTATTTAATGGGCACGCAAAAATGAGATGATTTAGATTGTCCTCACCAAACCCACAATCACAGGCTGGAGACTCTCTGACACGCAGCCTAGCCAAATGAGTGGGAATAGAACAGTGACCCAAACACATGCGAGATACCACTGAGGTTTCCTTTCGAGAAAAAATAAATTTTGGAAACCACGGTTTTGAAGGAATAGAAGATTGGATCTGGAAGTATCCCGCACCCATGATTTGCGACGATCTTTCCCATACCCTTTGTCAATCAGAGACCATCCAGGAATGAACAGAGCAAGAAGATCCTCAATTAAATTACGAGTAAAACATGGATCCCCGTTCACGGCTGCGAACCGGACTTTTGCTATTAACTATTTCATTACCGACTATACTGCAGTGAGTAGGAATACATGCAAGAAAGACATCCGATCCCGATCTCACCAAATCAAGCGTAAGATGCTTGATCAGGAGAGTTAGGAAGCTGCAATTTACTGAAAAAGTGTTGGAGAGAAGGGGCTCTAAAGAACTTAAGGAGTCAGAGAAGATAAGAAGCTTACGAACCTTTTTAAGCCGAGCATATCTCAAGATCCCTACAATAGCTCTACATTCTCCAAAAAATACCGAACAAACTTTTGGAAGGTGAAAATATGCCGAATGAAAGGTAGTCTGGTATAAAAAGACGCACCGACATAGCCGTCTTTTAGTGGTTTTGATGTATCTGAGTATATTCGCACCCACAAATTATTTAAGGTGGAATTGAACAACAAATTGTCATTACTGGAACAACTCCGAAACACAAATTTATATTTGGCCTGTGAATTACCGAGTAAAATGGAAAAGCTATAGAGGGGGAGAGAGTTATTTTGATAAATTGTGTTTGACAGGGATTTGATTTTTTTGAAGCTGACTGTGAGGAGAGAATGAGGCTTAGAATGACAAAAAGAATCATTATTAACAAATCTGGAAAGAAGGGTTAGTTTTGGGAATATGGGATGCAAGGAGAACCTAGCTGCTTTCAAGAGAAATCAATCAGCTAGGTGTTGACGACGGAGAGTTAGAGGAGGATCAACACATTCTTCTTGTAGGACATTAATGGGCATTAACAGGGCATTAATTGACTGTCAAAATATGGAAAAATAAGACTAATTTTCCAAATGAATATTTTTCCATTGCAACTTGATCAAGATAAAGTATCCAGTAGATAGTCCTTTAACTGAATTTGTAAATTTATTTCAAGGAAAACCATAATCAAATGAAAATAGTATAAATCAAACAACCATTTCTTAAATTTCTTTTAGGAAAAATAATAGAAGGGCAAATTATGTTTAAAAATATATTTGAACAAAATTAGGCACTTTTTTTAATACTCTATCTAAAAAACGATACATTTTTTACCCTTAAAGTGAAATTTATTTCCCTCCTAACATATTAGGCATAAAAAAACTCACTGGAAATTGAAATAAAAGTGCGGGCCATTTTTGTTAATTTTTTGTGCAAATGGCTACGTTCAGTAAAAGTACAATAACTTTAGTTTTACATATTTTTTTCAATGAAACTTTTTGTGATTTACTATAAAATGTACACTGAATTATTTTTCTTAAATTATAAACAAACAAATACTGGAAAAATCACTGGAAATTGAAATAAAAGTAATAAAATACGTAAAAATTCCGATTTATTGAAAATATTCTGAAAAAAGTACAATATGTAAAAAAGAATGTAAAAACAATTTATAACTGTGTAGAATGTAAAAAACAAAAAAAAGAATGTAAAAAAACTATTTATAAATTTAAACCACAAAGGAACTTATTAGTGTGTACAAGTTCCTTTTTGGTTTGTACACATTTATAAAATTATCAGAAAAAAAATTAATTATAGGCATGAGTTTCACTAATCTTCTCGATTCTTCTGTAATGTCTTCATTATTATTGAAATGCCAAGCTGCCCAAATTTGTACAAATCTATCCCTTGACGTAACTTTGTGTAATAAATAATAATCATCTCACTTATGTTTGTGAACTTGTCCCATCAAAATAATTAGACCCAAAATTTCTTCATTTCTGCGATTGTAATATCTCCCCATTTGATAGGTTTGCGGGATGTTTGGAATTGTTCAATATTTTGATAGTTATAACTGTTTGACCCATCATTCATCTTCACTTTCATCAGAACTTGAAGATATAGTTCTGCGAGTAAAATTTATAGGTAGGGGGATCTTCACTGTCGCTTTCATGGTCACTTTCCAATTCTGTATGATCTTCAATATCACCATCACATGAGAGATACGATAAACGATCAACACACAATTCTTTATCACTTTCATCATCAAATTGGCTCATGTCTCTCAAAATAATGTCACTTTGATCAAAATTACAAAGATTTTGTTAGAATCGCACTGAATGCGTGGCGAAGAATTGTGTGAGAGATGGCTCTATGCAGTTGAATAGATTACCATTATACTTCCGGATATAACAGTAATCTACATACATAATTCATCATTGTATGTGTTAAAGACCTAAATTTTGTCCTTCAGAATTTGTATATATACATGTTAGCATCTCTTTAGACCAATAAAAAAGTATAAAAATAAACATATTTATACGCTACCACTAGTCTATAAAAAACTTATTAATATGTGTTGTCTCTACCAGTCAGTGTAAAACGTGTGTCTCTACTACCAGTCAGTGTAAAACGTATAAATACTTTTCCCGCATACAATGTGTTAATCTTTATAAAACATCCCACAGCCGACTACTAGAGCCTGTATTTAACCTAACAATGTAATTGTGATTGAATGCTTGTATTATCTTAACATAATGTAAGGAAGGCTAATTTTTTCTTGCCTTTTAGGCAAGGAAAAATTTATGACGTAGTATAAATTCATAATGAGTAATATTAAAAAAAATTGAAGCATGCTGGGGAAGACTAAGTGTGTAGGAAAGCCAATAGCCAGTACAATCAGTCAGTACACAACAACATCAATAATATTAAAAAAATCCATTAACTATGAATATAAATACAAGAGAATTATCATTATAATAGTGAAATGTTAAATTTCTTACCATTTCCTTCAACGTAATATACTTATTACGAAAAAAACCGAGCACCAACCTGGAGATGAAATAAAAAATCAGCCGCTGATTGTGAAATAAGTATTTAATGTAAATAAAGTTACACAAGATTATGCAACACATATAAAATTTAATGCATTAATTTGTGTTATCAGTATATATATATAATATATTAGTTAAATTGATGTACATAAACATAATTATAACGCTCAGTCTTCATCATCATCAACCCGTCTTCGTTTCTTAGCTTTCTTTTTCTTTTCTTCAGCTTCTAACCGCATATCTTCCAAGTCCTCCATTATACCTGATAATAAAAAATGAAATGTAGAACTTCAGTCGCTAAGTGAATAACGTTATTATTAGTAGAGAAATAATTGTTACTTCTATCTTTCAATAAAAAGATAAGAAAACTTCTTTCATTATTATTCCTATATAAAAAAAAGGCTGCAGGATTAAACATAGAGTATTCGAGTCCCTCTGAAAGAATTTTAAAATTAACGAAAAACTGACTCATCTTTTCAAATTGCACTGCTTAAAATAAATACAGCATAACTTCATTAAAAGCATAACATGATGGTTTTGTAGATTTTTTATCAACTAGAAGATAAGTACAATCACGCAGAAATAAAAGATTAGACTATTAAAAGAACGAGTCAATAAACTATAATATACAAATCATGAAAATAACAGAGTAAATAAGTCAAAAAAAGGAAAGACAAAAGAATTATTCGTAGCTAAAGCCCAAAAGAACTTAAATTGAATTACATACGCTGGTGAAAATTTACAAATCAGTTGTTTATAATTTGTAGCGCTTAAAACTTTTAAAATACCAATTTTTCCCTCCAAATCAAGAACGGTAATTATTCAAAAACCATAAGAGCTATATCAAAACAAATTTTTTTCAGCACTAAATAACCTTCTTTCATAACTAGATTTTCATATACATAAATTTCTTCAAAACTTGAGTTGTTGAGTAATATTGAAATCATAATTCAACATATCATATCTTGAAGCACCGAAATGATAAAAATTTATATAATTATAAAACATTTTCATGAAATAAAAATTTTATTTGCCAAAAAAAGGAGAAGCTTAGTTGTGTCATATCAAAATTTGCATTGACCAGGTTTACTTATGCACAAAACCAATATTCTATCTATGTATGCTTTTATATTACTATATAGATATAATTCTAATGTTTACGGATAGAAATTGTGACGTTTCAGTTTTGTATATCAATTACATATCAACAGATAAGAATTACTATCTCTGCACGCTATCTATCAATGACAGAGCGAATCACTTAGTGGTTATACGATATTGTACAGAAGTGACAGATGTTGCTTCCCAATAACATTTTGACAGTTATCTGATAGGTTAGGTAATAAACAGTAAACGACTTTTCTGTCATTTTTCAGTGATAAATGCCTATCAACAGTCTATTTTATGCAAAATTATTTCATTTTTTATCGTAAATAGGAAGCATGTCATCCTCTAGGTACAGCAATTTAGAAATTTTGCAATCGTTACCCTACTGGGATAACAATTCCAGTAATGAAGGTAATAAGGCCCGACGTACATATACACTCGGGTAAACTATACACGTGAGATCAATAAGCATAATTTTAAAACAAGAAATTATAAGAAATCTGTTGAATTATTTCGGATTAATAAGAATTCTGTTGAATTATTAGAGTACCATAGTTATTATTATAATATATTACTTAAACAATAAAAGTTGCAATTTATCAATTAAGGTTAATTATATTATCCATTTATTATTATAATTTATTACTTCCTTCAATTATAAACATTATATTAATACTGGCTTTCGTTCGATTAAACACTTGACATAAAGAAAACAGAAATTGATCACATTCCATAACTACAAACTTTAACTGCTTTTCCTCAACTTTTATTACTCTTGATTTTGAAATAAAAAAAAATATAACCACTACTTAAAAATTCATGAAACATTTAAATTACGTCTAATGATATATAATTAAAATGTTCTGTTTAGTTATTATTTATTTATTTAGTGCGTATACATTTTTAATTTCAAATTTGCCATATGTATTAACGGAATGCGTTGCTTGTACAGGAGGGCATGGATAGAAAGCTATCTACGACTGTCGATAGACAGTTAAAACATCAAAATACTTGTGGGAAGCAAACTATAGATAGATAGAATATAGGTTATGGCCAACATTTAATTGAAAGATCTGCCAAAACACATTCACACTATCATAATTAAAAATCGGAGCTCTTGGTAAAAGATTGATATGATGACTAAGCATGATATTAGTTCCTGGCATGCTAATTGTAACACTCCTGAGCAGATTTGAACCAAATGTAACATAGTTTTGTTAGACACAAGATATAACCGTAAGGGTTTGAATTTTTTATCAACTTTGAAGGAAGTAAAAATATTCTCTTGGCGAACATCACCAAAACAAATATTAAAAAATTGTCAAATAGCTTGCAGTTTTTTTTTATTTTCACATTAGCAACAGCCATTATTAAATATTTTGAAAACAATTTCAGCCATTTTGACTCCATCAAATTACAGATACTGACAATTCGTCAATTTAACTATTTTTATTACATAAATGGGTACAATGGATCCATCTGTCTTTTTTTTAATTAGATTTTATTTTTTCTAAACTATATAAGATTAAATTGAAACCACCTTCATCTTATTTGTCTGAAATATCTAATCACGCACATTTATGAATGCATTATCAGATATTTTTACTTATTTTACTCTACGAAGTGGAGAATCCGTATTCCTATGCATTTACTATATATTATCATAAATGCTATTTTGCTATAATTGCAACAAACTGTAGTATCATATGTGCTAACAAATTTAATCTGAAAATTGAAGGAGACTAACAAGACAATTTGATATAAAAAACATGATAACTACATCCTCTATTCCTTATCTTAGTAATACTTTATGTATTATCTATAAAAGTGGGTGCTTACCAATTTTTTTACTTATATATTCCTCTCTCATCACCTGGGCAAAATTTGACTCCATATTACGATCGTCATCGTCAAAGTCTCTATACCTATAAACAAAAATATATTTAAATGCTATCACTTATGTTTTGAATAAATAGGTAGATGGTAGAATAAAAAGGTAGATTTGTAGAATAAAAAGCAATAACAGGGAATGATGTTGCACATTTACAGTGTATTCAAAAAGTTTCAGGACTGTGGCTATATGTAAGAAACAAGAACCGTTATAGATTTATTCTGATAGATACGACAGAATCACTTAATTTCATTCTCCCTTACACATAAAAAGTTGATGTATCTCCATATATTACTTTTATGCTCAATGACTATTTGAAATCGATGCAATTTTTTTTGTTGTCAAGATATCAACAAAAAAGGACCAGAGTGTAGCAATTACACTTTATTGCCAGTGAAAATTTTTCTAAGACGCAAATGATATATGGTGATAAATTTCTAAGCCGTAACAAGGTTTTGGAAAGGAATGCGTATTTATAAAAGACTAAGAGTCACTAGAGGACAATCAGTACGAGTAGGCCCGTCCACAAGAGAACGTCGAGCAGATTTGCAGTTTTCTGGCTAACAATCTTCTTCTTGTTTTCTGGCTAACAATGTTATCAGAAATGACCAGATTTTTCTAAAGGCCATATAGAAAAACATTTCAATTTGTGCATAGAAGCTTATTAATTGTGAAACTAAACACTATCTAAAATGAAATAAAACAATTTGGCATGATTATATTTTTCTACAATTATAAATAGTTATGTTCTCCTTAACATCTTACAAGAAACTCACGTGAGAGTCACCGTTCAACTACAATCTATTGACACAAACACACTGAAACTTTTCTTCATATAATTGAATAAAACTCACTGTGAAATATGCAGTCACTTGAGAACATTCTGCCACATTGATATAATTGAAGTTCAAACTAACCTATATCAGCAATAAAGCATTAAAAAATTGTAATATAGATGAATTTAACCCATGTAATTTCAAATCAAAAAACATGTATGTTTAGTACTGGCAAATACTTGCAAAGGGGAAGTCCACGATATGACTTTTATTTTAATATGACTACTAATTTCAATTAGTGCCAAGGTCTAATAAATATCAAAAATCATGTTTTTATTTATTATAACTTTGCTTACATTGTATAGCTTAAAACTTTATGGGAGAATTTAATAACAGAAAAAAGTCACCAAATGGATAAAAGGATTGTGCAATGAAAAAGTAAATTGATATAAGATGGCTGTGCCACACGACTTATTCACTGCACAACTGTATTTTGTTTCTACGTTTTGACAGTTCGCATTGTGAATATTGTTCTTCTAATTGTTTTGTTGCTTTAGTTATTTTTTAATTGGGTCAAAACATTTTTTTAGTATAATCTTTATGCAATCGAGAGCATTCTTCTAGACTGTTACAAATAACAAAGTTTATATGTTTGCTTTCTTAAAATTAGTCATAGGATGTTTAAGTCTACACAATATATGTTGCTTTCATAAGCAAAAAAAGACAGATGTGAAACATTTTATGTACTTACTTATTTTTGTCATAGCCAAAGATATCCTTAATATAACTTGAAACATCTTCGGTGGCTTCAGGACCATCATCTATAAAATCATCCAATTCTGAATCATACTCCGAGTCAGAATCGGGAATGCGTCCTAAAACAAAAAAAAATAATTTGTTTTTCAAAACATACATTTATCAATTTGCACAAAGGCTACAAATTTCATCGACCAATGTAAGGTTTAAATCTTTGATAAATTTTGTATAAGGTTATATGAGAAAAAAACAAAAACATCTTTCATTTTAGAAAAAGTACGAAGAAAAACAAAATTTTCTCCTTTTATTCATAAGAATTTCTGCCATAAACTTGTAAAAAACAGTATCAAAGACAATAAATGTTTTGAGCTGTTAACAACAGAAATACAAATATACAGAATTCAGGTGATCACAAATATACAGAATTCAGGATGCGAGTATCTGTAATGACCAGAAGACTGTCGGAAGCAACTGTATAATAAATAATCATGATCTGTGTGCAGTCACACATATCTGCATCATTTGATTACGACATTCACAAGTGGTTGTGTATCAAACGAGAATTTTTCCAGAAAAAATAATTCATAGAAGCTTATGTGACTATATGCTCATTCTGGAACTACAAAAACACAGTCGTAACAAAAAGATCAAAGGTGTAAGTTCAATATATTAATTATTTAAAAATAACTGTAACTAAGCTACAGAAACAATAAGACATGTCTCGGGTGTAAGAGAAACTCAGAGAACATAGATCTAACGCATTAAAAGCGCGAGGGGTAGTGCGATGAATATAATTATATACGTTTATATGTTTTAGTGTGAGTACTGTACAGACAGGACCCTAACATACAAAATGTGTCAAAATATAGTATCTATGAATGTGCCATCACTAATTAAACTGATGGAAAAAAAGACATTTTAAATTTTATGTTTTATAGCCTTTCAGTAGTAAAATCACTTGTTATTTATCGTTCTTTTATTAATAATCGTAAACGGCAATTAATTTTATTAAACATGTTTTATTTTATATGTATAGTTTCATTTAGAGAAAAAATAAGTGAATTTTAAATATAGCTAAAATGCACTTATATTCTAACAGCTTAACCTAATTAGTCCAAATACAAATGCACTTTTAAGCATATTCTACTTATTTTTGTTGCACTTATTTTCTTCAATGTAACGGAAAAACGATTCTTATGTTCCTCTGTACCCAAAATAAAGAAATATCTTTTATTTATATATATATATATATATATATGTGTATATATGTATATATGTATATATGTATATATGTATATATATGTATATATATGTATATATATGTATATATATGTATATATATGTATATATATGTATATATATGTATATAAATGTATATATATGTATATATATGTATATATATGTATATATATGTATATATATGTATATATATATATGTATATATATGTATATATATATATGTATACATACATGATACAGACCCCAGAAGTTAGTTTTTGAAATTTTTATCCGTTTATCTGATTGTCGGATTGTCTGATTGTATATTCGTCAATCACGCAATAACTAATGGACCGGTTCCAATGAATTTGGTATGGTAATAACTTGTCACCGGAGTCGTGATCAAAAATACTATTTACAGCAGAGAGATCTTTCATTCTCAAAAAAAAACTGGTTCGAGCAAACATTACATGAAAACAATAACTATGCGAATATTGACAAAAATTTCTATAGTGACAAATAATTTAAAAGTAATTTTTTCATTGGAGCATGAAAAAATAAAAAAAGAAAACTTTTTTGAACATCGACCTCTATTCGAATTTACATTGAAAATAAATATTTTGCATTTATAAAAATAAGACCTACAGACTTGAAATTCGATTGAATATTATAAATATAAGTTAAATAAACAAAAATGTTGGATAAACTTTTTTTTTCAAAAAATAGTCTCTCGCAGGGATTTGCAGGGGTGTCGAAAGAAAATGTTTCATGTTTTCAGAAAATAAAACCTACAGAGTTTTTAAATTTTAAAGTTAAATGTAAAATAAATAGAATTTGAAATAGCGGAAAATTCTAAATGAATAATTTTAATGTAAAATTGGTCCCTACAATTTTTACAAAAAAAAATATAATTTATATTAAGTGTTTACTGCACAATAGGCTTATAGACTTTATATTCAGTATAATTTCCATTGGAATAAGTGAAAAGTATTGATGCACATTTTTTTGGAAAATTTCATGTAAAATATTCTTTAGGATATTTTGGTTATATTAAAATTAATAATCAGCCAGGACGTAAATAAATTTCAAACTAAATAATGTAGTACGATGTTGCACCATGTTCAACAAAACGAGCAAGCAACGGCCTATATATTGCATAAACCAAAACAAGCTATCGTTTTATTTTTAAATGACTTGTAAAAAAGTTTTATATGTTGCATAAATCTATACTCATTGAAAATTTGATTGTGATTTAATTTATCATTACAAATAGCTTGGTGAATTTGTTTAACATAACACATTTGAACAAAACTTGAATATTTATTTTATCAATAAAAATAAGTATAAATTGGTTATTTTGGATAAATAATAAAAAAATTAAAATAAACATACATACAAGTAAGTTATAGATCAAATATTATACACATTTTTTGACATCATTGCAGTCGGGAAAAAAACATAGCTAACACAATATAATATACTTATTGATATTGATTTTATTAGAAAGCATTTTATTGATTAGTATCATCAAACATATTTTAACTTGATTGATTAAGTTTAAACATGCTATCATTAAGTTTTATCTATTATATATTATTAAATTTAAACAGAAATTGATATTGACTTATATGTTGAATTTTGCTATCTAAAATACCCATTTTTTTAAAGTTTATTAGCCAGATCTGGCAGATAGCAGTGTAACCAGTCCACACTGCCAATATTGGCAGATAAAATGGTTTTGTGCATTGGCTTATCATTTAAACGTAGCTACTCAAGTGTGCGTAGTTTGCTCAAAGCGCATGGCTTTCCCATAGTACCAACATTAATTTATTGTGTGATATCTATTACACGTTGCCAATTCTGCAATCGCAAAAGACAAAAGTGCTTTACGTCTGTAATGTCCTACGGCACTGACATCTGAACACTCATGGCCAAACTGGTCCAAAAATTTAAAGTAGCCCAGTAAGCAATGGAAAGACCTCGAAGCACAACGTTGGACACCCTGCCAGATAGACGATATCCAAAAATGGATAGTTAATTATTACAATTGAATCATTATCATTTGAAATGTTCTAAAATATGATTTTTAAGTATTGATAAAAAAATTCATTTAAAAGTAAATCTTTATAACCATTAATGATTTTACTGGAATACACTTATTTTTATATTGCATTTTACATTAGATATGTAACATGCAAAATAAAAATAAGTTAGATATGCACATCTATAGAATGTCGACCTTTTTATAAGGTACGTTTGCATAAATTTCACCATTCCTTGCAAATAAATACATTTCATCACACTAACAATTGAAATAATGCTATTAGTGACATATTCTAGAAGAAAATACTTCAATGTTAATCGATTTGAGTCATCACTACTCTCATTCTAGTATTTTACATCGCGGTAATGTCTTGTTCTCTTAAAAACTGTTCTAAATATTTGCAAATTGTTGTTGCAAATCGTTCTGAGAATTTACATTTTGATATTGAGTGCATACGTGGATAAACAACTTTAATGACTTTTGCTTATTAGAAAGGTTATGGATTTTGCTTAGCGATTTGTATTTCCACAGACATTTCCTATATAAGTATTTACTTAATTTTGATATTAATTAGGATAAATTCCAAAATTCTCAAGAAAGTTTTTATCAATAATGGTAATATGAAAAATGGCACAAGTTTTAGATTACCGTGTTAGCTGAAATAAGGATCAAAATCAAAATAACCCATAAGTTCCAAGCAATTTTATTATATGGAATAAAAATAACGTTAAAATTTAAAAGGTACACATATCAACATTTTAAGTAGTTAACTTTTTACTTAATTAAATTTGATGTTTTTTTATAGTAAATTTGGTAAGATACTTGATTTTAAAAACTTGCCAAATTCAAATATAACATGTAGTTGGAATTTGTAGATTATTTTGATTTCAACTCATGTTTCAGCTAACATGGTAATCTAAAGAAAACTTGAACCATTATTCACATTTATGTTTTTGATGGGATTTTTCATTTCCAGTATAAATGGAACTTAAGCGGACAGATACTCTGTATTCGACAACATTATATACATCAAGAAAGGGTAAATTGAATAACAATATCAAGGGTTACTACTTACTTTTTGGTGCATGTGATTTATTTCGTTGCTTCATATCTGGAGGTGGGAAAATGCGAGCAGGTCGCACATCCGGTGGAGGAAATTGTCTTACGGGACCGCTTTTGCCATCTTGGGATGAATGAACTTTTGAAATTCCATTTGTGCTTCTGACATCAGGTGGGGGGAATGGTCGCGATTTTTCATTAAATTTCTTTGGATCTTGGTGATTCAACGGTTTTGATTTACTATCATTCGTTGGCAAAGATCTTGGTTTGTTTTGTGGTGCTGGTATAGGTCTAGATTTGTTCTCTAAACTTGAAATAGATTTTATTCTATTTTCTGAAGTCGATACAGGTCTTGACTTGTTCTCAGAAGTAGGTAAAGGTCTAGATTTACTTGTAGATACTGGTGATGGCTTTGATTTATTATCAAAATGTGTTGTAGATCTGGATTTATTTTCTGAAGCTGTAGGTTTAGATCTATTATCCGGAACTGAAGGTCGAGGTCTATTATCTGAAACTGGGGGTCTTGGTTTGTTAGCAGAAGTCACAAGCTTTTGTTTGCTCTCTAATGGATGCTGTAATTTTGACATACTTTTAACTTCCAATCTGCGATCATCAGTCTTACTTGCTGGCAATGAATGTCTTACATTGGAAGATTTGACTTGGCTTCCTGAATGGTTACTAGAAACATGTTTTACCTTGTCGCTGTGTAAATGATCACTTTGCTTAGATTTCATTGTATTTTTACCATCTTTAGACGCAACGGAATTGTTAGACGGTGATCTACTTAAATGCTTTGTCGAACTGCGGTCGCCAAATAAATCTTTCATGTCCTCAAGTTTTTTTTGCTTCAAATAACTTTCAAGTTTAGAACGATGTGGTTCATCATATCCTGCTTTTTCTTTGTGGAAACTTTTACCGTTTAGCACTCTTTCTGAGTTTGAATGTTTTGATTCCATTTTCTTATAGCCGTTGCTATCACTACTGGGTTTACTTTTTAACAAAGATGATTTGGGAATGCCTTCTATTGGCTTGGAGTGTGCCACCTTGGGAGAATCATCTTTATATTCTTTCACTTTTCTAATATCAGCAATAGGCGGTGCTTTGTTCATGCTCACACTCTTCTCTCTGTCTGATAATTTTGGAATACGGTTAAATGCAGGTTGTGCTGGTTTGTTCTGTTGGTTGGTTGAATTTTGCATTTTGTTCCTTTCCGTTTTAGGATCTGAAAAATAATGGAATGGAATTTGTTATTATAGATTTACTCATTTTATGAGATCCTATTTAAACCAGCTCTGGTCTCATTCAAGGAAAACATTTTATTTAACTTAATTCATACTAATAAACAAATGGAATTTATTATCAATATAACAACTTATATCCTGCAAACTTTCGGAAAACATTATTTTTACACTTTCGTCTAGGAATGAAATAGAATTTGAAATAAAAAAACTAGATTATTTTACATACAGGAATGTGGCACCATCCACCATAGAGCAATATGCATTAATGACATTATGACAAACTCCTTCACTCTCATCAATGATATAAAATTCTTTCTACTTTCTGTTTTTTTTTTAGATTCCTAACCACTTTTTACACCTTCTGGTTTAGCTATGTTATATGCAATTAATTACATATTGTATTTTCATCCACTCCATCTTGTATAGATATTATATTGTAAGTTGCACATTATCCATTCGTTCCGAATGTTCAAACCATAATAAGAAAGAAAACATATAATAACTAGTCCAACAATTTTGATCCATCGTAATGTCAATTTGGTAAAATTGAAACCAAATAAAACAAAAACTTAACAACGTTTTAATTACATACAGAAATGAAACATACAAAAGCATGGAATTTGAATATTTATTTCCTATTATTTTGAAGTTGATAAGTTTCATGACATGTTAAATATTTTTTTTATACCAAAGAGCTATGGAAATAGCTGAACGACTAAACAGAAGCCCTGTATTACATTTTTGTAAACAAAACAACCAGGTATTATTGTAATTTTTCTTTACTACTTCCATAAATCGAAGGTACTTAACCATACTAGAGCTAAACCACTATAAGAATATAAGAAAGCTCCATTTCACACGATAATTTTTTAAAATGTAATAAGAGTATTTGTTACCTTTACCGCTACTCTCTTTTTCTTGCATTCGACGCTGACGAGCTCTCCTAGCCTGCTCCTCTTCAAAATCGTGTTTCTGTTTCTTAGTCATCAGGCGTTCTGGCTCAGGTTCCTTCTCCGGCTTCTTTACTGGAATGGCAATCGGCTGACTTTTTTTCTCAGCGGCTATCTTCAAAAGCTCATTGAAGTCTAACGGTGGTGGTTGTGGCCTTTTCACTTTTGGGCGTTCTTCCCTTTTTTCTTCATCTTTCTTTACATAGTAGGTTTCTTCCTCTAGAAAATGAAAAAATAATTTGAATTAAATAGACAAATATATTAATCATAATTATACTAAACTTTAGGGACCGTACAAGAAACGTATGTCACTAAAAAAGCCAATAAGTTACTGAAATAAATACTGCTGGTTATTTATCTATCAGTGCCAGGGAAATATTTACATTTTTAAGAATTGTACAAAATTATCAACACCGATGAAATTTAAAAAAGTATAAGTAAAATATATATATATATATATATATATATAAACCGGTCATTTCATTAATTTAACAGAACGTAATTCTCAATTACAAACTTAAATTTCTGGTCAAATGGTAACTAATGTAAACGATAAGCATCTTGTTGAAAATTGCAAAACTATGTTGATATTGGTTTTATTTTACATTGAAATACAGATTTTGATATATGTAACTTTACTTGTATGTCAAAAAAAATAGTAATGTATAAAAAAGGTTACAAAAAGCCGGCACAAACGCACAATTTACAAAATAGCGAAAGCTTGACATATCTTCCAATTTTTAGTTAGAAACATATTTTTTTATTACTTTATCATAAAATATACAATATATGGATTCTAGAAAAAATATTTCCTATAGGGAATATATAATATTATAATTACTCCAGAAATTAATGCTGCTCTCTTTTGCTTGGCGTACTTGAATATGTGTAAATTCAAAGTACATAAATAGAGTAAATTGTTAGTGTTTCATAAAACAAATAAAAGAAGCATAATCTTCAATAAATTCAGATTATTTTCATGTATAATACTATATATATTGTTACTTAACACTGCGTAACTAACATAGCAAGGCTTCTTCTATTCATAATTTTTTTGTTTTATCGTTTAACAAGTTGGCGGATACGACTTTGAGTTTCGCGCCTGATATCGGGCCATCTACATAAATTTGTACTTTGGCCGATATCGAGCTCTCAGGCCATCTACGGTTTAAATATATCCAAGTATATTACCTGGTTGATATAAACTACTCTCCTTAGGTTTACGAGTCCGTCGATGTGGACCCTCTTCTTCCTCTTGCTGTCGTAGCAATGCTTCCCGTACCCTATCGCGTGCTTTATTCAAGTCTTTAGCTCCTGACTTACCTGCAATTAGTAATAAAAATGTACAGAAAGTATATCATACAATTACTTATAGTTAGATAGAAATACCTAAGTAACACCTTGAGTGTCAATTATAGTGGATAGGGATAGGGTGCAGGGTAAGGGACAGGCACAGTAGGCCAATCATGCCTCACGGCAGCATAGTATATTTTATGAATCAGTGCGTCACCGTCGTTCATAATGAAACATTGCTTACCTAAGGCGTTACACGCAAGGATCCGAAAATTACATTTGAATCTGCGGTTTCGTATTTTGATACTTATTATTATTGATTAATGAATTTAAATTAGGTAGTGATGCAGGTGACAGTCAAGTGGCAGTCGAGCTACTAAATGACTGTATAAGTCAATATACAGTGATAAGTCAAACATCTAATTTGTATGAGATGAACATGAAAAAAGCTATCGAAATTACAACAACAAAAGTAATTAAAATTTAATGACATTTTTCAGTTCCTTTCAAATATGGGTATGTTTAGTGATGAACAGAAACTTGCGAACATATCGGTACCGAAAAATAATAGTGTCCCTAATAAGTTACGAATATCTTTCTATCAATAATATATGCTTAATTAAGTCATATACCCAACTCTGATAATATAAAATATTCAAACGCATTCAGAGAAATCCAATGGACCAACGGTTATAAATTACCCAGTAAAACCTGCAAAGAGCAATTCATAGTTCTAATACCAGTAGAAGAAAATGGATAAATAAAATTGAAAAATAACAGTCATATTAAGACTTTAAATTCAGCCACTACTGGTAATCCTACTAAGAAGTGAGACAATTACTTACTCAAGATCAAAACTTGCTCGATAGACAATGACAATAACAAAGAGATGTAACAATTTACTTACTACTAGTAGGAAATTTTTCTTCTACTGGTGCTTTGCTGTACTTTTCCATCATTTTTTTGTAAAGAGCCGAAGCCTCCTGTGATGTATATCCATAATCATCCTCATCAGGTTGGTCAGGACCATCTCGAGTGACAGCAGTGTTTTCTGTATCTATTGCGTCCGCTAACACTGACTTGTTGGCTGACTTAATTACTTTCAACATCTTTTGAATTTTTTTTGTTGCTTTCGGATCTCTCATCGCTAGCAGCTCTTCACGTTTCCTCTTCGCTTCTTCTACCTTTATTCTTTCCTCCTCTTCCTTTTTTGCCAGAAATTTTTGAATATTAGCTGATAGCGACTTTTGTTGTTTATGCTCCTTTTTTGGGGGATCAAATTTGGCACGATAATACAAATTGGGCTGAAAATTTTAAAATGTATTTTCGTATCAAAGATATCAAAACATGTATGGGCTACCTCGCAACAACTTTATATCATATATAAAAAAAAACATTCAGGCCATATGAAATAGTCTATATAAAGACACTTTCAGAAAATAGTAATATGCGATTCATGACTTTATAATCACACTGTTTATGACAAGGACAAAAACATAATTTAATAATAGAAAGCCGCTTATGCTTTAACACAGAAGTTCAATAATATGTTTAACCATAACAAAAAAGGAAGCTGCTAAGTACCAAGGAAATAGCACCTTTTACGGCTAACTTGTAATGGCAGACTGAATATGGTCTTAATCTAGGAATCATCTGAAAGGTTAAAAACATTCATAAAAAGTAAGGCCATAAACATCAGATCATGTTTCCTGATGTAATGCTATCCTATTTTTTAATAGGTTGAACTATTTTCAAATAACAAATGTCAAAATCAGCTGCCCGAAATTTCTAGATACGTGGAACACTGTTTACCAAAATACTTACCGCTGCTTTATGTCTTTCATTTTGCGAAGCTGCTATTAAAGTTTCACTAAAATCCATTTTGGATAAATCACTAAAGATAATTTTTATACATAACGTTACACTTCAGTTATATTTTTAACTTATCTCGCAATATGTTTGGCTAATGTCAATCGCTATTTACCTATCATTCGTTTCACTCGCTCACTCATGGCATGGTATTTTTTTCTTGTTTTATTTACGACGCAATACATGTTGCCATTTTTTTTCTAATGCCAGTACTAAAGGCGGAGGCTTGATTGATCCTATTAATTGCTATGATGCAATGTAATCACTTTCGACTCTCTGTATCACTAAGATTTAATTTGAAATTTATTATATCTCTTTTTATTTCTTTTAAATTTACAAGTAAAATTACCTTAAATACCGTTTATTACAATATGAACCTTGAAAAATAGCATGTTACTACGATCGGCTAAGGTCATATGTAATTTTGGCACTATTATGCATTGACCTTAAAATAATAACCTGAATGCAAAATATATTCCTATATTACAGAATTTCAAAAATATTTGTTTTATATCAATGTGTGATTATTAAAGATTCTACAATAAATATTTTTTCGATATTTTTTTCAGAAACCAGTTGATTAATTTCAAATTGTTTGCAAAACAAATTGGTTTTAAATCATGAAATGAAATATAAGTCTTTGCATTTATCATTAATAACTAGGTGTTTAGCTTCGTCCAATTTTTATCCCGATTATTAATTTAAACTGTCAAAAATTTAATGATAAAATTTAATTAAACTATCCCAATTAATACAGTCTATTTTACGTTTAGCATATGTTAAAACTAAGGCGACTGAACGTATATAAGAATATATCTTATGGGAAAGTCAATTTTAAATTATATGTTATATAATTATGACTCTTGCTGTGTCTATGTACAATACCCGTAATCTACGATCAAGAAAAAAATAAATAATGTATCGCAAGTAATTTCCATACCCTATTGTTGAGAAGTGCAGACTAGCGCAGGGGATAGTCAAACGGGTACTTAAATTGATGACAGCGTCCCGCCAGGAAAAATATAAACGCGTACAGCGATTATACAGCGGTCTCTGGCAATAGCTACATGTCATAATAGAACTAACCCAGGCTACATCACAGTACTCTATTCTGTGGGCTACATATCTGTTCTGTGGACCACATTTTATATATATTATCTGTTTTTGTTTTTACACCTGCATACGATCAGTTGTGGATGTTTTTTGTGCGTTTAATGTATAAGCAGGATTTATCTATTATTATTTATATCTTCGCGCATAGTATTATTTATATTTAACGCTGGAAGCTGGAAATTCAGGATGTAGGCTATTCATTATAAATAATTAAATACTTTTTTGTGAAAAATCTGTACACTTTGAGGCGTTACTATTTCATTTCAGCTTAACCCACCCATGCCATTAGGGTAGAAACAGCAATTGATTATAAATATTTATATACAATAACATATATATATATATATATATATATATATATATATATATATATATATATATAATATGTACAAATATATTATATATAAATAGACAAGTTATTAGGTCTCTACAAGTGATCGCCAATGACCACCTAAAAGTGTTCGGCCGATTATAATTAGTGCATAGTCCCTTGGAACCATGCACTAAAGATAATATGTATGATACGGTATGAAAGATGCATACCAAAATGTTTTTAAAATTTCAAGGTTTTCAAAAGTCGAAATATCCTCAGCATATCGATTTCTGTATGTTTCTGTGGGGTGATCTCACCTTAGAATGTTATAGAAAATTAAATGTTACGGAATTCGTAAGTACTATATCATTATTGCATACAAGTCATACTCGTATTGTTACTACTGTCTACACATGATAATTAATACATTTATCGTTATCATTAACGCAGACGAACAAATAATATACGTGAGTCGACGGCCGACAACTAATGGAGAAGCCCCTTTAATACATACAGAATTTAAAAAAGTTGGTTTTACACTTTACAACTTAAATTACGTAGTCATACCGATAAATTTTTAGAATTTACTCCTTAAGAATCGATTTTCAAGTATAACGCCAGTATTAAGTTTTATGAGGAGTAAAATCAGAAGTTCAGAACGTACGAAATTCAGAGCGTTAAAAAAGTGTAAGCGTTAGGTTAAAAAAGTGTAAGCGTTAGGTTAAAAAAGTGTAAGCGTTAGTTCGAAGTTCAGAGCGGTAAAAAAAGTGTACCGTTAAGTCGCCTCTCCGCCCAACATTTTTGCGCATCCTTAGAGTGAGATTTCAGTATGTTTATTGTGTATTTTCTTAAGACGTAATCGGAATGTGACACACATAGTTTACTACCGTTCGCTTATATCAAGATGTAATCATTAAATTTCATTATATATGAATATTTAGTATCTTCTATCCTACAAAATTAAAAAGTCTCTTTTAATTTTAACTTCTGACTTTACTAAATGTTTTTAATTTTGTTGTATAAATTTGATTTTATTCATTTGTGTTTTACTTGAAAATAATTATATTGAATACATTCGGCATAAATATTTTAGGAATTCATTATTCACAATTAAATGAAACTATGTGATGTAGTATTATTTCTACCATTTTTACATTTTTTTTGTATAGAAGTAACATTTTTTTTACCTGAAGATGTTGTAATACAACGAAACCTAGGTCGTGGTAAAGAAATTAAAGAAAGTAGAAATAATACTACATCACGTAGTTTCATTTAATTATGAATAATTATATTGTCAACATTTATTTATTAAAGGATTTTCCATTTACATTTAATGATAATGATATTTAAATTTCTATACAGTGTTACCTATTTTATAAATTCTAAGGCAATCGTACTTAAAGAGTAAACTCCAGTCGCACGTCGGCGCTAACATGCACAATTTTTTTGATTACATTTCAATTTATTCTTTAAAGAATTTCTTAATTTAATAAGGAGGAGGGGGGTGTGATACTGCAGCTGTACGGGTGTACAGTTAGTAGTAGTTAGTAGTAGTAGGGTTACTAGAACTAACTATTACTACCCTTTTATGATGTGAAAATGTATAAATTCGACTTTATATTTTTAATGTATGACATATTTTTTGGAACCCAAGAGTAACAACGATATTTAAATATTAATAATCATCGGTAAAATGGTAGAATTCAATATGGTAATAAAGCCTATTTTTTGACATTTTGCCGTCGCTATTTTCCTGACGTACTTATAATAATAAGTTCATGACGTAGGTAAGTACTTATAATAATCGGTACCGACAAGATAATTATACAATAACTGACACATATATTGTCGGCGATGAAAAGACAAAGATTAAAAACAGAATTTATTTTAAAAATAAAGTTTGAAATTTAGACGGAGCATATTATCTATAACTATATATTGTAGTAGTCTTCGTCCACACACATATATATATATATATATATATATATATATATATATATATATACATATATATATATATATATATATATATATATATATCAAATTTAAAAGGTGAAATTTCGAAGAGTTATTAAAGATTAGTTTGCATATATTTTCGAATTGCTGTATCCAAAGATCTCGGAAATAGCTATTCGAAAGTAAGCTAAAACTATACTTTGTAAAATGAAAAACCTTATCTAAGAAAAATACTTGTTAAAACTCCTATTTTTAGGGATTGCCTGAATACAGGCCCACCACTGGCCGCTTCAACTGTACGAAATTGACAATATCGATCCCCAAACTATGCTGTTTTCCTTAACTATGCTTCTATGAAAGTATTAGGGTTTTTATTTGGTAGTTATGGAAATGTAAAAAAAGCAACTTTAAAATCAATAAATTTATTGCAATATCTATAATAAAATAATAATAATAGTTCTTTATTTGTAGGTACCGTATACATAATACGCTACAGTTTTTAGTATAATGGTTTCAACATATGCTGCCTTAATAGGCGTACAAATATGACAACTTTTAAATTTCAAAATAAAAATGAATTAAAGAAATATATTATGTAAAAATTTTAAAAGCTAAATGTCAATACGAAAATTATTTAAAAAATATAACAATTAAAACAATTTTATTAATAATTATTTATATATAATTATTTCAACTATAAAAGTTGTCAATAAAATAAATTAATAGTTGAACTATTGAATAACAACTATGTAACTTTAATACATATCCAAAGCCAAAATAAATATAATACACTACTAAGATAAATTTAAAAAAATAATAAAAGTTAAGTTAAACAAAATAATAAAAATATAAATGTGCCTGTACCTACCTAAAAGTTTTCTCGCTTTAGACTTGCGAAATCAGTTGTTATTTTTCTAGTATCCAAACTATCTAATATTTCAGATTCTATAGAAATAATTAATAAATTACTCAGTCTTGGTTGATGCACGGTTGACTTTAAATAATTTTTAATCAAAACTTAGACAAGAACTTTATCCAGATGCAACTGTAACAGTTAGAGTAAGAAATAATTTGAAAGCTACTGATGTGTTTGCAAAAGTTGATATTAAATTATTTTTATAAATATTGCAAAAGTGGATCACTAGATTCATTTTCTACAAAATGCAGCCTTAGAGCGTTAATTTCATTATCTAAGTAAATACCGTCAATGTCGCCTTCACTTCTTGAATCATCTTTCAGTTTCAGGTGTAAATCTTTACAACATTTCACCAATTTTTCTTTGGAATAGTAAATCATGTACCTACTACTGGAAAAGCCAAACACGTTGTCTAAAGATTTTAACTCTTCAAACCTATGTTATAAGGAATCTAACGTCTAATCTAGAATTCTAAAATAAAACTCTATT
The DNA here is from genome assembly GCA_039881145.1 of Druceiella hillmani. Classification (NCBI taxonomy): domain Eukaryota; kingdom Metazoa; phylum Arthropoda; class Insecta; order Lepidoptera; family Hepialidae; genus Druceiella; species Druceiella hillmani. Next base: position 6,541,888 of record JAYKKI010000002.1, read on the forward strand.
TTGTAATTATTTTTAGAGTCTAATATAACTTCATCGCGTTATTCATATTGAAATTGTATCAATTTTCTTCTCGGACAAAGTGTGTTTATTGGTAGGAAATCTATTTCAGGATTTAGTTTTTGTGCCACTTCCCTTCTTGCTTCTTATAGAGTAATTTCAGAGATCGTGCGATAATTTGTGAACTTATCGATAGATTAAACATATTTTCAGATATTTCCAAAAGAGCATTAAATGTTTTTTTCTATTCAAAATCGTAACGGTTTGATTGTATCAATACTGCTAAACCATCGTGTACCACTCAATGCTTTTAATTTTAAATCTAGTCAAAGTTTGCAAATGATCGATCACCTTTTTATAGCAATAAAAAAAATTACTTCTTGAAATATGTCGAAAAAATTTATTCATACGTAATATTTCCTACATTATTGACTACCAAATTTAGACTATGGGCTGAACATGGAACGTAAAATCACTAAATTATTGACCAAAATGCAACCCATTGTGTTTTCCACGCATGTTAGAAACATTATCATAATCTTGCCCTAGCAAATTTTGAACGTCGAGGTTTAATTATGAATATAAATTCAAGACAATATTTAATAAACCTTCAAAAGTTGAACTGACAATTGGACAAAAACCAATGTTCACATACTTCTACCTTTTTACTTACATTGTTTAGGTAAACATGCTGAAATATGACAGGTATATTTTCTATTGCTATAATTGCTATTACTTTTATAAAATTTCCGTTACCAAGCTCAAACATTTTTTTTGGCGAACCTCGAAAAGCTTGACATTGACGTGATAAAAACTTAATAATTCTGTCTAATACATTACACTAATGCTTTTTTGTGACTCTAATATTCTCAGTTGCATTTAATTTACAGTAGTCTTAGTTTTGAGTATATTATTTAATTGTACCTATGATTTTATATTTTCATTGTGGAAATCGCTCGTTTCATGTCTTCTCAAAATTAATGATAAATGTTGCCAATCCGAAAAACAATTCAAATCGGACAGACTACTTGTTGTTTTACCAATGATTTTGCAGCAAAAACAATAAACGGAATTTTTCGAAATAGAGTAAACCAGCCAACCTCTATTACTTTTTTCGCCATCAGAAAAATTTCTGTAATAGCAATAATTGTTAAATTTTCGTACATTGTCATTAACGGGAAAACTGTTGTTACGCAATTGTACAGAACCACGTCTAACTAAACTATCAACAAGATCACTATTAGTACTATCAGGCCATAAACTCAGGTCTTCACTACGTGTCAGACTAATAGAAACCGCTGAAGACGACATACTACTTAGAGGTTCTTCAGGAATATCTTCACTTGTACGGAATTTTCCGCCACTTTTTTGCTATTGCCACTTTTTTTCTTCTGCTTTTTGTTTATTGCCACTTTCTGAGGAACTAGGGCTGCAACATATTTTTGTCTCTTCAGACTTTTCCATGGGTCCGGAGCCGACGTTGATGCTGTGATAATTACATTAATTTCTTGAAAATCCTTATTTTCAAGTTTGTTAAAAAAATTCATCAGAGAACCTGCCATTTTTTCTTTCTGTGTGTCCTTTCCTCATTTTTGATTTCGAAATTGAGCGCCAGAAAGCTTTTTCCTCTTTGATGATTTCTAAAACAATTTTTTGATTGTGTTAGAATACAAATAAGTAACTATTGCCCTTGTTTAACGTCGCATAAAATCTTGCTAAAATAACAAAATCCTACCAAATCAACTTTGTGGTAAATACGACAAAACCTATTATTTAAATTATGATTTCTAGTGGTAGAAGCGTAGGAAATAGGCATAATAGACAGACTCTTAGAATAGTTTTTAGTTTTCTGACTAATGTGTAAAAAAACAGTTTATTATAGACTACTAACTAGCTGTCGCCCGTGACTTCGTTCAGGTGGTCTTTAATTTTTAATTTCAACATTTATTTTAATTTAATCTATTCTGACAAGATCCAGACGTCCCAATAAATTATTATATTTAAATAAATTATTAAATCGAATACCACTTGAACGAAGTCGCGGGTATCGGCTAATCTAAAAACTTTCGCGAGCATGTACATAACGACTCATTAAAGTTTTTTGCAATTAAATGAATACGGAAAAAAGGAACAAATACGAATACGAGACAAACAAAAATATTCATTAATATTTTATATATACGAGTATATAAGACTTTTGTTCGCGACTTCGTTCGCGTAGTTTTATATATTAATTTTTATGAATTACTATATACCTACGAAAGGGGTAGGTATGACTGTCAATATTCAAAGTATTAAAAATATAAATTGATAATTGTTGGCGACAATTATTAGTGGCTACAAAATGAAAACCGTACATACCATGTTTCCGATTTGTTCCCCTTCAAATACTTAAATGTAACCTACACAATGTAGTAATATGAATGTAAGTATGTAGGTAGGTAGTTCTAGTAGCAAGTATGACACTATTTGACTAGTTGTAATTAGTATTATTTATTCATTTTGCCATATTTATTAGCAGGAACATTACAACTAAATAACTAGTCATCAACATCGATAAGCAAGGTTAAGATTTGAGTGTGTGTACTATGCGCTACGTAAAAACAAGTGACTGAAAAATGATTGTTTTGAAATTTCGAGATATACTTACGTAAAACTATTGTCCGGTATTTCATTCGTGCCGAATGGTTCTTTGAAAAATCAGGGACTATCTTTCAAGAGTAACTATGGATCGAACCTGCAGACGTTTGCAATTGTTTTGGATAAAGATCGATAGATGTCGTTGTTATGACATAGGTAACAAAAATCATAGATACAAATTATGTGAATAAGCACGGAGTTTACTGCCCCCTTGAAAATGCTGCCTGTGTATGGTGCACGCCCTATACGTCCGCTCCCAGAGGGTCTCTCTGTATATTATTATGTGATACTTTGTAATCGTCCAGCGAGATAAAACTATTTTTTATAAGCATGTTGCTTACTAACGAGCTAGGTCTCATTTAACTCAGACACTTCGGAGAAAAACAAACTTGTGATATCCCTCTTGGAATCGGGACTGGTTCACCTGGACTCTCAAGGAGCACACATTTTGGAATTTCTGGAAATTCTGGAAACTCTAAGCGCATTTGACACTCATCAAAACCACGTTCTTCTTGCCATGATATGTTCCACACAGTATACTACAAGTGAAAGCTATCTGAAAACAGTCGACGATACATGGTCCTAGTTCTATCCGTTCTTATCACAGCCGAAACACTTTTGCTTTGCTTACAGTGGGCGATTGCACTTTGACGCGACCTTTGAATTCTTCGGATTGTCATTGGTCGCATACTATCAAACCATTGCCCGCGCACCGCCCCTCTCACCGTATTCTTTTCTCTTCTCACCTACCTACACATTCACGAGATGATTGCATCGCAGAAATACGAGAATACCTAAAATAATGAACATCGAGTCACTTACAAAATACGATTTGGCTCGCCATTACCTCGTAGATGTTGCCATTTTGGAACCGAACCGTTGGCTCATTGATACCGAGCCGTCGCTTCGTTGACGCTGAGCTAAAATATGAAGTTAAGGCACGGCTGAAGGATAAAACTGGGAAGGAGTTGATTCAGTGCCAAAGCGATAAGCGAGCAACGACCTGTAAGGGGTAAACCTGGTTAGTAAGATTAAAAAAACACTTTTTTTTCAGTATAATATAAAGAATCTATCATAAGCACATTCTCACAATGTTTTTATTCACTTTTGAAGACTAAAATATATTTTATTATTGAAAATTTATTGTCATTCGTGAAAAACGTAGCTGCATTCGCAACGTTCCGCCGCACCTTCGCTCGTCTAAGTAGGTTATAGTTTTTATATGAAATAAAAAATACATATTTTTTTCAAGTATTTGATATTAATTTCTATTTCGTTCTCTAAATTGATATTAAATGTGAAAATTTATACATATATATGATTAAGAGAAGAAAATTTTTATATCAACGCTTTTAGAAATTTAAAAGTTCAAAATAGAAAAAAATTTAATTACCTTTAGAAATTACTAACAGAAATTTTATGGTGTAATTAGAATTTTTCGGTATTTTGTACACAATTTAAAAAAAAATTGGAAAACTGCATTTAAAATTTTGGCACGAAAAACAATTTTATTTTTAAACCTAATAACTAATTCTCTGTTTCAGGTTCATAAAGTAATCCTTCCACTTTCTCAATCCTCGTTTCAAATTGCAACTTCCATCTTACGAGTAGATCCAGTTTCTTTCGAGATGTTAAGACTGCATTACCGCTGTCTCTTAAGTCATTGTTCGTCGTATAAATAATGAATATTTTGAGGGTGTGATAATATTTAGATAAAAACTTTAATTTTTTGAAGAACACTCCTATATCTTTTATTAAATACATACTCAGCAATACAAAACGGTATTTTTGTACCTTAAATAATGGTTAGCAGCGAGGTGCCAATTGCAAGAGTTACCAAAATTTTAATTATATCATACACTGTTCGTTAAACAATAATTAATTTCTCTGTACACATTACAAAATAAATAGATTTTGAAATTAATTCTTCTTTTGTAAGAAATAAAAATACATCTTTTTGCAAGTAAGTTTGTAAGGAAAACAATTCGAAAAACTTCCAAAAACACTCATAAACTAAATGTATATTAGCACACTGATTATCGCGGAAATAACTTGTTAGAGGTCTGGATGAATGTTACTGTTTTGATGTTACATGTTTCAATTTCGGACGTAAAACCATATTATTATTCTTTTAAAGCGAGTGATAAAATTACTCTCAGTAATACTTAGGTACATGTGAAGTTGTTGCTGAATTTTTACAATTACCTTGTCTTTTGAGGTCCATTTTTAAAATGCTAGTAACATGTTTATTTAATATAACTTGTTTATGTAAACGAGGTTTCCTCTTAAGGATAAACGCGCTAGCAAGTGACCTTGTCACTTTTATACATCCAGGCGCTTGCACCACACTAACTTTTTTATAGATCTAAAGCACAGAACTAAAGGTCAAAGAGCATTTAGCTGCACTGTACGGCGCTGCAGTTTTTTCTACAAAACAAGTCGGTCGCTCCGCACTTGCACAACGACGCGTGCATTTTGCGTCATAAAAATAATAAAAAGTGACAATTTTAAGCTTAATATTATAGGGCTTACAGATATCGCTCTTATAATAAGTACCCATAATAGCTCAAACTAATGATTACAATTTCAGATTCTTTAAAATAGTTTTTCCTTTAACATTTTAACAATTTTGTCCAATGACACGATTACATGAATCTTTCCGTCTGTTGATACAAGAAATATCCGAAGTTATTGAGTCGATTTTAAAATCGGGATTTGTTAAGGAAGATTTTAACTTGACTACTACGAATTCTAGGAATAGTTACGAATATGTAAAATTAGCGAAAGTTTCCCAATGCAGACATAATATCGATGAAGCAGATGTTATTATTGTAATAATAAGCTAAAAAAAGCAAAAACTCTTTCAGAAAGAATATTTGTCAAGATGAAGCTATAGGTATTGTCTTACCTAAATGGTCTTTTCGATATTATATGTTATTGATATATATGTATATACTGGCGGAATAAATAATTTTTGTCCGTTTTACTACGGAATACCAACAACAATATAAAGTTTAAACCGGACTTTTAATTCATTTGTACAGAATAGCCCAAAGTCAAGTTCAAGGGAATATTGCTCAGCAAGTTTTTAAACATTTATTTTATCAAATATCGTGTTTATTTACATGACATTTAGTATATTTTTGTAATTTTATTATCAAGACCGTTCATTTGATGGCTTTTTCCAATGTTAATTATTTCAGAGTAAACAAAAAGGCGAGACTTAAAAGTGAGTCAAGGAAAGAAGTCAGTCAGCCTAAGTAAGAAAAAAACATCCGGAAGATTAAGATATAGTCAAGAAGAAGTCAGTCAACCTAAGGGAGAAAAAAAATAAGATATTCTAGCCTTATCTCATTTGTTTAAATCGAATTCTTGTTGGCTCTCATAACTAACATCTTACTACACCCGCATGTACATATATGTACATATATTGACATACATGAAAACGACACCCTCTTTGACGTTTCGCAATCTGATAAAAATATGCTGTGCGGTCAACAAATGCTGCTCGTAAATGATATAATAAACAAGATCAGTTCAGATAGTAGCGTTTTGGATGATCACTGATAAAACATTCAGTGAATCAAATGATTCTAATGCAAAATTTGACGCAAAAACCATACCGTCGCGATGCTTTAAAAATTATTATTAAAGTTCCATGATTTGAAGGATTTTCTGTAAACAGAAGTGAAGAATTTGTTTTAAAAACAATGTGCTCCGAAAGTTATTCCCAAATTTTTTATTTATATTTTAAGAGCTTTTATTTAAGTTGCTTTGTTATTTTACTTCTCGGCCGGCTAGAATTGAAACTTGGCACGCGTACTTATTTCCGATGAGAACACATATGATATGACAGGATCTAATAATGAAGAAAAAAGGTGGACAAAGAATCTTCTTAAAGGTGAATAATAGACCCGTCAAGTTTGCACTTGTTTCACTTGTCTTTATAAGTTCTTTCTTTGTCGGCGGATGGGCGCGGGGGGGGTGGGGTGAAGTGTCGTACATTGGTTATAATGTCATGATCTGCTAATGGAGATGGAAGGTAAATTAAAAATGTTCTTAACAATAAATAGTAGAGCAATCGGGTTTGGACTCATTTACTTGTTTTGGTAAGTTGCTTATGATTCCTATTTAAAAAAAACTTTAAAACGAAAGGTTTTTAGAAACGTTTTTCATATTTATTATTATTATATGCACAAACTGAATATTATTATATGCACGAACTGCGTACGTATACGCTTCTTGTTTTTTTTTAATATTTCAGATCAGCATTAATCAGTACATATTAGGATACCGGTGCCAATAAATTATGCGTTACATGAGCTCTGGCAGATTCTTTTCAGTATAGGAGTACAGTGATTAAAAATAACCTATGAAAATTCTAAGCATCTAACAAAACTTGATGCGTTTGTGAGTTCAGTATATTATGCCCGAATATGAAAAGCAACAATTACAAAAAATCATGTTGGTCTCAAGGAACGCGCCTGCACAGCGTACGCTATAAGAACATTTATGAGTAGAATTAACACACTTGCAACACACTTTGTAACATAGCGTTAAAATTTTGTACAACATTTTTCGTTACATCATTACGCCTTATAGATTATGTAGTTTATACATTATATATGATGTTGCCTATCTGAGAATTACATTTTTCGTCCGATGTGTGTATTACATCTATGTTTCAAAACTTAATATTTATACTTGGCACTTTTTAATAATATTATATGTCACAATTAAATGAAACTACGTGATGTAGTATTATTTCTACTTTCTTTAACCTAGGTTTCATTGTATTACAACATCTTCAGGTGGGCTATTAGCAAAAATGCTATCTTAGATTAGAAGATGCTATCTTTGCTAATAGCCCACCTAAAAATATTGTAATACAACGAAACCTAGGTCGTGATAAAGAAATTAAAGAAAGTATTAATAATACTACATCACGTAGTTTCATTTAATTGTCTGTAAAATATGTAAATAATTGATTTAGAGTAGCTAAAAAACTAAAGCAAAAAAGCGAAAAGAAACTTAAAATGAATTTGATTTAAACATTACTTTCGATTTAGTCTGTTTGGGTTTAATATATTTCCCATCTTGACTTTCATTGATGAGCGATTGAGCGGAGTTTTCTTATGTTAAAAAAATTAATACGAAATTAAATAAAAAAACATAAGAATATGTAATGTGCAAATCATGAATAGGCTTAAAAATTAAATAAATAACATAAAAAAAATTCCGTAATTATAGACTGCATATACAGTTTAGTCGTAATTTTATTTGTTTTTACAAGGTTACATTAAAATGGTAAATATTATGTAAGTTTTTTGCCGCAAAAAATATGAAAAACCTTTTAAATAACATTGCATTACATAAATAATAAAATGATTAAAATGTGTACATTGTATAAGGTCCAAAAGTCTAGTAGAAACCAGAGCGTCCAGAAGCAACGTTCTGCTTGAGCGCTGGTGGTCGATTGCCTATAAATTTCAGTGAACCTTTTATATCAATTCCGTTTGCTGTCTCCGTTATGAGAGTTCACTGTATAATTTTAGATGATTTGAATTTGTGCTTCTAAAATAAATACAAGAGATTTAAAAATGTTTTTCCAACGTTCAAAGACAATTATGTTCTCAATATACTGATAAATTAATATAATATTTAAGATTAATCATCTCAAAACAATATAAGAACAAATGTTTTTTCTTAAAATATTCCTATCTTTAAACATAATGTGTGTATCATTTTAAAGATATATCAGTAATGTTGAGGGAACAAAAAAAATCTTTTGAAGTATATTTATCAATAAATGCAACATAAATTATTAGCCTCATGGCATTAGAATTATGGATGAGTAACTCTTAGGGTTTAAAGAAAATTGTGACCTCCGCACTGAAAGTTTTTAGAATTGGCCATTTTTATAAAGAAGAAAGATTTCATTCGATGATTTTTACGACGTTCGTTATGATCTCAACCAACCACAAAGTTACGATCGACTTGGATTGGTACTTTATGATAAAGCCCATCCCGCGATACTGTTTACGAGTTCAAACGTGATAGTATCAATCTCGGAGGTCATTTGCGTGGGAAAAATCCCTCAACAGCGACAACTGAAAATTACGACGTGTGATTTATAGTAAAAACTGATAAAAAAGTAACCCATTGACAGATTCAAATAACTTTGGGTGTTGATATGAGAAAGTACAGAAAATCCCACATTGATACTTAGGCGTCAGGAAGATTTGCCCTAAGTGCATGTCCCACGATTTGACAGAAGCTCAAAAATACCACCATGTTGATTGGTGTCGCAAAATTTTAGAAAAAATTCGCGGAGATCAAGAGAGGAGAAGCAAGAAAACGAGTATATTTAGCTTACGAATCCAAAATTAAGCGACACTCTACGCTGTTGCTCTCGGTTGCACTCGGCTCTTCGGTTTCACAAGAGACCATCCTTTCCAAAAGACAAAGTGTTGGAAAAAAGGTAGTTGACTTTCTTCGGATAAACTGGTCATTATGCAACGATTGTTCTGGGAAATAAAACAATTACTGAAGACTGGTATACCAACATTTGTTTGCCTGTTGTTTTAAAAAAGTTTTCACACCACACTTCTCCCTCATCATAAAAACGCACATACAGCCAGATGAACGACCGAATATTTGACTACATCGGGTGTAGAGATTATGGGTCATCCGTCATAGAGCCCCGACCTCGTATAATGCGATTTCTCGAAAAAGCCTTGGAAGAGTGAGCAAACTTCTTCTTCCAGTAGTTCCAATAAATAAAACAAATCATAGAGTACCACAAAAGCTTTCTTAAAAAACGATAAATAAAATACAAACTTGCTAGTTGATTTCATTTTTGATATTCTAAAAACTGTCAATATTATCTCTTGTTTGTAACAAAACGAATAACTCTGAACAATGTTCGAATGTTTTATCTGGTTTAGTGTTTAATTCTTCTCTTTTAGATTTTTAATTAAATGTAATATTTTTTTGAGATTAATGCCATTCCTTTTAATGACAAAATCCTAGATGATAGAGTGGACCCGATACCCACTTCATTACTATAGAATTACTGTACTAATACATGACATCTAAAGATCTGTCACTTATGGTAACTAGTTCGTATCAATCAGAGTCCTGTCGCTCGCATGCAAAAGTATTTTTTCATACAAATTTTATTAAGACTGCTATCTTTTTCTAACACAGCTAACTTCATTCTACTTTAAATTTTTTGAAATTTCTCACGCTCTATACTTTTGTCAAAACGCATTCAAAAGGGCTGTTCGGTATTTAATAGTTCAAAACTAATGGAAACATAATTAACGTTCATCAAGGCTTGTCCCTTTTGCGCTCTCTCTCTATTTTTGCATTTTTTTTTAAATTTTTATTATCTCTGTCTCTATTTTAATTTTATCTCCATCTGTTTTTATTGATTTCATTCCTATTTACGTACCAACAAGAGTTCCTCGACTGTCCTAGGTCGACATGCCGAAGAACATGTAGACGAAAAAAGGTGAGATGAGGGAGGAGAGATGAATAGAGGCGAGGTAAGGAGAGGAGAGGTGTGTGGAGATTGGGTATGAGGTAGACAAAGCAAGAGAAGTACTTAAGAGACTTGATGCGACGAGTGCAGTCGAGCACGTGTGTGGAAACTTTTATTTGGCTATTCGAATTACGTTTAAATAAATTGTTTTACTATATGATCTTTGTTTATCTTTCATATATTCAGAAGTAGTATTGGACCTAAGAACAATAATTAGTAGTAGTAAACATTAATAACTACTGTTGTTAGAGTAATTTCAATAATAAAATAATAATAATAAAATTTAATAATATCGAGTGAATACAAGTGTTACAAAAAAAAATAAAGATGAAACGTGGCACTGATACATCTGAAGTTTAGATAAAAACTAAATCAGTTAAAACGAGGAGACAGGAAAGGGGCAGAGCAACGAAGGGCGATTTGTAAGAGGGAACTTTGCAACCGAATTGCTAAAACGCTTAGTTACTGAAAAAATTGATGGGATTTTAGATGAAAGAAAATGAAGAAAACCATTAATTCAAAGTGCCGAGAAATTCGAGAAACTCGAGAGGCGCAACTATAATGTGAAAACTTTGTAGAGGAAAATTTATGAAATTGGCAGCATGTACAACTGGAGCGACAAAATCAACTCGATTAACTTACAAAGTAAACTAGTGGGTCAAGCGCGCTTCTGGTACAAGATATTGTTTGACTACAATTCTTCCTGAGAGCAATAGAAATTTTTTTTTGTTTTGAAAACATTTCCGTCTTGTATAAATACCTGGGAAAGTATGACAAAATATTATAAGGAAAAAGTGGCATTGTGTTTCCGGTGCAAACTCGGTGACGAAGTGATTGTGTCGTGTCCTCGGTGGAAATATGTCTCTGAAAAAGTGTTAATTATTTAAAAAAAAACTTTTAATAAGTCATTGAAAGTAAAATTTCTTAAATGATTTCAGACTCTTCTAGAAAGTTATTTCGAGTTTTAAGAGATTTTGAAAAGAATCGCTGCGCCCTTTCTCTTCAAAATCTCTGAATAACTTTGCATACTTCTATGATAACTGCAATTTCTATGATACTTCCATCAGAACTAAGAGCTATTTCGCAACCGTTTTAGTGTAATGACTCTCAGGATCTGTACGAAGGATTTCTTTCCGTTTTTAAAAATTATAAAATGCCACAAAGCAAGATTAAATTTTCACAAAGAAATGAGTTCAAGAAATTGTTACTGAAGAATAGATGGGAAGTTACTAGTTACTGCTTACTACAGGAAGGTATCCTAGAAAAGAACATGATGAAACGAGATCAAATAATTTTCAATTTCAATGATATATATCACAAAACAGCGAAGATGAACGAAATTCAAATGAGGGGATATTGGGATACCAAGTAAGCTTAATATATTGAACAAATTTTCTGCTCAGGCATTGAACTTGAAGATATCACACACCACGACGGGAATGATGCGATTTATGGACCGCCGGTAAAAGCTTTGGGAAAAATTTTCTTTGAGCTCCATGTTGATCAAATAAAAAGGAAGACCTCTGCAGTTATCACTGACATTAGATTATCGGACAATCAGTCATAAATTATAGAAATGTGAAATTAACCATGTCAAAAGATGGCGTCCTTCTTCAGTTTGAGTTAATCATTTAAAAACAATATAAACGTTTGAAGATGTCACGAAATAGAAAGTTCTGGAAGATGAAGAAGTGTTATTATTTCCGGATTCTAAACTAATAAAGTACGCATTGAGTGCAACATCAGGTGACCTGTTTATCAAACCTCGGCACTATGAGATGAGTGGAGTAGCTTACATGCTTCCAGTAAGCTAATTAACCTTAAACTATATAACCGCTGTTCTTAAAGATAATTACATGCAATTATCTCTAAGAACAGCTGTTACATGAAAACATACAACTTGCGAGTCGATACTGTAACATTCAAGACAGGAATTACAGGACAGGTCGCGGGAGCGGTTACGTTTTTAAAAACCAAATTTGTCGTAATAAATTTATTTAGATTTGCAGGACAGCTTTAATACACTTTTAAGATTTATACAATATTAAATTGATTATATTTTATTTGAGTTCTAATTGTACAATGACTAATTGAAATAACAAAACTAATCTATACAGATGTCAATCAAAGAGTGATGCTAATCAAAGAGTAATGCTAATCAAAGAGTAATGCTAATTAAAAAGGAACCCTTTTTATATTAAAAGGAAAGTGATTACAATTCAGATATTAATTTCTAATGATCCTTTGTCTTTAGTTTTATTATTGAATTTTATGGTTTCTGGATCAAGTAGCGATGACTGATGCATGGTGTGAATGACGAAGGTGGCTGAGTAATACCTCCCTCAAGAGCGGCAGGCCTCTTCTTTACCTCGTGTGAAGAAAGGCTTGACGATTTCCTCTGGAATTTCTATATTTTTACGTGGAGTCCTTTTAAAGTAATTTATTATCCGTTTATCCATATTATATTTATATTAAAGTAATTTATTATCCGTTTATATTAGTAATTTATTATCCGTATTATCCGTTTATGGAGTATTATGTATAAGATGATGCAGATAATTATGAGGTAGGTTATTATATTCCAAAATACGTGACTATTGTTGTCCATATCGTTCAATAATTTTTCTTCATTTAATAATCCTTTTAGTTGATGGATTTGGTTCAATGGTAAATTTTGTAATTTCAGGGGCTCAATTTATTTTGTATGGTGATGTTCATCATCTTCAGTGTTAATAATTTAATAGGTTGTCCAATTGACTTATTTTGTAAATTGTATATTTTATTGTCTTTTGTGATAATGCTGTATCCAATGGGTAGCTCCATTAAATAAGTTCCTTGAATATAAGTGTGGTCTTCTTTTGAACACATTTTTGTAATTTTTGTTTGTTTAGGAAATATCAACAGGTAGTTTCGGTCATCAAGTTTTTCTATGATATCGGAGTCTACTTTTATCAGCTTGTGTTGGCAGGCAGGAATTAGTTCTTGATGCGTTATTATATTTTGTATACAGTCGGGACGCTGGTAAGTCTCTACGAGGTTGATGTTGTCTCAGTAATACAGATCCTTCATTTTCTTGCAGGTGTTATCCAGGTACAAATGTGCCTTTTCATTTATAGCCAAAGAGGGTTTGGTTGGGATAATTATGGTATTATTAGGACTTGGTATAGGGTATAAATGGTAAAGGATGTAGTCGTCTTGATGGACTATGGGGTATTTGACCACAAATACTATCATGTTTTTGGAATAATAAGATCCAATTTCTAAAATGTCGTATGTGTCTCTGATACTAGAGTGATTTCCTAATAATAACTGTTTATTTGAATATTTACTTTTAATTGTTTTTGAAATGAATTGTATACTTGAAATGGGTAGCATACTATGGTGAGCAATACAGAGGTGTGAGAACGCGATTGCATTTTCTATGTTGTTGATCGATTTTGAAACTATTTGTATGTTAATCCTAGTGAGGCTATAAAAGCTATTTAAATTGATGAATTCAGATAATACTACATTTGTTATATATATATTTCTGATTATTTAGCATCATCTTGATCCTGTAATGTCTTTTATCATGGTTCTCAAACCGTTTACTAATCCGCGTCGGATTCTGTTTTTACTAATTGAATTGTATTTATCTTTAATTATTTTTATTGATTAATTATATGAATATTAAGCGGTACAGAATACGTTGTGTATTGTGGGTTATGGATTCGTGTCAATATATTAATTTGTGATTCTATTGTTGTTGTACGCTCCAATATGGTAATAGTGAAGAAATGTGTGGTCAGTTAACTTTAGTTTTCCTATTTTAAAGGGTAATATTCCAGGGTTGTTATTAAGTGTAGTAAATTTAATTTCTTCTGCCAATGTTAGCGTCATTAGGAGTAGGATCCTGTAACGAGGATTTGGTTTTAGGTTTTCTGATATTACTTTTGTGTATTTCTTGTCCTTTTTCATTAATTATTTTTATGTTTTGATTTTGGGTTACTTTTTGTTCTCCATATCTTGGTTGAAGTTTGTGTCTTACTGCTAGAGGGTTTTTTACATATATATTGATTTCTTCCGGATATTCTATAGGTTCTTCAAGGTTTTGATTTCGTCTAATTATAGTAGAAATTTGGTTTTCAAATAATTTTTTATTTATTTCTGTGTATAGTATTTTCATTAAGTTTGTATGGTTTTCTGAAATGGTGATAAAGTTTTTGTATATTTAAGTCAAAAGGGTCTCTGTTATCAATGTGTCCATTAATTATTTATAATGGTTTTTTGCCTGTGGTAGTGTGGATTGTGTTATTGTATACTAATATTGAGTAAAGCATGAGTTTGTTTATTAGGGCATTCAATTTAGTTTGTTTAAGTATTCTTAAATGTTCTACAAAGTTGAGTGGAATCTCTCAATCATTCCATTAGATTGAGGATGATTCACTGTATTATAGTGTGTTTCTATTTTATGCAAATCCATAAATTCATTAATTGGTAAATTTTTGAATTCGGTTCCTTGGTCCATTATAACACTGAGTGGTACGCCATGGTGTGTTATAAAAATTAATAAGGAATTAATTACATTAATAGCTGTTGGTGCGTCTAAATAAGTTTGTGCGTATTTAGAAAAAGCGTCGATTAAGTATTTATTTTTTCCTACTGTAAGTGTTGATGTAATTAGCGGTATGTATTCTTCATTAAATAGTAATATTGCATATTCTTTATTTGGTTCTATTTTTTCTTTAAATAATTGTATTAATTCATTTTCTATATTATTGACGTTTATTTGTATTGAAATTAATTGTCTGTTAGGAAACAAATTTATTATTTTGATTTTTGCAGAGCAATTATGTACGAAAGTTATTTTTAATTGTCGTTTAAAACGATTTAATAGAAGTTCTGATATAGGAATGTCTAAAATAAGGTTTTCTATATTAGTATGGATTGTTTGTTGATCAGGGAATATATCTTCAAGATCGGATAATTGGAGTGGAATCAGTTAACTCAGCTATTAAGGATAGATTGTCGTCTGCTACATTTTCGTCGGATGTAGTTATTTCTGTTAATTTAGTAATTATTATCATTAAGTATTATCATTATTATTATTTATTTCTACGCGAGAGAGAGCATCGGCATTAGAATTTATTTTGCCTTTTTCATAAATAACTTTATAGTCAAATTTTTCTAGCTTTAATCTCCATCTAACTAATCTGGAATTTGGTTCTTTAAGGGAATACAACCATTGTAATGGTTTATGGTCTGTTATAATCGTAAATTTTCTACCGTATATTGACAGCGTCCTAACTTGTCAAGTACGTCAGTTATATTCGGAATGGGATACTTGTCGTTAATTATTTTTTTATTTAACTTGCGATAATCTTTAACTAATCGCCATTTCTTTTTATTAAATTTGTCTTGTTTTTTGTCGGGAGATGACCATGGTGAGTCGGAATGTCTAATTATATTTTGTTCTAGCATAGAATTAATTTGTCTATTTATTTCATTTTTATGTGCATAGGGGTAACGATAAGTTTTATATAGACTGGGAGTTCATCTGTTGTTTTGATTGGATGTTTAATTTTATTGGTAAAGGTTAATGGGGAATTCTCATAGTAAAATATATCTTTGAATTTTTTACACGTTTTAATTAAAATATTTTTTTCTTCTGAATTTAAGTGTGATAATCTCAATAGATTTTCAATGTCGATTGGTTGTTATGGGCAATGTTCTTCGAAATTAAATATATCGAAATTTTTTTTAATAATTTGCGCTTTTATAGTTGAGGCAAGACTTAATATAATATCGTTAGGTGTAGGGTTATGAATTTGAATGATTGCGTCATTGTCTTTAGAAGTTGTGATAGTGTCTGGTATATAACAACGTTTTATAAATGTTTTCAGAATAAAAATTTATCCTTCTTTAATTGTAACTGGATTTTTACTCTTTCTGAAGAAATGAAGTGAATAGTTTTTTTCAAATAGATTACTATTACTGGTTTTTAATATTTTTATTAGGATGTTACAATTAGTTGTTAATAAAATTGTATTACATAGAACTTTACATTTCTATGTAATACAGTTTTTCTAATATATCGAGTCCAATTAGGCCATCGAATGCATCGTGGAACTTATACATATATATCAAATTTGAAATTTTCTTGAGTGTCGAACTCTTGAAATGCGGGTATTTGAATTGAAATGCGGGTATTTAATATTTATTTCTGGTTGTGCAATGTAGATTTGTTATGGAAAAAGGATCGTATTTTATGGGAAAGTCACTAAAATATTTTTTTATTATTTTCGGTGCAAGGAATGATTTATTTGCCCCTGTGTCCATTAATAGTTTTAAAGGTGGGTTGCTAATTTGTAAGTATGGTAATCTTTTTGATTATGAGAATTAATCTCTACTAAGGGTCTTCGTCTGGATCTAAACCTTCTGGAATTTTGTTGTTCTAAATTCTGATTGTCTGTTTGTAAATTTTCCTTGTAATAGGGATATTCTATTATATCCTCGGATTCCAGGTCATTATCTTCATCAGTAGCTAGTGAATTATGATGCAGTTCTTCTGCAATATAGATTGGGGAAGGACCAGTGTTTTTGAAAAAAAAATTAGTTTTTGAGGGCTTCTATTAAACGAGCTGTGAGATAAACCACTCATAGGGGTTGGTCTTTGTTGATGCCCAGGGCTGTTGCTTACTCGGTCCAGGTCTGTCTTGTTTAAATTGTTGATTTTGAGTATTTTTGAAAGTATACGAATGTGCTTTTTGTGGAAAGTGTTGTTTTTGTTGATTAGATTGATTATGTTGTTTTTGATTTAAATTATTATTATTAAAAGGTTTCTTATGTTCTATTAATTTCTTTTGTAGGTAATTTATATTTTCCTCCTTCTTTACA
This sequence comes from Druceiella hillmani, assembly GCA_039881145.1. NCBI lineage: Eukaryota > Metazoa > Arthropoda > Insecta > Lepidoptera > Hepialidae > Druceiella > Druceiella hillmani. Next base: position 6,558,947 of record JAYKKI010000002.1, read on the forward strand.
TATTGCAAAGCGAGGGGTAGCGAATCTGGTTGCATTGCTCTTATTGTAGAGCCTAATGGTTCTTTTAGACCTGCTAGGTATGTACGAAGTGTTTGACTTGTGAAAAATTTCCTCTTACAAGTACGGAGGTTTTCATCAGTTTCATGTATGTCAACGTAATTCGTTATAGTGTTTAATAAATTAAGACATCTTTCATAATAGTTATGTGGAGATTCGTGTTCTTTCTGTTTGGTACTTACGAGATATCTATTTAAAGAATTTTCATCCCTTTGGTCGGCAAAATTTTGTATCAACGTTAATTTTATATCGGTCCATGTTTCGGCAACGTTAATGTTAACAATCTCCTCGGATTTTCCTTCGAACTTCCCAACAATTCCATTTAGTATGATGGTGTTTTGGAAACAAGTCGGCTCTTTATGGTTGTAATATTGTTTGAGTACAGCTTCACCAGTTTTTATGTATCGGTAAGTTTATTGGAGTTACCGTCAAAATGCAGAACTATTTTTACAGCTGCATTATATAGAGCGATATCCTCCTTTTTGCTTTTTTGTTAATTTATTAGTTGATTTAAATTATTTATCTATTTATATGTTTGTATAATGTATTTATATTTGTGTCAGTGTGCCTACTTTTACTAATTAGAAATGATCAATTTATTGAATCAAACTATCCGTAACAATCGACAACACGACTTTATTTGTGGTACAATTAGAACAGGAATAAGGTAAAATGTAAAGGATTGCTATTTGGCAATAAACAAAAATGATCACTTACTGTACTGTTGTCTTCGTGCCGTTTCGCTGCTATGTTATAGTTGCACTTCGATAAATCGTTGAGACGAACCAGTCACAATTGCAAGATTAGCTCAATTGCAGAAGAGCTCTAGTCAGGAGAGCATTAGTCACAATTGCAGGAGAGCTCTGCTTAATAACAAATGCAAAGATCCATTGAGGAAAACCTCTTTTTATATTAGAGTTAATCGATTTTATCCAAGGTTGTTAGTTTAATGTTTCTATTGTTCACATAATGTCACTATTAGTATTCAGTTCCTCGGCTGTGTTGGGTAATGGTAGCGATGTAGGTAAGTAACACCTCCCTCACAAGCGGCAGGCCTCTTCTTTATCTTGAGTGAAGAAAGGCTTGACAAGTTCTTCGGAGTTTCCCTGGTTGCTGGGTTGTGTCTGCGAATTGACTTGTAGACATGTTTTTAATTTATCCTTTAATTTCTTCTTAAATATTATATGTACTATTATGAGGCTAAATATGAGGTAGACTGGTATAGTTAGGTAAATATATTGATTTGACCTCGTTTCATTTCTTGGGAGTTGATCTTCATCAAATATGTGTTTGAATTGATGGAACTGGTTCGTGGGTATACTCTGTATTTTCAAAGGTTTTAATTTATTTTTGATTGTAATGTTCTTCATTTCGAATGCTAGTAGTTTAATTGGTTGTCCAACGATTCTATTTTGGATGTTGCATATTTTGTTTTCTCTCGTTAGTAAGCTGCAGTTATTTGGAATATTTACTAGGTATATTCCTTTTATCGATGTGTGTTTTTTGTTTGTTTAGGCAACATTAGAAGATAGTTTCTGTCGTCTAATTTTTTTACGATTTCCGTTGTTATGTTCACTAGGATATGTTGACATCCTTGTGTTAATTCTTGATTTGTTATGAGTTCGCGGATGCAGTCCGGGTGTCGAGTATTCCCTACGAAGTCGATGTCCTTGCAATATCTAAGTATGCTCCGTCTAAGTATATATTGCGTTTTATCGCTCAATGCCAAAGAAAGTTCATAGGGGATAATTATAGTATCGTTTAGGCTGGGTATAGGATACAGACGATAAAGGATATAATTGTTTGGATAGGTTATGCGGTATTTAATTACAAACACGATCATGTTGTCGGTGTAATATAATCCAAATTCCAATAGATCGTATGTATCTCTTAGATTGTCGAGGTTGTATAATAGTAACTGTTTGTGTGAGTAATTCTCTTTTACTGTTTTAATTATATGTTGTATACTACTTGTAGGCAGTATACTATGATGAACTATGTGTAGGTGTGAAAATGCAATTGCGTCTTCTATTTTGTTCAAGGATCCCAACATTTGCTCCATATTAATTCTGATTAAGTCATATAAATTATTTATATTTATAAATTGAAAGAGCGCGAAGTTGGTTACGATTATGCTATTTAGCATTTCATTAAGTTTCAATTTGATTTTTATTTGATTATCTTCCAATATTTTCATGGTTTTTTTGAATTCATTTAGTAATATATTATTAAGACTTATTTTATTATTCACTTTACGTGATATTAGATATTGATTTTTACGTAAAATGTTTATTTCTTCATTATATATTTTTGCATCATTTTGATCGAGGTTTCCGGTTATGTCTTTAATTTTTGTTCCTAAACCATTTATTAGTCCGCGTTTTATTCTATTTTTACTAATAGCGTTAAATTTATCTTTTATGATTTTTAGTTGATCTTTTATGTATATGTCGAGAGGTTCCGTTAAGGTGCGGCGAATACAAGGGAGCAATGCCTAGCTGATGGCCCAAAGTTACTTTATTGAAGACAATTACTTTATATAATAATATTTATTTATTTAATTTAATTAAATTAAAATATAACTTATACAATGACAAATGTATACGTAAGCTAATACAAGTGTGCTCGTAGCACGTAACAAATGTGCTCGTAGCTCTGCTTAATAACAAATGCAAAGATCCATTGAGGAAGACCTCTTTTCATATTAGAGTTAATCGGTTTTATCCAAGGTTGTTAGTTTAATGTTTCTATTGTTCACATAATGTCACTATTAGTATTCAGTTCCTCGGCTGTGCTGGATAATGGTAGCGAAGTAGGTAAGTAACATGCGAGAGCCCTTGTAATGTGAGCGAGAAGAGTTATAAAAACAATAATTATGTTGTTTACATTCTGACCTTCGACGCCGAGAGACGTTTGGTAGTTTAAATGAGTCATCAAAAGGATTTATAAGAGGTGTCAAGTTGACTAATATTAAAGTGGATCCCTTGGCATCACATAACGTAAACAAACTTCTCGAGTTACTACAGTTATATTCGAAATGCTTCGCCAGTTGTATACTCGAATTGGACAATATACCGTTCGCTGACAAGCAAATTAATTTCATTATCAGTGGTAAACCTTGTAAATTAGCATATTGCGAAAGGGAAATAGTATCGAATGAAATAAATAATTGCTTAATATTAATTTCATACGAGAATCAACTTCCCATTTTGCGTGTCTGGCTATACTTGTAAAGAAAAAGAACTGAGACTTTCGTAGGTGCGTAGACTACAGAGCCTTAAATTCTGCAAAGGTTAAGGAAAGATTTCCGTTGCCACAAATAGATGAACAGTTAGGAAGATTATCAGGGAATTTTAGACTTAGCACGAGGTTACCATCGAGTAACTGTTCACCGTGATACCAATGCAGTCTTATAAAGACTGCGTTTATCATACCTGACGGTTCGTACTCGTATGAATATCTGAGAACCCCTTGTGTCTTAGTTAATCACTTTCAGTTTTCATGCGGCTTATGAGTAAGCTTATTTCGCTTATAAGCAGTAGAGATATCATTATATACAGAACAGAGACATGTCATTGTATTTCTAGACGACTTATTATTATCTTCTGCTACCGTTGATAAGGGTTTAGAGCACTTTTAGAGGACAATTTAACACTAAACATGGGCAAATGTTCTTTCTTTACTTCAGAAGTTACTTATTTGGGACACGAGGTTAGTGTTGGAGGAATAAAACCGGGTAATACAAGCAATGCCGGTTGTAACCCATGTAGCGCCCGGGTGCAATCAAAGCCCTGGCGCCCTCTAGTAAGCGCGCGATCACAATGAAATATTTACAGCTACATTTTCTCATGTGTGGTTCTCTGTTTTGCGTAAATTTAACAACTATTTGTGTTTTATCCTTTTTTAGTCTTCCAACAGTGGCTATCTTTTTTCTGAGTAATTGTTCCCACATAGGAATACTGGTGAACCAATTGTCCATCATCACATTGCATCCCAAACCATACAATGGATTGAGAACTAGGTGTATGATATCTGGTACTTTGTTCGACTATCTGAAAGGACCCTCTAGTTACATGCCCACGTAAATTTCGAAACTGTAGACATAGGAATATTTTACATCCACAAACATTATTATTTTTACATCAAATTTCTCCGGTTTATTTGGTATATACTGTACAAATCCACAGAGTCCCTTGAATGCCTTAAATGCCGTTCGTCAGTGGTAAGACATTCATTTGATGAGTAATAAATAATTCTTACATTTTTCCAACATAATAGTAATTATCTGACGTATAGCTGTCAGTCGGTCAGAGTGTTGACGAGCTTGCCTGTCTCTAATATCGTCGAATCGAAGATCACGCAAAATAAATCTAAACCTACTCTCAGACATGGTCGTGTATACGATCTCAACACCAGTTTCTTTAGAGTTATCCAGGAAGTCCTTGGTATTTCTTTGCTCCGCTCAATAGGTGCCAATAACTAATATAAAGCCTATTAGAGCTTTCATTTCTATGTCGTTTGTTTGCGAAGCATCTCTTTCTCTCTAATAACTACACTTTACAGTACCTATAAAAATGTTGGTAATTCAACCAAAACTTTAAAAATATTGGCATCAAAAAAAAGGAAGAAAGACTAACGAGCAGTTTTCGCATCCTTAGCGGGACCTACTGGACCTGGTGGGTGAGACATGATGTTGTGCGCTCGTGTTCTGGGAGCTAGCGAGGGTAGTTTTCTCTACTGTATGTCATTACGAGTAGTAAGCCAAAGATGATAAAGGCAAATCATCTTCCGAAGAAGAATCAATTTGCTTTAGATCATCTTCACAATCTTGCTCACTTTCCGATTCTTGTAAGGGGTCGCCCGATCCTATCTGATCTATAATATCTTCTTCTTCCGCCTCATGTCCTGTTGAACTCTAACTTTCTTCCTCCTCCTCTTCCCCCAGCCATCTTTGGATTTGCGATTCGTTCTCATCAGCCATAGTTTCTAAAAGGACACAAAATATGTAAATAATGCAAAAGGTACTCTATAATAATAAAAACACCTAATTTATTACATATCGAATATAAAAAGTATAAAATATATAATAAATACTTACAATTTTCTCAAAATACACTATAAAATTTGCATAATAAACATTTCCAAGAACGCTCGCGCGAATTACATACGTAGCCCACCGACTTTTCTAGCTTATGTCCGTGTGCCGCGAGAACCAGTACGCCATTAATTGGATTGCCACTCTTATGAACGAGGATTACAGGAGAGGGCAGCACTGAAGTGCACTTAGCAAAATGAAATGGTATAGAAACACACTGGGTTATATGTATAGCCCGCGTGTGCACTCTAGTGTTAAATGACTAATTTTTCCCAATAATGAATTTGCTAAATTTCTTGATTCCGCATCTTTACTCCTGTCGAAATATAAGGTAAATAAGGCATCATACACTTTTCTTAGATTAAAACGTAGAGCTTTTATTTCTTCAGCCCGTAGAGATTTTATTGCATTGAGTATTTGAGAATGCTTTAGAGTTAAAGTTGGTACTTTTTTGGCAAGTATTTGCCAACATGCTGTTGACGCAGAAAAGAAAATTTAAATTTCTTGCACAATTGAAAACAAATTGACAATTTTCTAACGAACTTTTAGCAGCGTCATTCACTATCAAATTTAGGCTGTGTGCCGCACAGAGGTACATAAAATGCTCAAGGGTTTAATTCTAAAATTCATTGTTGTAAACCTATATTTTTCCCTTTTATGTTTGCACCATTATAATAACTTTGACCAGGCATTTCTTGTATGTTAATATCGTTTGAGAATAAAAATGCCATGACCAGTAGTATCTGTAATAGGAAAAAATTCCCGAAAGTGTTTTTTTTTATTTCAGCCTTGTTGTTGCTAGTATTTAAAAGAACGTGCCGTATGACAACCGATATTTGTTCTTCATGTGCAATGACTGGAGTGCAATCTGAAATAATTGAAAAATATTTGGATTGTTTCAATTCCAAAACAATTTTTTTTTTATTCTTTCTCCTTATAATTTTATTGTTTCATTCTGAATTTTTATGTATTTTATGTCCAAGCATTATCTTGGAGTTAGGCGTGGCTCAGATCTTTGAATACGAGAAATATGTTCTACAAGCACATTATCAAAATTAGAGATATATTCAACCAGCTTTAAAAAATTACCATTATCAGAAACGTAATTTTTTTTAGTGTTCCTCCGTAAATCCAGGCATTGCCGTTATTAAGTTGATTATTCGTTCGACTACTGCTACCCAATGTTTTTTTTCCCGTTCAATTTCAACTTGGTTCAAGAAATCTACCATCTTTTCTTTTAAAATACCATGTTTCAGTGTAATATGCTTCTTAAGACATAAGAGGTGCCCTAAGTTCTTTTCATGACATTCCAAGGTCATAGACAAATGCTGCCAATCTTTGTAACCTATCTTGCCGTTAAAAGGAGATATATAAGCATGAAAAAGTTTACAATGAAAACAATAAACACAATAAGTTGATTTACAGTAAACCAGCCAGTTTCTTAAAACAGTTTCATCATTTAACATATTTTAAAAATAATATGCATTTGAAAGGGATCTTTTCGAACTATTCGAAGGATAGGAACTCACTTTTACCTGTGCTGGTCCGCGCTCTATTAAAAATATCCTCTGTTTGTTAGATAACTCTTGTGACCATAACGCGAGATAGTTTCTTCTCGAAGTATATTCTCTAGGGCATTTCTGCACAAGGAGATTCTACGAAGGGCATTTCTGCACAAGGAGATTCTACGACCACCGACGACGAAGACAGTAGCTGCGGTCGCGTTGGAAAGACGAGTCCTGCTGTAGAATTATCTTGGTTTCTTGCATCGCCAGGTGTTCATTTGGAGATGAACCGGGTCGAAGAATAAACGTTTCTATAGAAATTATACTCTGTTATTGAGATACTTCCTTCTCCAGTTTTCTTTTTCAATTCTGTGCACCAGAAAGTTTCTTTTTTCCATCGCCATCCGGCATCTAAAATGAATAAAAAGGTAAGCATATAAGCATACTATCGATATAAATTAGTATAGATCCAGATGAATCGTTGCAACTAGGTATTATTGTAAAACACATATCAATTAATCAACGTAGGTACTTACATAAAGCAATCAACAGAATTTTAAAAAATAAAAATAAGAAAGTCAATACACCGTGCAATTTAGAAAGTTCAAATCCAGTGGCAGAGTGATTTGATTATGTATCATTAGTGCACTTAATTAATGCAAAAACAAAAAACGTCAGCAAAAGTCGTATTTTGAACTCCACGACACTCAATGACACACAAACCCATATATTTTAAAACATCGTCGGTCAGAGATATACTAAAAAATATCTAGGTATGCTAATAGGTACATATTAAAGCAGCAAACTTACCGTTCTTCCGCGCTGCACTAGGATAAACAGATGAAAATTCGAGGTAGATACGTACGTATCTTCGATATCACTATCACTCTCACTGCTATTTTGATGAGCTCTGACCGCGGTGAAAAGTCGTAATAATTGTGGTAACTAATGACTAATACTTACCTTTTATATCATTTAAATCAAAGGAAAAACCGATTTACTTCACATTTACGTTTCTACTCAAACATCCATTTTGTCAAGGCTTAATTTCGCAGAACTACGGTGTAGAGGTAAAACAGAAGATACGGCACGCGTACACGCGTCTTTGAAAATGCAGCGTCCCTGGCAATTTGAATATTATATCATTTTAATAAACAATTTCGTGTGTATGTACTTGGCACATGGAAAAGCGTTACGACACGGACGTTAAGATAGTAATTGATTGCTCATCTGTTAAGTATACATTAGGAAAATGGGTTTAATTACTAAAATACCTCAATGGTAGCTAACCATAAAAGAATATGATTTGGAAATAGAGGTCAGCAAAAGGAAGCGAACTAAGCATGTGGAAACGCACCTAACCTATCCTAACCTAAACTAACCTAACCTAACCTAACCTAACCTAACCTAACCTAACCTAACCTAACCTAACCTAACCTAACCTAACCTAACCTAACCTAACCTAACCTAACCTAACCTAACCTAACCTAACCTAACCTAACCTAACCTAACCTAACCTAACCTAACCTAACCTAACCTAACCTAACCTAACCTAACCTAACCTAACCTAACCTAACCTAACCTAACCTAACCTAACCTAACCTAACCTAACCTAACCTAACCTAACCTAACCTAACCTAACCTAACCTAACCTAACCTAACCTAACCTAACCTAACCTAACCTAACCTAACCTAACCTAACCTAACCTAACCTAACCTAACCTAACCTAACCTAACCTAACCTAACCTAACCTAACCTAACCTAACCTAACCTAACCTAACCTAACCTAACCTAACCTAACCTAACCTAACCTAACCTAACCTAACCTAACCTAACCTAACCTAACCTAACCTAACCTAACCTAACCTAACCTAACCTAACCTAACCTAACCTAAC